>JAKIJQ010000009.1:4200000-4554951 GCA_023373905.1 Rhizoglyphus robini
GCCAATCAATTTAATCTTTAATTTAAGCTATTATATGCCACAATCGGTCAAATATTAAAGGAGAAGTAACCTCTCAAATATCATCTAGTCAAATCTATAGATTTGAGCTAAAGGGGTCATTCATAGAGGACGTTACCCGCGTCTGTCCTTAAATCATCAAAAAAATTTCCCACGTAAATACAAATGAAACCTGAGGTAACTTTCCGGCAACATCACTTCTCATACCCAAATTCTGCAAGGCAGTAGCGCCCCCAAAAATTAGTCATACACATATGCAATTACGGATACATTTCTATGGATAGAAATTGGATTTGATGGAAAGACATTCACCGGACTCAGTGCCCATTTATATAGTGCGCTCACTCGTTCAGAACATCCCTGGTGTTTTGATTTAACATACTGCTCTGCACTGCAGAGTCTGCTGCAACTGTTTGGACTCTGTTTTTCGGTTATTATTGTTGGATTCGACATTCTATTGTCCAACATAATCTAGTTTTGTTTTTGACATTCGACATTTGACCATTTGCATCTGAAAATGTCTCTTGTACTCCGAAAAATCAAAACATGTAAATCTTTAGAAGGAGAAGAAACAGTAGAAATCAACCCGCACCAAGGTACCAGCATCAATCAGCTGCCCTTTGACTGTTTCCATCTCATCTTCCGCGGATTTGACCTTCGAACTCAAATCCTCGCCCTTCGAACTGTATGTCGTACTTGGCACGCTCATATAGCAGCAATTTGTGCATCCAAATCTCACCTCACACTGAGACCATACTTTAACCCTTCTTATCAGTACATTGTTAGAGAAGATTTTTTCTCGCCTCACGATCTACAGCAATACGTCAAGAATCGAGAAACCTACTGCAATTATCTCGAATTTCGATTACCGAAATTGAACAAATTCAATTTGACCACCAGCTCACTGATCAATGGCACTTCACTGTTCAGTCTGTTTGCAACCAATCTCACCGAATTGACTTTGTACTTTAACCCCTTCTGGAATTCTGTTCACATTAATGTTGGAAATGTTGAGAAATTGTTGAAATCTTTTCACGCATTCACCAATCTTCATACACTCACAGTGAAAATGGAGCTCCGTGAAATTTCGACTCGGAAGATTCGCTCACTCTACGAGATGATTGGTGACTGTGTAACGCGTGAAAAGCTTCCAACATTGACCAGCTTTCACTTGAACATTGATTTGATGGAAAGGGATAAAGAATTCTTAAATCTAGGCATTGAAATACATCTCGATCCTCACCTTCTGTCCCAATTGGAACACTTTTCAATGGATTTCCAAACCAGACGCGTTCCTGCACTGATGGGTCAACTGAATCCTGGGTTGACTTTTCTCAGTTTCAACTGTGATCTACTGCCGCCCTATGTTCCCTATAGGGTGATGTATCGTGGAATGTTGAAGGATAAATAGTTTAATCCCGCTCTTCTTGGAGAACCACAATTTGGGCCCAGTTTGACTCATTTACGGCTGAACCAAGTTTGGAATATTTCATTGAAACTGTTTTGTGACCGATTCAGTGCACTACAGTCGGTTCAACTGGGAATCGATCATATTGCAGATGATTTCGATGAAAATTTTATCAAACCATTGAACCAGCTGGAACAACTAGTGGAACTTCGATTGCACGGTTACAGAGTCCATGTTTTTCGGGATAACACTCTTTTAGGAAACGAATCGCGATGCTTGCCTAGGCTCAAGAAGCTCACCTGGTGCAACTCTGGGCTTTTGTATGATTTTTCCTTCAAGTTCTGTGCAGAACGTCGGTTTGATGGTGAACTGTTCTGTCGTACAGTGGCGAGACAATTCCCGAATTTAGAAGAATTGATGATGCTAATTCGGGGTAATGAGCATGCGCATCAAGTACGGGATGGTTTGCCATTTCATTTCAAGAATTTGAAAATAAAATTTCTCAATTTTGATGTTTGAAAATATGTTTCTATTGAATAAAACAGTCATTTCACATTTTACGCTACATTAAGACCTCCTCAAAAGGGGAATTTTTTTCAAATGTTCAAATGAGAAAACTTTCCGGAAACGTCATTTCATATACTCAAGTGTTGTTGGGCGGTAGCGCCCCCAAAAAATTGGTCTTACACATATGCAATTACCAATACATTACTGTGGCTAGATTTTGAATTTAATGGGTAGACTAACACCGGACTCAGTGCCCAATATTAGTTTGCTCACTTGCACAGAACATCACTTGAGTGTTTTGATTTCGCATACTGCTCTGCAGCTACTGTTTGGATTCTGTATTTTTCGGATATTATTGTTTAATTCAACATTGTTTAAAAAAACAAAACAAAAATAAGCTAATTCTGCATTTCAATTTGACCTTCGATCGTTCACCTCATTTCGAATCATTTCAAAATCAGTTGTAGTAGACTCGATCTTATTTTCGTAAACAAATTCAAAATTTTAATGTTCTTAATTTGCATTACATTTCACCTTTTTACCTTTGACCTCATTCAAGTTCTCCTGGATGACCACTTGACCTCAGACTACTAATGCTACTATTACTCAAGTCCAAATTATTTATGACTTTTGTGAAAAATGATCAGTTTCAGATCATAATCACGTGTGAAACTACATAAGTTTCATACTGGTGAATTCAAAATAAAAGTTTATTTTGATCAATGAAAACTTCTTACCTTTGACCTTTGTGACAAATCATCATTGATATTTCAAGTATAATTGATTATAATCAAACTAGTCAAATCACTTTGCCGGTACCCTTTTTGGTAAGTCATTATCATCACTTGACCTCAAATACTCAAATTGCTTTTCCTACAGGAATTCAATATTCAATTTCCCAAAATAACATTGTTTTGCTTTTTATATGACCTTTGAATTTTGAGTTTAAAATGCCTCCAGTACTCCGTAAATTCAAAACACTCAATTCTTTACCTGTAGAAGAAGAAACAGTAGAAATCAACCCGCACCAAGGTACCAGCATCAATCAGTTGCCCTTTGACTGTTTCCATCTCATCTTCCGCGGATTTGACCTTCGAACTCAAATCCTCAACCTCCGAACTGTGTGTCGCACTTGGCACGCTCATATTGAAGCAATTTGTGCCCAAACATCTCATATCACTCTAAAGCCCTACTATAAGCCATTAAAGTCTAATCAGAGAAAGATTATAACAGAAGACTGGTTCTCTCCTCGCGACCTAAAACAGCACGTCAAAAATCGAACAGAATCCAATGACTTTGAATTTCGATTAGCGAGAATAACCAAGCTGACCACCAGCTCACTGATCAATCGCACCTCACTGTTCGTCCCATTTGCAACCAATCTCACGGAATTGACTTTGTACTTTAACCACCACTGGAATTCGGTCAACATAAATATTGGAAATGTTGAGAAATTGTTTAAATCCGTTTCTGCATTCACCAGTCTTCGTACATTTACATTGAAAATTGAGCATGGCGCCCTATCACTTGATTCGTCCAGGAACAACAATCAGCTGATTCGCTCACTCTACGAGGTGATTGGTGACTGTGTAACGTATGAGAAGCTTCCAACCTTGACCAGCCTTCACTTGAACATTGAAATGATGAAATGGGATCAGGAATTTCGGAATCTGGGCCTTGAAATTAGTCTCGATCCTCAGCTTCTGGCCCAATTGGAACACTTTTCAATGGATTTCCACACTAGACGTGTGCCAGGGCTGTTGGGTCAACTGAATCCAGGACTAACATTTCTCAGTTTCAACTGTGATCTTCTGCCGCCCTATAGTGTGAATCATCATGACAAGTGGGCGGGGAAACAGTTGAATCGAGCCCTTCTTGGTGAACCACTATTTGGGCCCTATTTGACTCATTTACGGTTGAGCAAAGTTTGGCATCTTCCACTGGAACTTTTCTTTGACCGATTCACTGCACTACAGTCGGTTCAACTGGGAACCAATTATAATGGAGATCCTTTCGATGAAAAGTTGATCAAACCATTGAACCAGCTGAAACAACTGGTGGAACTTCGATTGCACGGTTACAGAGTCCGCGTTTTTCCGGTACTCACTCTTTTAGGACATGAATCGCAATGCTTGCCTAGGGTCAAGAAGCTCATCTGGTGCAACCGTGGGCTTTTGTGTGATTTTGCATGGAAGTTGCGTGCACAACGTCAGTTTGATGGTGACCTATTCTGTCGTACAGTGGCGAAACAATTCCCGAATTTAGAAGAAATGGCGATGCTAAATCGGGGTAATGAGCATGCGCATCAAGTGCGGGATGGTTTGCATCATTTCAAAAAATTGAAAATAACATTTTTCGATTTTGAAGTTTAAAATATTTTTTCTGGTAAATAAAAATTTGAATTTGAAATTTTCATATTACTAAACTAGTTAAATGTCTGCCAATCTGTGTTTATATCCTGACCTTTTCGTGACCTGCTCTTGACCTTGCAAAGTTCAAAAGTCGTTGCTTTACACGTAATTTCTGAAAAGCCCTTTTTCTGTACAACTTCTGTTTATATATGAAATTGGGCTAATGCTTCCTGTTGGCTGTTTCTTATAATTTTGTCACAGTTTACTTTTATAATTTCTCACAAGGCTTTGCGTTTTCTCACTTGAACCCCTTTCTCATTTTTCCAAGTTCATTTGGAACCTAATGACTTGTGACTTTTTGTAATTCAAAATGCCTCCTGTACTCCGAAAACTCAAAATAAATAAATCTTTAACAGAAGAAGCAAAAATTAAAGTTGGTTACTCAAACCAAGGTACCACCATCAATGGCCTTCCCTTCGACTGTTTCTATCTCATCTTCCATCGATTTGACCTTCGAACACAAATCCTCAACCTCCGAACTGTATGTCACATTTGGCACGATCACATTACCCAAATTTGTGCCTCCAAATCTCATTTAACACTTAGACCATACTTTAAGCCTTTAGAGTATTATCATATACCGAAAAATTGGTTCACACCTCGCGATTTGCAACAATACGTCACGAATCGAGAAGCCTACTGCAATGACCTCGAATTTCGATTACCGAAAATTGACAAACTGACCACCAACTCACTGATCAATCACACCTCACTGTTCGGTCTGTTTGCAAACAATCTCAACGAATTGACCTTAAACTTTGACCCAAACTATAATCACGTGGACATTAATGTTGACAATGTGCTCAAATTGATAAAATCTTTTGGTGCATTCTCCAATCTTCATACATTCTCACTGCACATTTCATGTGTACTAATTGAAAATATTTTCGCAAACAATCACCAAACTATACATTTGTTCTATAGAATGATTGGTGATTGTATAACTCGGGAAAAGTTTTCCAAATTAACAAACTTTGACCTGAACATTGATTGCTCTTCAATCGCCCAAAATCCCGAATTCAACCAATTGAATCATGAAATTGATTTTGATCCTCATCTTCTTTCCCAATTGGAACACTTTTCAATTGACTTCCACACTAGACGTGTTCCAGTGCTGATGGGTCAATTGAATCCTGGGCTAACTTTTCTCAGTTTTAACTGTAATGTACTGCCAGCTCATTATTCTTTGCCCAAGGTGGAACAGTTGGATCCAGCATTTCTTGGAGAACCACAGTTTGGGCCTAGTTTGACTCATTTACGATTGAGCGGAGCTTGGAATCTTCAATTGAAGCTATTCTGTGATCGATTCAGTGCACTTCAGTCGCTTCAACTGAGTGCTTGTTATAGTCACCATTATTTCGATGGAAAATGGATCAAACTACTCAACCAATTAGAACAGCTTGAAGAACTTCGATTGCACGGATTCTATTTGGAATCCAGCTGCTTGCCAAGGGTAAAGAAGCTCACTTGGTTCGACCGTTGGCTTTTGTCTGACTTTGCCCGAAGGTTGTGTGCTAACCGAAGTTTTGATGGTGAACTATTTTGCCGTACAGTGGCGAGTCAATTCAACAATTTAGAAGAATTGATACTGGTTACCCAGGAATCGCATGTACGCAATACGCATGTGCAACAAGTGCGTGATCATTTGTATCATTTTTAAAAACTTGCGAGCAAAATTTCTCAATATTGATGGTTAGATTATATTTCAATTAAATAAAATTTCAATTTCTAAATTTTCATACAAGTTTGTTTTTAATTTATAAATTTCAGTCAATTGGACAAAGGCAAATTTGTTTGTAATTCATTTTATAAGTTACATGATTAAAGTTATTGTAGATAGCACAAAAATGTACCAAACAAGCGACAGTTTCAACTGAAACGCACCATTTTTGAAGCAAAAATCAAACATACTTCTGCCCAAACAGTAATAGGCATCGTATTCGGCACGTGTGCACTCATTTTCATTGATTGAACCAACGGGAGCGTTCTCTTTGCCAATTAAACAATCGAAATAGACATGAACCATCCGACAGTAATTGGGATCGTTTCGTATAGGAAGGCCTGATACATTGCAGACGGCAGATGCATCAGTGCTACAATAAAGGTTAGACAGAAGCTGTCTGCCATAACATGCTTCTCTACTGCTGATTTTTCGTTCATCCGATGGGGGACAGTTGATTTCTATGTTTTTTGGGTATGGCAAAAAGTGAGAGTTAGAGCTAGAGAAACATGAGATATTCTTAGCCCTATCCAACCCTGATCCTATCCGGAACCTATCCTGGTCCTGTTCTGATTAAACCATAACTCTACCTTGACACTACTCTGGTCCTACCATAAGTAAGGGTTTTGTCAACATTTTTTTGAAAAAAATTCAAAAATTTCTTAATGTAAATGAAAACTTACTTGAAACAAAGCTTTTTATCGAGTCTGTTGGCTTACAATTGAGGTTCTGATTTGGTGTTGTCGTTGGAACAGTTGTTGTTGGTGTTTCTGTTGTTGTTGTAGTTGCATTTTTTCGTCTTTGATCCTCAAGCAAGATTGTTTCAAATGTTTCTCTGGAAAAATGCTGACAATTGTACGTGAAAGCATTGTAAGTTTTAGCCGTTTTAGAAAGCTCTTTTATTATCGCCAGTTCAAGATTAATCGCCGTTTCATTGATTGTGCCCATTTGTTTGCCGTAATATCCATACGCCTGTGTCATGTAGGTTCTCATTCCGCCAAAATCAATCGAAAATTTTGTCTGTGTACCAAATTCTCCATGACAGATGACCCTAAATTCCAGCGAATGGTGGTACAACTTTTTCACACTATCAAGTTCCAAAATAAAAGGCACCTCTACAATGCGCATGTACACAGCGTTACCGCCATCGTGACATTCAGGCGAAGAGTGCCATTCACCATATTCAGCCAAATTCATACTGCTACTCTCCCGAGGTTCTGCTTTCGGATGATGAATCGAGTCCAGATCAAATGACAACATTGCACAAAATTTGAGCCACAACAAAAAAGTGACCACAATTTTAATAAAAGTTGTATTCCACGGTGGCATTTTTGTGTATTTAGCCAAAAAAGTGTTTGTTACTCCGTCGATTGAATGTAATCGAGTGTTTGTGAGCAGGTTTGGTAAAGGTTTGCGATATCGACTCACTAATGGTAACATAGTAACCCTCATTTACAATATATAACCTTAATGATCTAGTTAATCAACCAATTAACCTGTACTAAAGTGGCTTTCAAAGATTAGTCAAGTGGGCGCCATTAAGTCAACAAACTAATTGATAGATTGATTTGGTTGAAACTAATCACTGCTATAGTACAAACGTACATGCGTTATTTCAAGGTCAAAGGTTGCGCACATAATTTTTGAAAGGCCCTTCTTCTTGCACATTTCCTAACATACCTGTTTATACATTAAATTTAGCTAAAACTCATATATGCATCCTGTTTGTAGTACAAACATTGTACTATTTCCTATGATTTTGTTGTTGTGTTTTTTCCCTATCTTCAATTCCACCAGCCCATTTCCCAATGTCCCTCTCAACTATTCCCGATCTGTGTTTGCTCATCATCCTCGATCGAATTCCTCTCCGAAATCTTTTTTCCACCGTCAATTTGGTTTGTCATCGATGGGCCCAACTGCGACCAGTGGCTTGTCATCGACGCCGCTCTCTGTTGCTGTATGACAACCAGAACTATTTGGATCACTTAAAAGGAACCAAATTTGCACGTGATCACGACGTGAAGAGTGCAGTGATCAATGACGATGGCACTCCTTTTGATGGATGGATTTACGTACAATATCAATTGCAACAGAACGGGTTGAGGTTGTCGCTGCAAGTTGCCAGACGAGTTCGAGTATGGCAACAGTTGGTGACACTTTTTCCCAACATAAGACAATTGCTACTAGGTCAGAGTGTCAAATGCTGGCCAACTGTTATACAAGCAGTCATTTGTCTACTTGAGGTGAGTAATGTATATTACTTGATCACCTTTGACTTTTGGGATGGGATGAAAATGATATATTTTGATCTTATCTTAACCCACCTTGTTCCAACCATGACATAATCCTCTTAGACAGGACCCAACTTAAAACCTTTCTTACAACCTTTGCCCTTGTTTTACAGAAATGGTCCCCCAAATTGATGCACCTCAACCTATGGCTCCACAACCAACAACAAGCCAATTCTGAAAATTACTATCACCCAGCCCTGATTGACCTACTATTTGACCGCATCAACCAGTTGACCACTCTTCGACGACTCGCCCTTCTGTTGGATTATCCATGGAACAACCAAACTCGAATCATACAACACAAGTTTACCACCAAACTGACCACTGTTCTATCACGTGTTGATCACTTTGAATACAGAGGTGATTACCTGGATAAAGTGTTTGAAGGTTACATTTTGAAGAATCTTGAGACGGTGTTGAAAGGTCAAAGTTCAAAACTCAAAAGCATCACCTTAACACCAGGAACCATTTTATTGGTGGATGCAATAGCACGACTATCCCGCTGTTTCGTCTCCAAATTGACTAGTTTTTGTTTGGGGGGCTGGTTATAATGATCAGTTGAGTAATCTGTACTTGGTCATGTCACGGCTCAGTGCAATTGAATCGCTCTATTTTGTTGGTGATATCAGTCGGACGGCACTATCGTTTACGCATTTCATTGGTCATCTAACCCATTTGAAACGTTTGACATTTATGGCATTTGAGAATATTCCTGCGTGCTTCTTTATGCCAATCACAGAATCACTTCAACCTACCCAACCTCTACCCCAAATTGGATCACTCAAAGCACTGCGCATCAGAATCGAACTCACTCTATCCCATCAGCATCTTGACCAACTCTCCATCCCAACCCTCTTTCCCAACATTCAAGTGTTCAAGCTCGATCAAATCGGGTTCATGCCCCCGTTTATCGCCTGCACAGATTGTAACTACAAGTTGGCCGACATTCCATCCGTGAATGGTGAACCCGTAGATGGGGAAACTGAAGCAATGCTCGAACAGTGTGGCCGACTAACGCTCAAGTCGCTCAACAAATGCAATCAAATACGTGTAATCCGTTTTATTAGATCTGCTTATCCACCTGTAGATAGAAGTGCACCTATGCGTAGTGTTTTCAGTGCTACTTATGCACATGGACAAATTTGATTTTGGTTAATTTAATACAAATGTCAATTATATTCATTTAAAGTCTATTTAAGTTAAAGGTCATGACCTTGAGGCCATTTTGAAGCATCATCAATCCTACTGTTCACATTTTATTGTAGTATTTAGTATAAAATATAGATCAAAACATGATTTCAAATTTGATCCAAGGTAAAATTGCAACGAAATACATGATCTTTGTAAGCAGATAAAGATGTGGCACACTTTCTAGTGAAATTGATCCAACGCAAGGTGACGCATTGTTTCAGTGACTTGACCGATAGGCGAGCACAGTTGTGAAGCAGCGATGACCTTTGACCTTCAGCATTATCCATTTTTTCATAAGCATTCACCAAATGATAGCTACAATCGCTACATGTGATAAAAGATGGTCGTCCACTTCTAGGATAGATCTCTTGCCAAAGTTTGATCACTTGAACATTGGGGAATAGTGTCGGTATGGAGAGGCGATCAAGGTGACTGTGACTGAATGCTGCGGCGAAAGTAATCACCAGTGCTTTCACTGATGGCATCACAATTTGAGGCACATCTGTTGAGAGGTTCAATTTGTCGCTGAAGAAATGCTCGAAATCATGGTTAAATCTTAACACCCTCAACTGGGTTAGATGAGATAGTCGACCGATTAGTTGGCGGAATGAGAGATTGAGTCGATAGAAATCACCATCCATGTGGAGAGTGTGCAGACATTTGAGGCGTGCCAACATTGTCAGTACATCAGTGGCACTGAACTGCAGTATGGCACTCATGTAGTTGAATCGATAGTTGGTCAATTTGGCTGTGAATTGGCCAGAAAACTGCATAACAGTGCTTAAGAGTGTTCCTGGATTTAGGGTTATAGTTTTCAGGGTACAATCAGCCCTTTCCAATGCAGATTCAATGTCGCGGTAGATGTACTCGCCAAATTGATCATCTATATCCCATCCATAACCGAAATGTTCCACCCGTGACAGTGCTGGACACAGGCTGGTGTTCAATTTGTGTAAATCTTCCACTCGATTATGTTCTATGTAACTTGATGGACAGTGCAAATGAATTGCAAGTCGCTTTAATGAAGTCAACTGATTGAGACGGTCAAGGAGGGAATCGATCAGTGTGGGGCTATAACCATTGATACTTTCAGCTTCGTATTTGTCGTTAAGCCATAGGCTGCAGTGCACCAATTTGGGTGACCATTTCTGTATGCAAACAAAAAAAAGTCAAGATATGGTCAGAATAAGGTCAATGTATAGTCAGGATAAGGACAAGGCGACTCACCTCTAGTAAATGGTTGACATGTTGCACCCCAGTTGGCCACCATTTGACAGTTTGACTGATTTCCAATTTGGTTATGGCCGGCAGTAGAGTCACCAACTGTTGGCACACCCGATCGCTCAAATCGGGCAGCCTCAACGCTTTAAAGTGGGTCAATCTGTCGAAATGAGATTTACCATCACTGTCGACAACTTCTGCTTCTATCTCTGGAAGACAGATCAATGCATTTGATTTGATGATGCAATGATTTTTGATCCAATGTTGGCTGTCATACAGCAACAGGCAGCGGCGCCGATGACAGGCCACTGGTCGCAGTTGGGCCCATCGATTACAGACCAAATTGACGGTGGAGAGTAGGTCGTGCAGTGGGATTCGGTCGAAGATGGTGAGCAGACATAGGCAGGGGAGGGTGGAGAGGGACATTTGGAAATGGATTGGGGAATTTGAAATGAACAAAAAAACTAAGACAATTAGAAAATGACAAACCGAGAGAATTTGGCTGTTTTGAGGTCAACTTTATATAAGAGGTGTACTGCACACAAAAATTAGCGACAAAATAGCATTCTGATAGGACGTACTAAAGAGTTAAAGGTAAAAGGTCAATGTGGGGTAAAAATTACTTATCTTTAATGAGTCATTTCTTTTTTGCTTAATTTTCACACTACTTATTTTCGTGAAATTTGATCTTTTGGTTAGGAAGAAAATTATCTATCCTGACCTTACCTTGACATTATTCTGAACTTACCTTTGTCCAAACTTGATGATCATACTTGGACACTATCATGCTCTATGGCTTGATCCTACATTATTATTCAACCATGATTCACTTAGACACCTAGCCTGGCCTTATCCTAACATTATTCAGGCCGTGCCATGACCTTATAACTTGGCCTTATAACTTGGCCTTATAACCTTTACCCTTCTATATATATATATTCTGTATATATGCAGGAAATTACATTTTGAAGCACTTTGAGGCCGGATTAAGTATTAACATCAATCCTACTGTTCGTATTTTATTGTAGTGTTTAGTATAAAAATGAAGAAAAAAATGATTTCAAATTTGATACCACGTAAAATTGCAACTGAAATCTGTAACTTTTTTTAAAGAACAAGGTCTAGTAAAATAGATCCTAAGTAAGCTAACTCATTGTTTGAGTGATTTCATCATCGATGATATCGTTGTCATCCAAATGTTTTCTATAAACATCCATAGAATGATGGTGAAAATCGTAACAAATGGGATAATCTGGTTTTCCATGACTTGTCGCAGTTTGATCACGTGAACATTCGGGAAAAGGTTTGGTATTTGGAGGCGATCAATGTGACTGTGACTGAATGGTGCGAAGAAGGCAATTGGCAGTGCTTTCACTGATGGCATCGTCTTGAAAGGATCTATTAGAGGAGTAAAATTTGGGGTAAAATTTGTCTTTAGAGAAACATTCCGTTTCACTGTAGCAAGGTTAATTGGGACAGATGAGATATTCGTTCAATCAGTTCAACGAATGTTAGATTCAATCCGTTGATTTGTCCACAAAGTGAGAGTGTGTCCAGTGAACTGAAACTGGCTTTGGGTGAAATGAAATTATGTGTTAATTAATTAATTTTTTTAATAAATTAAATAATTAAAACTTTGTATATAATTTGTTTTCATAATATATCTTGGTTGATGCATTCCATGTCGATATCGAACTAATAAACACTTCATTACATTGAAAATAATTTCCAGTTGAAAAGCATGACTTACATAGGCGTTTTTCTGGCTGTTTTGTGAGTAAACAATGCAACAACTTTCAAATTTGACATTTTAATTTGTTCTAAAAGCATTCCACCATGAGGGGGATATATAATATCTAATATTTCCAAGTTTTTAAAAACTGCCTTCTCACATGATGCCTTCGGGATCATCTCCAGCGGTTTGTGCGTCTTACCTTTTGCAAGTATAATCTCGTAATTATTAATTACTCGAAGGTAACGCAAGTGAGGCAGCAGATACAGTCCAAATCGGGTGAGCATAAGATCCAATGAAAGTTCGGTTGTGATGCGCAAATGAGTTAATGAGGCAAAATTGTGATGCATAAATTGGGAAGGAGTAGAAAATTCGCTCCATTCAAATGGAAATATAAAACTATAATGTGTCAATTGGTTGGTAATGTGAGGCTCCAATGATTGAGTAATTGCAAGAAATTGGGCAGAAAAAATTGAATTTGATAAAATTCCAATGAATAAATCTTGGGAAATCGGGTTTGAATTGCTTGACACACTGTGTCAGATAGATCATTAATTATGAGATAATCATTTGGGCTCAAAAAACTTGCAAATGAACAAAACTGGCTTTTTTGGAATATCGTTGATGTCACGTGCTAAAGCCAAATTTCGCTTACGAATGCACAAATTGTTTTGTAAGAAATGCCATTTGTGACAGACCAACGATACTCGTAGAATCAAATCCATTAGTGGAAGTCGGTCCAGGATTAAAAATAAGCAATCATCACTTAATTGTTGGATTGGCATGACCTGAAAATATATTTAAAAAATTAATTAATTGGGAATCAAAGTAAAACAAGTCAAACAACGTAAAAATTAGACAAAAACTAAGACAAATAGAAAAATGACAAACTGGAATTTGAGGTAAACTTTAAGAGGTGTGCAGTAAAATTAGCGAACAAGTACCATTCTGATAGGACGTACTAAAGGGTTAAAAGTCAAAAGGCTAATGGGGTCAATTTTACTTGTACGTACACTATATTGCTTCCTGTTTGCTATTTCCTATATGTTTTCTTGTTGTGCTGTTTTGTACTCCTAAAAAATTTTTTGGCCAGATTTCGAAAATTCAACTATTCCCAAAATGTCCCTCTCCAGCCTCCCCTCCCTATGTCCCCTATGAATCCCCCTCAGGGATCTACTCTCCACCGTCAATTTGGTCTGTCATCGATGGGCCCAACTGCGGCCAGTGGTCTGTCAACGACGCCGCTCCCTGTTCCTGTACGACAATCAACAAATCATAAAACGTGAATCCGATATGATAAAATAATTGATATGTCCACCAGAGATTCCAGCAGAAGTTGTGGACAGTGATGGTAAAGCTCATTTTAGCAAATTTTCTCACTTTAATGCGTTGAGGTTGCCAGAATTGAGCGATCGGGTGTGCCAACAGTTGGTGACACTACTGCCGGGTATAACCGAAATGAAAATTGATCAAACTGTCAAATGGTGGCCAACTGTGGTGCAACATGTCAACCAGTTACTAGAGGTGAGTCCCCTTGTCCTTATCCTGACTATACCTTATCTTCATCCTGACATTTTTATGACCTTAACCAGGCCATACTTTGACCTTATCATGAACGTAATCTTTCATAGTAACTTACCTTTACTTTTTGTTTTGCATACAGAAATGGTCACCCAAATTGGTGAACTGCAGCTTATGGCTTTACAACGAACTACTCGATGGTCAATCATTGATCAATGGATATAGCCACACACTGATCGATTCGCTCTTTGACCGTCTCAACCAGTTGACCTCACTGGCCCGACTCACAATTAATTTGGCTATTCCACCCAGGCGCATACTAGTGGGCCCTGCGGGTGCTAAATTTGAAGCCTTTGAATGTATTTTGAAAGTAATGTCCCCAAAATTGGCATTATGGGGAAAAGTCGAGTGTAAGCAAAAACACCTACCTAACCACCTAAACCCAACCTAACCCTATCCTAACCGACGCCCACACCTGCCTAACCACCTAAACCCAACCTAACCCTATCCTAACCGACGCCCACACCTGCCTAACCACCTAAACCTAACCTAACCCGATCCTAACCGACGCCCACACCTGCCTAACCACCTAAACCTAACCTAACCCTATCTTAACCGACGCCCACACCCACCTAACCACCTAAACCCAACCTAACCCTATCCTAACCGACGCCCACACCTACCTAACCACCTAAACCCAACCTAACCCTATCCTAACCGACGCCCACACCTGCCTAACCACCTAAACCCAACCTAACCCTATCCTAACCGACGCCCACACCTCCCTAACCACCTAAACCTAACCTAACCCTATCCTAACCGACGCCCACACCTCCCTAACCACCTAAACCTAACCTAACCCTATCCTAACCGACGCCCACACCTCCCTAACCACCTAAACCCAACCTAACCCTATCCTAACCGACGCCCACACCTACCTAACCACCTAAACCCAACCTAACCCTATCCTAACCGACGCCCACACCTCCCTAACCACCTAAACCCAACCTAACCCTATCCTAACCGACGCCCACACCTCCCTAACCACCTAAACCTAACCTAACCCTATCCTAACCGACGCCCACACCTCCCTAACCACCTAAACCCAACCTAACCCTATCCTAACCGACGCCCACACCTCCCTAACCACCTAAACCTAACCTAACCCTATCCTAACCGACGCCCACACCTGCCTAACCACCTAAACCCAACCTAACCCTATCCTAACCGACGCCCACACCTCCCTAACCACCTAAACCTAACCTAACCCTATCCTAACCGACGCCCACACCTCCCTAACCACCTAAACCCAACCTAACCCTATCCTAACCGACGCCCACACCTACCTAACCACCTAAACCCAACCTAACCCTATCCTAACCGACGCCCACACCTCCCTAACCACCTAAACCCAACCTAACCCTATCCTAACCGACGCCCACACCTCCCTAACCACCTAAACCCAACCTAACCCTATCCTAACCGACGCCCACACCTCCCTAACCACCTAAACCTAACCTAACCCTATCCTAACCGACGCCCACACCTCCCTAACCACCTAAACCTAACCTAACCCTATCCTAACCGACGCCCACAATCCTCTCAGTGACCAAATTTCTCATTTCCATTGTTGCACTCATTGTTGGACATTGAGACCCAACAATGGGAATTCAGGCTTTGACTTTTTCAATCTGAAATTTGTTCGGCAGGTATACTTAAAAAACAGTTTTGGCAAAAACAAAGGTCAAACGGCACATCTGCAAGGTATTCTAAGGACTTTTGCAAAATTTGATGCAAATCGGTTGAGAAATGTAGGAGGAGTTACCCGTACAAGAATCGAAATTGTTGTGCCTTAGTCTTCGCTTACGCTCGACAATTAGCAAATCATGGAATGGAAAATCACAAATTGACCACCAGTCTTGGACCTGCATTATCAAGGGTTGAACATTTCGACTATGGACATTCATTTAGTGATCAATTTGACGAGCACATTTATCGTGAAATTGAATCTGCTTTGGAAAAGGCTGAATGTCCTCTGAAAAGTATAGCTTTAAATCCACGAATACATATAAAACGTGTATTAGGCTTCTCCACTCAATTGACATCTAAATTGACCGACTATGACATGGACTACCAATACCAGCCCAATACTGATGATGTGCTAACGGTGCTGTCACGTTTCAGTTCAATGGACACACTCTCAATCTTTGGACAAATCGATGGATTGAATCTAACATTCGTGGAACTTATTGGTCGACTATCTCAAATGTCCCAATTGACATTGCTACAGTTTTACAGTAAAATGGACTGCTTCTTTAAAGACAAATTTTACCTCAAAGAGCCTACTCTAATAGATCCTTTCAAGACGATGCCATCAGTGAGGGCACTGTCAATTGCCTTCTTTGCACCATTCAGTCACAGTCACATTGATCAACTTCAAATACCCGAACTTTTCCCGAATGTTATAATCCAATTTTTGTAGACCGAAGAGGGAGACGTGATATATGTCATTAGACGTATAACCATCCAAACTGTGGCAATTTTCGTATAATCCAATTTTTGTAGACCGAAGAGGGAGACGTGATATATGTCATTAGATGTATAACCATCCAAACTGTGGCAATTTTCGTATAATCCAATTTTTGTAGACCGAAGAGGGAGACGTGATATATGTCATTAGATGTATAACCATACAAACTGTGGCAATTTTCAAATAATCCAATTTTTGTTGACCGAAGAGGGAGACGTGATATATGTCATTAGACGTATAACCATCCAAACTGTGGCAATTTTCGTACAATCCAATTTTTGTAGACCGAAGAGGGAGACGTGATATATGTCATTAGATGTATAACCATACAAACTGTGGCAATTTTCAAATAATCCAATTTTTGTTGACCGAAGAGGGAGACGTGATATATGTCATTAGATGTATAACCATACAAACTGTGGCAATTTTGGTACAATTCAATTTTTGTAGACCGAAGAGGGAGACGTGATATATGTCATTAGACGTATAACCATACAAACTGTGGCAATTTTCAGATAATCCAATTTTTGTAGACCGAAGAGGGAGACGTGATATATGTCATTAGACGTATAACCATACAAACTGTGCCAATTTTCAAATAATCCAATTTTTGTAGACCGAAGAGGGAGACGTGATATATGTCATTAGACGTATAACCATACAAACTGTGGCAATTTTCAGATAATCCAATTTTTGTAGACCAAAGAGGGAGACGTGATATATGTCATTAGATGTATAACCATACAAACTGTGGCAATTTTGGTACAATTCAATTTTTGTAGACCGAAGAGGGAGACGTGATATATGTCATTAGACGTATAACCATACAAACTGTGGCAATTTTGGTACAATTCAATTTTTGTAGACCGAAGAGGGAGACGTGATATATGTCATTAGATGTATAACCATCCAAACTGTGCCAATTTTCGTACAATTCAATTTTTGTAGACCAAAGAGGGAGACGTGATATATGTCATTAGATGTATAACCATACAAACTGTGGCAATTTTGGTACAATTCAATTTTTGTAGACCGAAGAGGGAGACGTGATATATGTCATTAGACGTATAACCATCCAAACTGTGGCAATTTTCATACAATCCAATTTTTGTAGACCGAAGAGGGAGACGTGATATATGTCATTAGATGTATAACCATACAAACTGTGCCAATTTTCGTATAATCCAATTTTTGTAGACCAAAGAGGGAGACGTGATATATGTCATTAGACGTATAACCATACAAACTGTGCCAATTTTCAGATAATCCAATTTTTGTAGACCAAAGAGGGAGACGTGATATATGTCATTAGACGTATAACCATACAAACTGTGCCAATTTTCAGATAATCCAATTTTTGTAGACCGAAGAGGGAGACGTGATATATGTCATTAGACGTATAACCATACAAACTGTGGCAATTTTCAGATAATCCAATTTTTGTAGACCAAAGAGGGAGACGTGATATATGTCATTAGACGTATAACCATACAAACTGTGCCAATTTTCAGATAATCCAATTTTTGTAGATTAGCAGTGAAGTTAACATTCAAGTGAGATTAATTTGCACAGCTGATTGAAGCAATTTGGACCACTTGGAACAAACCGTTGCCGACCAGCTACTCATTTTCTGATATTTCCAATCGCTTCAGAATAGTCTATTTAGTAAATTTCAATTATTCTCGACCTGTTTCAAAAAGTTGACCAGATTTGCCGAGTTGTGTGGTGCCAATAAGGCAGTTTAAATTGTAGAAGGTTTTGAAAAATTCTCTCACGCGAATTGTTAATTCTGTTACCCGTTGCGTTATGCAATTTTTGTTCTCTAATTTGTCTCTAATCGATACATTACCATTAATAATGGCATTATGAAGGCTTGCCCCAATTTAATCGAAAATCGACTGTAAATCGTTATCAAATATTTAAACCAAAAAGAAAAGTGAATTGGATTGAAAAACAAAAATTTCGAAAAAACCCAAAAATATAATTTTATATCTAGAGCATTTAGACGCACAAAATATATTTCGAAATCAGCAAATCCACATTATTCTATACAATTTGCAATTAATTTGTATATACAACTATTGACAAACACATTAAACGCCTAATTACAGGGTTTGAGTGCTACCCTACGATGCACGTGCGTCTTTTAAAGATGCGTCATTCAGGAGAGAGATTCTGTTTGTTGTTGTATCGTTCCATTTGGAACTAGTGGAACAAATAATAACAACATTGAACTTGATGAATGATGAATAGATTTCTCAATAAGTTTTCCGGTAATCACTTATTAGTTTCTATTTTTAAAGTATCAAACGCATATGTATGACGCGAATGATTCAAAATGGCGAATCAAAAATCCACTGTATTCTGTATATACAATTATTGAGAAACACGTGTTTAAAAGTCAAAGGTCAACATGGCACACGTATCCACGTCACTACTAATGAGTCCATGAATTGAGGCGTTAACCTTGTTTTGTGTGGTTGGATATTCCGGAAAGATCATAGTTCCATTTAGAGGAGTAGTGGAACAAACAGCAACTAGAATGTGTGTGTGCATCCAGCACTATAAGAGGCCACAATTTTGCTTGGATATTCAAAACAGAGTCGAAGAATTCCCGAATCTTGACTTCAAGCCTTCCTGAATTCAACTTGGAACACTACAACTACTGAAATCCATCATCATGACCATCATGCTATTCAAGCCGGTCCTGTTGGCCCTAGCCATTGGCTTCTTGCTCTATGCAGCCGGTCCAGGCAGTGAAGCCTGGGAGTCCGAATCGACCCACCCCATTTCCAAGAAGTCATGGGCTTTGATGGGCTGCACTGGCCAGTACGATCGGCCTAACTTTGGCTATTTGATCACCATCTGTGAACAGTGCTACCATCTCACCCGTAACCTCACCATCCCATCCCTATGTCGCGCGGATTGTTTTCATAATGATGTTTTTCTTGGTTGTCTGGATGCACTGCTCGAGGAGGAACAACGTGCCCTCAAGTGGAGAGAAATTCTGTCTGGCAAAGCTGGCACTGCCTGAAACAAGATGGCTCGCTGATTTATTCTTTGATTCTGGGAGCCAATTCCAGCCCAGAATCTTATCGAAAGAATTTCACCAGAGAATCCAAGTCAGAATTCAAATTCAAATTCGAAATTCAACTCACAATCCAGCACAATCACTCAAGTAGATTAGAACTAAGTCATAATTATTGATTGATTTCAAGAATATTAAATTTAGAAATGCACTGCAGGATAGCCAACTTTCTGGTAATGTGCCGATCTTATCGACCCGTCCCATGACCCCCGTCCTAAGGGTACAATTAATTCTTTATTTAGAGGACCATTCTGGAGTCAACTGTCACTTTTCACGAATTTTTTGAATTTTTGGAACATATCCTGTCAAACCGGCAACAACACCATGATGTCTACTCAATTCATGTTTTTGGTCGCGTTATTGTTGGAAGCCTCTACTACAATTGAGGCTCAAGAATCCTCGGACATTCCGCTAGCAGTTATCCGCGAACAGGAAGACCTATGCCAAACATGTGGCTGGTACCCACCAAATGGGCTATGATTACAAATTTGCTAAGGAAGCGGTGGCCCTAGAAGAATCGAGCAGCACTGAGGACTATATCTCTAGATGTACCACGGACGATGACATTTTTGTTACTTGCACCAACGTACTCGTTGGGAGCTTTGCGATGCATTTCTGATGAACGGTTGAAGAGAACGTTCTGCATGGCCTGGTTTTTAATTATTTGTCATCTAATTTTCCATATGAACCCTATATTTCTTAGAGTTTCTGTCAATAAATTTTCCTTTATTGTATGTTTTCATACAAAAAAATCATGCCTTTCTTTTTATTTCGCGCGCCCAAAAAATCAATCTCTAAAGCAGCCTAGTGAATTGGAGACAATTTTGAGTCACATAGATGAGTGGTTGTTGTTTCTTTCGGACGAATTTGACTTTGAAACCCAATTCAGAATAGACTGAGAATTGAGATATAATTTTTAGAGGTCGTGGGGTCAAAATAAGCCCGACTTGGGGCCACCGTCTCTGGCATCTAACAAAAAACATCTCTAACATATCTTTGTTTCTTTCAAGAGAAAATTCCAACACGTATTTCTATACTATTCTAAGTCTGAAAGAGATTTTCACATTTGAACAATCCACCCAAAAGTCCCTGATAATCAGACAATGAATTATTCAACATTGTGTGTATTGAATCAACAACCAAATTGACAACCGCCCTGGATCACATTGTCGTACTTAAACTCTCCGGATACTATATAAATTGAGTATCCCTTTGACAGACTTTGGTTATCGGTTCAGCAGCAACAGTTGTGGGATAATTTACAACGAACCAATTGTGGGATAAGATCAAACAACCCATTTGTGGAATAAGTTCCAATCGCCCAATTATAGAATGGTCAATAAAAGTTGCATAGAAACAAATGTTTTCCAAAAATTCACTACAAAAATTTTTCAAAAAAAATATTTTTTAAGTTTTAAGAATTTTTTTAAAATTTAGGATCTTATTTTGATAAAACATTAATAAAACAACGAAATAGTGATAATAAAAGCTTGGAATACTCAGAAAATCATTAAAAATGAATATAAATAGCATAAAATTGTTATCAAAACTTTGATCTACATTTTTGGGTATATCTCGAGAACCTGATGCATCTCAGACCTGATCTTGCCAGATTCGGAACCAGCACAAAAAAACTGAATAAGATAGACCTATCAAGGTCCAAAAAGCAAGCAGGTCACCCGAAACGTTACTACCGTGATTGTCATCACCTTTTCCTACGCATTTTCTCTCACCCCTTAATCGTCACTGCGCAACTGTCACACCAAACACTACGAACGAATCGAATCTTTTGGCATTCGCGAGGTATATTCTATCAAAGATTATTATTCAAACGAAGATGATGTCTAAATCTATGTTTTTGGTCTTTGTCGTGGCAGCCTATTGGCAGCCTCTTCAATTGATCCTATTCAAGCTTTCAAAGCCTGTAGATGAAGAGCAACCTCGAAAGATGTGCGTGTGAAGCGTCGAACGAATTTGTATACCCTCGATGCACCAGCGTACTCCTCTCTGGACAAGATGACTAAAGTTCTGCAGCTGGGGAACGACAATTTTTCAAAAATTTCATTTTTTTCCTTAGATTAACCGTTTTTATAATTTTTTCGCTAAGAACATTATGTTCTATATTTTCTTTTAATAAATTTCTGTCAGTTGTATGTTTTTATACAAAAAACATGTCTTTCGTTTTATTGCATGCAAGGAAATTTAAATTTACTTAAACTTCCTTGCACTTTCAAACTCTTGAATGATGATTGAAACCAGAATTTAATATAAAAAAGCAAAAGTTTTCGTACACCATTCAACTCATTCCTTCGGGTGGTTAATTACTTTGTTTACAAAACAACTCCAATATTGATAACATCTTAATGACCTAAATGGCGACTACATTCCCGATTTTTTTAAACATTTACTGATATACTAGTTTGTTAAAATTGATCTTGTGTCCGTAAAGCTTAATGTTAACCGTTAATTTCTAGCATTAAAAAGAAACCCGCAACAAAAATATTTGACATTTTCAATTACTTTAATTTAAAAATATATTTAAAATAAAGTTTCAAATGATTACTCTAAATAAATAATCAAGTCACAATTCCTAATGACGTTCACGTGCCGACCAAAACTAATAAAGGCCATTAATTAAAAGAAAAAGTTAACCCAATTGTTTATCAATAATTAAATGGGACTACTCTGAATAAGTGTCCCTATAATCCAACGTTAGAAAATAATTTACGTTAGCCCAAAACTGGGACAACAATAGTGTTTCCCAATACTGTTTCTAGATCGGTTGGGCTCCAGTTTGAAGTTGAATTCCATTGCATGTTGCATCTTTCCTCAGTTACAACCATCCACTTGTGCATTACCATGGAAAGCAACCACATTTCTACTGACATTTACCTTGGATATGCCCTCTACATGGGTAAAGTTGCAATCAAGTGCACCGCCGACCACTTGTGGATTTACAAATATCAGACTTGTTGTTGTCCATCTGTTCGACTTCAACAGCTCAAGTGGGACTCATTCAAGGAGATCCGCCTCAACATTCACGATGGTGAAGTGAAATTCACCATGCGCAGCAACATTCCGCAAATTCGGATCTGGCTGGACAACGCCCAAGCGTTGATACGTCAAATGGAATATTTTGAACGTATTGTCAAGATTCGTAAATTGAAACCGAATCTGAATGGAATGGTATACTTCGAGCCGCAACCAAAGAATCAAGTTTACGAATTTCAACCGATCACCGTGTTGGACTTTATTGGACAAATCGAAATAGGCGACAAATGCAGTACTGTCATTCCACGACGCTTCAAGAAGAAAAGTGCTTGTTTGACCGCATTCTTTGATCACATATTCTAAAAAGAATGTGCATTTTAAAGATTGAGTTTAATGTTGTGGATAATGTTGTAGTTAATGGTATGTTTATTATACAATTATCTTTCTTGATTTTTAAATATTAATAAATATAGATTCTCTACAAAAACTTTTTGCCTTTTCATAAATGCGATCATAACAATCTTACTTAAGGTAGGACGCAAAACTTCAAACATATGTGAATGGCCCCTTCACATATTAGTGCAAAAAAGCGGGATTCGTAATCTTCCTTTTTCTCCGGAACCTATTGACCGATTTTTGTCTATTATAGCTCAAATTAAAGGTAAATGTATGATCTTGAAAAATGACGATCTGATTTTTTTATTTAAAACTAACTAAGAAAATATATCCATAAAAGTAAATGTAAACAACGTTTTTTTGCTATTCGAGGCTGTTTGAATCACTCTCATTATTTAATGTGAGGAATTATAAAAAATTCAGATTATCATTTTTCAAGATCATACATTTACCTTTAATTTGAGCTATAATAGACAAAAATCGGTCAATAGGTTCCGGAGAAAAAGGAAGATTACGAATCCCGCTTTTTTGCACTAATATGTGAAGGGGCCATTCACATATGTTTGAAGTTTCGCGTCCTACCTTAATAATATTTGTTGCTGTTTGTCCAAACACTTTTCAAAAAAGAAATCAACGATCCAAAATGGAACAGCAATAGTGCTCTATTTTGGATTCAAGGTAGTTTTGCTCTAATGAATGATCCAATTAGTAAACTAAACCCTAAATGAGACAACAATCGTGTGTCCCAGCTATTACTGGTTGTCAATGACACCTTCGATAGGACTTGCTCAGGAAAAGTGCATTCGACGTGAAAAGAAGCGGTACCAGGAAAAAATGGCCACCAGTGAGAGAGGACCAATCAAAATCCGATTCTAAAGTCAACAAGTCTTTTCTGGATTTTATTATCCTTATACAGTATACTGTTTCCTAAATTTTATTAACCGAAATAAATTTCCATGTTCTCAATGAGAAAACATGTTAATTTTTTTACGCGCGCAGATTTCCAAATTTTATTCAAATTTGTGCTGCCATCTGGTGGCCAAAAATAACACTGTCTTTCAAAAATTTTTCTTTTATTTTGCATCCGAGTAAATGATCGAGTTTTATCTGAAGGAACTATTATTAATTGACCTATGCCCATTTTCGTATGTTTCATTGACCTATCCAAAATCATTACCAATTTTGTATTTATCATTATGCCATTAGTGAATCCCACGGTACGATTAGGATAATTCTCCATTATGTTCTTCCAATGTTCAATTGTGTTTCGATTTAGCCAAAATCAAGCGGCTCATTGCATGTCTCGACTTGTGACACTATCATTTGTTGAATAGAGCAAATGGATAATGATGATGATGATGATGGTGTTCAGACAGAGCAATTTCAACACTGTGAAATCGACTTTCCCTTGAAAAATGAAAATGCACAAACCAGTACAATGCAGTATAATACGTATACATAATGTTTCCTAGAAGCTTCTAATAGCTATTGCACCAGTACAGTTAAAAATATAAAAATTGAGATTGCATTTTACGATCACAAGTTGTACACGTGATCGCAAAACTTTTAGGTACACTCGTTACTTCCGGTGATGTATCGGTGATGAAAATGCACTAGTTTTCCCCATATTATGACTACATACTATTACATTATTACGTAATTGTACACTACCATTACAACTACAATTAATAATGCAACTAACAAAATGATGAAAAACAGTTTCACTTCAAATGTTCATTATATGCACTCGATTTATACCCGATTGAGATCACTAAACCAGACCAAACACACATGTTCCATAAAATCTATAGAAACGATTGACACAAAAGTACTTCAGAACAAAGGTCATCATTTAGACAATGAAGAGGAAGGGTGCGCACCAGATGACCTCTTTTCCTTATTTAGACTATTATTAACCCGTGCGTCATCATATTTCATTGATCTTATTTTTTCTTGTTCACAAACGGTGTGCGTCATCCACCCCAAAATATGATGCACAATTTTTAGTTGAATGAATTCAACGTATAATATACTTTGGTTTTTATTATATTTCTGGGTAGTAGTGGGCGCCACGCCCCAAACTGACAGAAAAGCAAACTAAACAATGTAGAGTGTGCTAACAATTTGTAAGTGATGACAAGTCATAATTTGTCAATTGTCCACCACTAAATTAATAACCAACCAAAAAGCCACAATTGCCATAAGTCATCCTCGTGTCTATGCATGATCATGATGCATTCTCTTTGTATCCTGCATAGATGACGTACACATCTGATGACTGACTGACTTGTGCTCGACCATGATTTGAATTGCCTATCAAACATAATTCATCATGTCACTAATCATATACATTCATAGTGTCATCCTTGGTATATGACCTGCGTGTTACTGTTTGAACACGATTACGGTTGTTTAGTTGAACAGAGGCGCCCGGTACTGTGGCGCCACTGAACTGTCTGTCTGTCTGACTGTTTTGTCATGATCATTATCATCATCATGTCGACAGTTAGTATGTCGTGTGACAGTAGTCGTCGTCTCGATTTCACCGACTACATGAAAACGAACTTGATCTGTCTGTTTGTTTGTTTGCCTTTGGCGTTTGTGACTGTCTGTCGCGTTTTGTGTTTGTCTCTCGGTCGTGTTCGGTCTGTCTGGTTGTGTTCGGTTTGTGTTTCAGTCTTCACTCGACCAGGCTCGTGAACAGATCGTCTACAGAAGAGTGATCTCTCTTTTTGGAAGTTCATTTTGTTGGATTCAACCTCACCACTAACCGGAACCTTCATTCACCTCCTCTTCTCTTCTTCTCATCCGAAACTCAACATACATTCTCAGTATTCTCTTTTTTATCGACACCACAACTTGGTATATCCTATTAGGTATGTATTCGTATCTTTATTCCTCAAAATATTTTTCAATCTTATGCCTAACCCTATTGCCTATCCACAATCTTATATTTCATTTACAATCCTGAATATAATCCTTAATTCCTCAATTCTATATTTCACAATCCTATCGATCTTCTACATTCCTCAGTATCTTCCTCAATCCTCACATACATTCCACCACAATCCTTTCACTATTCTATTTGATCTTACTCAATCCCGATTATCGTTCAAAATTATTAGATATCACCCACAACTCTACTTATCCTCCACATTACTTAGATATCCTCCTCAATCTTTAGATATCCTCCTCAATCCTTAGATATCCTTAATCCTTATCTACCCTATACAATTCTTAGATATCCTCCACAATTATTAGATATCCACAATGACCCTATGTATCCTCCAGAATACACAGATATTATCCACTATCTTTAGATATCCTCCTCAATCCTTAGATATCTTTCACTATCCTTTACAATCCTTTAAATATCCTTTTGAATCCTCTTACGTATCTTCCTCAATTCCTAGTCAACATCATCAATCCTTACATATCTTTCCCAATCTTATTTTCCACAACACTAAATATCTCTATCCTTAGGTACCATCCTCAACCCACCAACAACAGTATCCACACCCACTCAATCATGTCCACCAACCGAACCTTGAAACCACCGACCACCCCACCGACCAACAGCCTCCCACGTCAACAGTCGTTCAACTCAACTGCATCCACCTCCTCAACCACCACATCATCCGGCGATGTATCGACATACGACTACGATGCGGACCAGTCGACAGTGGCGGACACGGAAACGGTCACGGGCACACCCGAACCACCCGACTATACTCGGATGATGGACAATTTCTCTGAACATTCTGACACGCTAACATCAAGTTCAAGTTCTCCCTCCTGTTCATCATCATCATCGAGTTCCGAGGACTTTGAGGACAACATGGCCGCATCCTGGTGCTATATTCTACCGGAAATGGGACCCGAACTTTCGCACATTCTATCCAACATCAAGACGGTGACCTTTGACTTTTGTCTACGTGTGGACCGGGTGCGCGTGTCGTGGAAGGACCAGAACGCCCACCGATTGGATCAATATCAACTGCGCGCCTATCTACTGTTGAATGAGCTCGACGAAGAGGAGGAACTCGATTTTGCCATACTCGAGGATAATCCTGCAAATCAAGATCATCCATTTCCGGTGACCGCTATTACCACTACTACCACTACTGATAAGATCTCAAAGCCAGCACCAAAGCCACCGACGTCGAAGCACCACATCAAAACTGACCAAAAACAGCTGATTGCGAAGCCAATGGTCGCAAAACGGTCACTGACACTGTCCACTAGTGGTGTCACGGAAATTTGTTTCGATAATCAGGAGATTCGCTTCCGGGCCCGAATTCCGGTGACCAAGAGTTCCACCAAGGATTCTCATCATCATGTCCACAACAAGAACAAGCCCGACTATGTATTCGAGTCTCGTGTGGTCCGTCTCAAGTTGGAACGAGTCAAGAAGGCTCCTCAAGAATCTGACCATCATCATCATCGTGTGATCATTGGCTTCGTTGACCTTGACCTCGCTCAGTTGCGTCATCAACACGCCCGTG
This sequence comes from Rhizoglyphus robini, assembly GCA_023373905.1. Lineage (NCBI taxonomy): Eukaryota > Metazoa > Arthropoda > Arachnida > Sarcoptiformes > Acaridae > Rhizoglyphus > Rhizoglyphus robini. Next base: position 4,227,531 of record JAKIJQ010000009.1, read on the forward strand.
ACCCGGGACCGCGTGCGGATGGATTTATGGATATTCCTATGGTGCTGTTCACCAACTACAATCGACATATTCTCAAGCATGAGCGCTCGAAGATGGATTCACCACTTTTCTGTTTTGATATTCGACTTCGATTGGATTCTGCACCACTGGCACAGGATGGGGTCGATCCACTGCTGCTGCCACTTGACCTTTGGGTCAGTGCCGAGTCGCTCTTCTGTACTAGTAGTAGTGATTCTGAACAGACTCATGGAACTTTGTCATCATCGAACATGACCTCGAACAACACGCTGACTTCTACGTCCACATCACAGTCGATGCACTTGTCGCAACTTCTTTACCGATGTGATTCGCTGCCCAATATGAGTAAAGATAAGGAGTTGAAGTGTAAGTATAGTATCTTATCTTAGGGTCTAACTAAGTTTAGGATTAGGTTAAAGTAGGATCAGGATTGGGTCTAACTAAGTTTAGGATTAGGTTAAAGTAAGATCAGGATTGGGTCTAACTAAGTTTAGGATTAGGTTAAAGTAGGATCAGGATTGGGTCTAACTAAGTTTAGGATTAGGTTAAAGTAGGATCAGGATTAGGTTTAAGTTGGGTTAGGATTGTTTTTAAGTAGGGTAAAGGTATAGCCAAAATAAGACTAACCTTTCACCATTTACCTCTTCCAGATCACGAATGTCCACCCACTAGCCGAACCAAACATCTGCTCAACCTTCTGGGAATCCTTCCACCGGGTCAACTCTTTCGTGTCTCGATCCACTTTGGTCAACTCGAACAGTTGGATCATCTTGTGGCCGACCTTGACACGGACAACTGTCACCAGGTCAAGTGTGTACCCAAGAAGCTTGTTGGAACCTCTCTGGAACAGCAGGCCCGAGCGGCCATTTGCGCCTGTTTCGAGGTGAAACACCACCAGCACCAGCCCACCATTTTCCATCATCACCATCAGCGTCACTCGATCTGCTGTCGCACCAAACAGTTGACCTCTAACCAGATTGCGCCATCACGTGACCCGGCCCCCTCTCAGTTTGATCAACATTTCACCTTTTTTGAACGATTCTACTATTCCGACTCGCCGGTGACCTGTCTGTCGATTATGAACGGCGCAGGCAAGAAGCTGTACAAGTTCAAGTGTCATCTCGCCGAGTATGTTCACTGTCGCAGTGTGAATCAGTACTTTTCGTTACAGGGCAAGACGGGCAAGTACTGTCGACTACAGTTCTCCATTGTGGTCAAGCCCATTGGTGGTGGTGGTGCCGGTGAGGAAGGTCAATGACAGTGTCAAAGGTGAATTATGAAAGGTGATGTTATGCTAAGTTAATATGATTTATTTGTGAACATGTATTGCTGTGACTTAACTTAATAAACGATATACAATTTGGATTTTATATTGCCTGTTTCATTGTTCAATTTATTGCTGAAGGTCAAATAGGGTAAATGTCAAAGGTCTACATATATGAAAGGGACATAGGTAAAAAGAACTGCTTTCACAGAACATTATTAGACGAATCAAATTTGTCCAGGTGCATAAGTAGCACTGAAAACATTGTACATGTCACCTTCACCGTAAGGAGGAAAACCAGATCTAACCAAACGGATTACACGTGTTTGACTGCTGTTGCATTTGTTGAGTGATTCGAGTGTTTGTCGACCACACTGCTCAAGCATTGCTTCAGTGTCGCCATCTAGTGGTGCACCAGTCACCGATGGAATGTTCTCCAACTTGTAGTTGCAATCAATGCAGGCGATAAAACTGGGCACCCACACAGTTTGATGCAGTTTGATCACTTGAACATTTGGAAAGAGGGTTGGAATGGACAGTTGGGCAATGTAGTGATGGGATAGTGGAATTAGAAATGTAATGCGCAGTGCTTTGAGTGACCGAATTTGGGGTAGAGGTTGTTGTGATTGAGATTGATTCACATTTTTAAAGAAGCATTTGGCAAAATCGTGGAATGCCAGAAATGTCAAACGAGACAAGTGCGATAGTTTACTCATGAAATCCGGAAATGAAATGTCAACCTGTGGATCACCATTGACATAAAGCGATTCTATGGAACTGAGTCGTGATATGACCAGCTCATTCAACCATTCTTCATACCCAAGGGACACAATAAAAGTGGTCAATTTAGATGTGAAAGAGGCGGAAAATTGTGATCTAACATAATCCGTTGGAATGTGGGGATTTAGGGTTATGGTCTTGAGTTGTGATGAACTTTGACCCTTCAGCACAGTCTCAATGTCCTTCAAAAAGTAACTTTCAAACAATTTATGCCTATAATCACCATAACCACTGTATTCAAAGTGCTCAACCCGTGATAGAACGGTGGTCAGTTTGGTTCTAAACGTATATTCTATGGAGGAAGTTTGGGGGTGGAAGGGAAAGTTCAATGCAAGAATGGTGAGTCGTCTGAGTGAGGTCAACCGGTTGAGGCGGTCAAGTAGTGGGTCAATCAGAGCTGGGTGATGGGATGCATATGATCGGGTGTAGAGCCATAGATTGCGATGGAAAAGTTTGGTGGACCATTTCTGTAAATTTATGTACAATTGGATAAAGTTTAGAGGTCAAGATAGGGTTTAGGGTAGAGTCAAGGTAAGGTCAATGTGGAATTGTAGTAGGGTCAGGTATACCCTGACTCAGAATATGATCAGGGTATGGTAAGAACTATGTCCAGATAGTGTCAAGGGATAGTCTGTGAGTATGATCCGGACAAGGTCAATGCAAGGTCAAAAAGCTAATTTTTTCCCTAACCTAAAATAAGATCAAAGGTCATCAGGTAATTTAAATTACTTACCTCAAGTAGACAATTGACTGATGGAATGAGTGTTGGCCAGCAAGTGACACTCTGACCAAGTTGCAATCTGCTTATGTTGGGCAGCAGTGTCAACAACTGTTCCAATGATCGATCCTGTGTTGCAACTTGCAGCGACAACCGCAACCCGTTCAGTTTCAATTGATATTTCACATAAATCCATCCATCTAAAAGAGTGCCATCGTCCCTTATCACTGCACACGTTACGTCATGATCAAGTGAAAATTTGTATTTAAATATATTATCCAAATAGAACTGGTTGTCGTACAGCAACAGGGAGCGGCGCCGATGACAGGCCACTGGTCGCAGTTGGGCCCATCGGTGGCATACCAAATTGACGGTGGAGAGTAGATCGTGGAGGGGGATTCGGTCAAGTATGTTGAGCAGACACAGGGATGGGAGGGTGGAGAGGGACATTTGGAAATGGGTTGGATTCGAAAATAAAAAATATTCAAATATTTGAGGAGGACAAAACAGCACAGCAAAAAAAGCATATCGGAAATGGCAAACAGGAAGTGTACGTATAAGTAAAATTGAAAGAACCTGCAAAAGATAATCAAAGTTGACCACTTTGTCTTGTGACCTTTAGTCTTTAATCTTTTTGTACGTCCTATCAGAATGGTACTTTGTCGCAAATGAATAGCCCATTGACAGTAAACGTAATGTAAAAAACACTTGTGAATTTCATAATAAACAGTAGAAATGCATTTTAAGGCACTTTATGTAATAATAAATTTTGACATCGATCATCACTATCAAAGGCCAAAGTGGCAAAGGGTAAAAGGGTCTGCTTGGATTTCACTATTAGAATCAAATCAAATTTGTCCAGGCGTATAGGTAGCATCGAAAACATTATAATAGCCACGATGAAAACTCGGAGAGGCAGATCTAACAAAATTGATTACACATGTTTGGTTGTGGCAATTGTTGAGTGATTCGAGCGTTTGTCGGCTACACTTTCCAAGTTTTGCTTCAATGTGCCATGGTTCGCCAATCACGGGTAGAATGTTCTTCAAGTTGCATTCAGTGCAGGCGACAAAACTGTCCACGTACACCATTTGATGGAGTTTGATCACTTGAATGCTGGGAAAGAGGCTTGGAATGGACAGTTGGGTTATGTAGTGATGGGATAGGGCACACTCCATTTGGATTTTAAGTGCTTTGAGTGAGCCAATTTGGGGTAGAGGTTGCGAATGATTCAAATTCTTAAAGAAACATTTTGGAAATTTCTCGAATGCCAGAAAGGTCAAACGAGACAAGTGCGATAGTTTAGCTATGAAATCCGGGAATGAAATGTCAACCCTTGGTTTAAACCAATTGCCTTTGACATAGAGGCATTCAATCGAGCCAAGTCGTGATATGACCAAGTCACTCAGTCCATCATATTCTGGGAAAACAGTAAAATTTGTCAATTTCGATGTGAAACAGCGTGAATATCGTGAAGCAGCATCCTCCATTTTAATGTTGGGTCTCATGGTGATGGTCTTGAGTTTTGATGAACTTTGATCCTTCAGCACAGTCTCAAGGTCCGCCAAAATGTAGCCTTCAAACAGTTGATCATCGTAATTACCTCCGTATCCAAAGTGTTCAACACGTGATAGAACTGGGGTCAGTTTGAGTTTAGACTTGTGTTCCATTTCTGAAAAATTTCCGCCATACGGCAAATACAACATAATGGTTAGTCGGTTGAGAGAGGTCAACTGGTTGAGACGGTCAAATAGTGGGACAATCAGGCCTGGGCTCGTATCGTATGCACGTGATTCGTCGAAGAGCCATAGGTTGAGGTGGACCAGTTTTGTGGACCATTTCTGTATAGGTGTATACACAAGAGATATAGGTTAGAAAGGTCAAAGGTCTACGGGTTATATATGTCATAGCCTCACCTCAAGTAGCCGATTGACCGCACCAATGACAGTTGGCCAGCAAGTGACACTCTGACCGAGTTGCAATCTGCTTATGTTGGGCAGCAGTGTCACCAACTGTTCCAGTACTCGATTTTGTGCTCCAACTTTCAATGCCAACCTCAACCCGTTCTGTCCCAATTGATATTGCACATAAAACCATCCATCAAAAGGAGTGCCATCGTCTTTGATTACTTTACACTTTACATCAAGATCACGTGAGAATACTTGTCTCAAGTGATCCAAATAGTCGCGGTTGTCGTACAGGAACAGGGAGCGGCGTCGATGACAGGCCACTGGTTGCAGTTGTGCCCATCGATTACACACCAAATTGACGGTGGAGAGTAGATTCTGGAGAGGAATTCGGTCGAGGATAATGAGCAGACACAGGTCGGTAATACTGGAGAGGGACATTGTGGGGAAATGGGTTGATGGACAATTGAGATGGACACAAAAAAGTAGACATAAGACACAACATTGGACAAAAAGTAGTTCAAACAGGAAGTGCATGCATGCATATGCGTTTTAAAGCTCGATTTTCGTATTTGTACAAACAGACAGGGACAGAAGGCCTTTCACAAATGATGTGTATAACCTTTGACCTTTCAGTTGCATGTTTGCTAGGCTTAATATCATATATCTCATAGTAGAAATGCATTTCATATTTTAAAAATAAATTTTGAAATAAAAATATGAAAACGTCATCACGTGATGCAACATCGATTAAATCAACAGCACTACTGCCATCTATTGTGAAAAAACAAAACTTTTTTTTCAAAACTAAACAATCAACGAATTCATGTTCAAGTTGTTGACTTGTAGGAAACTTTTGCTATTCTCATTTTTCGTCTGTTTGTGCGTGTGAGTTTCTGTGACTTTGAATGTTTGGTTTGTTTGCTTTTGCTTTTGGTCACTCAATGTTGAGTGAGTGTTTGGTTCGCGTTGGAGTAGGTGATGAGATGATGATCATGACACATTGTCCTGTGCGCCCCCCATCGAGTCACTCGGTTGTTGTTGTTCATGTTCAGTGTTCAGTGTACACACCCCATAAAAGTATGACACAAAAGCGAGTCAAATTAACCCAATCTTCATGTTCATAGCTTGCTCACTCGAACCCGGTGAGAACCAGACTGACACTAATCACATGTTGGGCTAATGTACAACACCCAGAAAACACATTTTCAGTTGCAACTGAAATTTTTCTCATTTTGGAGATTATTAGTTAATTTTTTATTGAATAATTCAAAGGCGAGGAATTTTATTCTGAGCACCATTTTTGTCAAAGAGAGTTCCTAGTATCAACAATTGTCCATAATTGCATTCTTCGCACTTAAATTAGTCAATAAAAATGAACTAATAATCTCCAAAAATGAGAAAAATTTCAGTTGCAACTGAAATTTTGGATATTTTCAGATGCAACTGAAAAGTTGTAAAAAATTTCAGTTGCAACTGAAAATGTGTTTTCTGGGTGAATGGTGACAAAAATGTCAAAAGTTGAATGCGCGCTGGCGCGACTTTGCTTGTGTGTTTGGTTCAGTTCGGTTGATGCCAACCAAAATGTGTAACACAAAGCGAGATTGATAAGCGATCATCATCATCTTCATCTTCTTATCAATCAAGTTCATACACTCAGACTCGAGCCAGAGAGTATTGCTTTTACTGCTCTTGGTGAAGGACAAATAGTATAAAGAGAGAGGTAGAGTGGGGTTTTTGGTCACATTCACCCACACGACTTTTCGGTGACTTATTGGCCTAACGAAGTTGCTCTACTCACTACTTTGGCTGCTTGCTGGTTTTCTTTGGTGATTACGATCGAACTCTGGCGTTGTCCTGGTGGTCCCAAGTGTAATCTCACCTCACTCAAATCCTTTCACGGTGGTCATCATGGCAGTGGCAGTGGCAGATCATGTGTTTACTGGAAGGACTCGCAATCCACGACTACTGGAATTCGAAGCATCGTCTACACGCGATGAATTCAATCTCAAGTCAACTAACCCTCCAGGACAAGATAAGCTCAAGTTCGAATGGACTGCTGTTCGGAGTCTAACTGTTTGCGGTTTACCCAATGAGTGCACGTGCAATGACGAGGTTCAACGCTGCTACGTTATTCGTTTCAAGAATCCCGAAATGATGCCACAGTTCCAAGGCATTCTCACATTCTCTAGCGAACTCCGTCTCTATTTCCGGTCAAACAAGTTTGGCCTCAATTTGCTCGAGTATCTGCTTTCGACTGGTTCACTCTTTGCACTTGGAACAGGATCCTTCAGATATGCACTACTCGAACCCACCGATTTGGCGCCACAACAACGGGAACAGGCTCGCCCGGGCTTTAAAACTGTAGAAGATCCTATAAGTGGTGAAGGGTTGGCCGAGTTTATGGATTCTATCAACCGAAATGCGATCGTGTTCTACAGACCTGGGGACTTGCCACCAGAGGGCTCGGAGTTTATTTTTTAGATATTGTGATTTTAAAATGTGTCTTAATGTTTATGAGCGAATTAGCAATTTACAAGAATATATTTTAGTTGGCCTATCTATTGACTGTTTCATTTGTCTCAGGTCAAAGGTAAGAGGTTGAATTGGATTTGAACAATTGAACTATTGAACAAATCAAATTTGGCCAGGCGCATAAGTAGCATCGAAAGCTGTACACCGAGCACCATCACGATCAGGAATAGAACCAGATCTAACAAAGCGAATTACACGTGTTTGATTGCTGTTGCATTTGTTGAGTGGTCGGATCGTTAGTCGGCTACACCGCTCAAGCACTGCTTCAGTGTGCCCATCCACGGGCTGATCAGCCACAGATGGAATCATGTTCTCCAACTTGTAGTTGCATTCAATGCAGGCGACCTTGGTTGGCATGAAGATGATTTGATGCAGTTTGATCACTTGAACGTTGGGAAAGAGACTTGGAATGGACAGTTGGGATATGTAGTGATGGGATAGGGAAATTTTAAATGTGATGCAAAGTGCTTTGAGTGAACGAATTTGGGGTTGAGGTTGAGATTGAGATTGATTCATATTTTTAAAGAAACATTTTGGAAATTCATGGAATACTAGAAATGTCAAACGAGACAAGTGCGATAGTCGACCAATGAAATCATGAAACGAAATGTCAACCTGTGGGTCACCTTTGACATAGAGGGATTCTATGGAACTGAGTCGTGGTATGACCAAGTCATTGAGCCACTCTTCAAGTCCAAGGCACACAATAAAAGTGCTCAATTTGGATGTGAAACGGGCGGAAAATCGTGATCGTGCATAGTCCGATGGAATGTTGGGTTTCATTGTTATGGTCTTGAGTGAACTTTGACCCTTCAGCACGGTCTCAAGGTCCGCCAAAATGCGGCCTTCAAACACTTTATCCCTATAATAACCGCCGTACTCAAAGTGATCGACACGTGATAGAACTGGGGTCAGTTTGACTGTAGACTCGTGTTCCATTTCTGAAATATTTCTGTCATACGGCAAATACAACATAATGGTTAGTCGGTTGAGACAGGTCAATTGGTTGAGACGGTCAAATAGTGGGTCAATCAGGCCTGGACGATCGTATGCACGTGATTCGTTGAAGAGCCATAGGTTGAGATGGACCAGTTTGGTGGACCATTTCTGTATTGGTGTATACACAAGGGATATAGGTTAGAAAGGTCAAAGGTTATCGGGTTATATATGTCATAGCCTCACCTCAAGTAGCCGATTGACCGCACCAATGACACTTGGCCAGCAAGTGACATTCTGACCAAAATGCAATTTGCTTATGTTGGGCAGCAGTGTCACCAACTGTCTCAATACTCGACCACGGCAGTTCCCAACCAATGCGAACCTCAACCCGTTCAGTTCAAATTGATATTTCAAGTAGGTCCATCCATCAAAAGAAGTGCCATCGTCCTTGATCACTGCACTCTTCACGTCTTGATAACGTGCAAATTTGTTTCTATAAATATAATCCAAATATTTCTGGTTGTCGTACAGGAACAGGGAATGCCGCCGATGACAGGCCACTGGTTGGATATGGGCCCATCGATCACACACCAAATTGACGGTGGAGAGAAGATCGTGGAGTGGGATTCGGTCGAGGATGGTGAGCAGACTCAGGTCGGGAATAGTTGAGAGGGACATTGGGAAAGTGATGGAGAATATGATGCTAGAAATCACACGACAAAATAATACAGGAAATAGTATAAACAGGAAGTGCATATGTGTAAATAAACAAAAGTGATATTTGAAGTGACACAGGGCCTTTCACAAACAATGTCTATAACCTTTGATATCATGATATCATGCTATATAGCAGAAATGCATTTCAATACAAATTATATATGTGTTACCGTCCAAACGCGAAATTCGTCTTTCCGTGGATTGCCTAGGCAAATCAGATGAAAAATGATCAATTTTCTAATTCCGTCTTTTGTCTAGGCAGTCTCAGGAATGACCAGGCATTCGGCGTTTGAAAATACTCACTTTAGGCAAAAGTGGAAATATCTAATTTTTTATCTAGTTTTGCCTAGGCAAACCAGGGAATGACGAATTTCGCGTTTGGACGGTATATGATACCGGCAAAGTGGAAAAGTCGCCATTCTGTGGTTTGCCTAGGCAAAAGGCAAAATAATTTTAACTGTAGATATTATGATTTTTAAAACATCACCAATTTCTGAAAATCATTAAGTTATTTTATTATATAACTTGACACAAATTTAAATTTGTATTAAAAGTTAGTCTTAATGTTTATGTGCGAATTAGCAATTTTATCGTTGTTCGTTCATTGAATTTTCACTTTTGCCTAAAATGAGAATTTAAAACGCGGAATGCCTAGGCAAAAGACGAAAAAAAAATTCCAAGAAAATTTCTTTGATTTGCCTAGACAATCCACGGAATGACGAATTTCGCGTTTGGACAGTAAGATACAAGAATATATATATATATTTTAGTTGGCCTATCTATTGACTGTTTCATTTGTCTCAGGTCAAAGGTAAGAGGTTGAATTGGATTTGACAATTGGACAAATCAAATTTGGCCAGGCGCATAAGTAGCATCGAAAGCAGTACACCGAGCACCATCACGATCAGGAATAGAACCAGATCTAACAAAGCGAATTACACGTGTTTGATTGCTGTTGCATTTGTTGAGTGGTCGGATGGTTAGTCGGCTACACCGCTCAAGCACTGCTTCAGTGTGCCCATCCACGGGCTGATCAGCCACAGATGGAATCATGTTCTCCAACTTGTAGTTGCACTCAATGCAGGCGACCTTGGTTGGCATGAAGATGATTTGATGCAGTTTGATCACTTGAACATTGGGAAAGAGGCTTGGAATGGCGAGTTGGGATATGTAGTGATGGGATAGGGAAATTTTGAGTTGGATGCGAAGTGCTTTGAGTGAACGTATTTGGGGTAGAGGTTGAGATTGAGATTGATTCATATTTTTAAAGAAACATTTTGGAAAGTCCCAGAAATCCAGAAATGTCAAACGAGACAAGTGAGATAGTTTACTGATGAAATCCGCAAACGAAATGTCAACCGGTGGATCATCATCTTTGACATAGAGGGTTTCTATGGAACTGAGTCGTGATATGACCAGCTCATTGAGCCACTCTTCAAGTCCAAGGCACACAACAAAATTAGTCAATTTGGATGTGAAACGGGCGGAAAATCGTGATCTTGCATCGGGTGTTGGAATGTTGGGTCTTAGAGTGATGCTTTTGAGTTGTGATGAACTTTGACCCTTAAGCACAGTCTCAAGGTCCGCCAAAATGCGGCCTTCAAACACTTTGTCCTTATAATCACAAGAACCACTGTATTCAAAGTGATCAACCCGTGATAGAACAGTGGACAGACTGCTTGTAAACTTGGGTTTGGAGAAAGTTTGGTCGTGGAATTTAAAGTTTAATGCAAGAATAATGAGTCGTCTGAGAGAGGTCAACCGGTTGAGACGGTCAAATAGTTGGTCAATCAGGGCTGGGCCATGTGATACAGGTGATTGGTTGTAGGGCCAATCTTGCTTAAGCCATAGGTTGAGGTGGACAAGTTTGGTGGCCCATTTCTGTATAGGTACACAGATGGTTAGAAGGTTAGAAGGTCAATGTTAGGTTTAGGGTAGAGTGAAGGTAAGGTCAGAATTTGATCAAGGTAGGGTCAGAATATGGATTACTCACCTCAAGTAAACGATTGACTGATGGAATGAGGGTTGGCCAGCAAGTGACACTCTGACCAAGTTGCAATCTGCTTATGTTGGGCAGAAGGGTCAACAACTGTTCGCATACTCGACCATGTGAGCCGCCAACCAATGCCAACCTCAACCCGTTCAGTTTCAATTGGTATTGCACGTAAATCCATCCATCGAAAGGAGTGCCATCATCGTTGATCACTGCACTCGTTACGTCGTGATCATGTGAGAATTTGTGTTCAAATATATGATCCAAATAGTTCTGGTTGTCGTATAGGAACAGGGAATGGCGTCGATGACAGGCCACTGGTCTGACTTGTGCCCATCGCTGACAGACCAGATTGACGGTGGAAAGTAGATCGTGCAGTGGGATTCGGTCGAGGATGGTGAGCAGACATAGGTCGGGAATAGTTGAGAGGGACATTGGGAAAGTGATGGGATTTGAGGCTAGAAATCACACGACACAATATTACAGGAAATAGTACAAACAGGAAGTGCATATATGTGTTTTAGTTTTTGATTTTATTTGTGTATAAACAAAAGTGATATTTGAAGTGACACTGGGCCTTTCACAAACGATGTCTATAACCTTTGACCTTAAGAGTAAATGTACGTTTGTTCAATATCATGATATTATGCTATATAACAGAAATGCATTTCAATACAAATTATATACAGGAATATATATCATATCTATTGACTGTTTCATTTTCTCGGGTCAAAGATAAGAGGTCGAATTGGATTTGACTATTAAACAAATCAAATTTGTCCAGGTGTATAAGTAGCATCGAAAACGATATACAAATCACCGCCATAAGGCCCAGAACCAGATCTAGAAAAGTTGATTACACATTTTGGGTTGCATTTGTTGAACGATTCGAGAGTTTGTCGGCCACAACGGTCAAACATAGCTTCACTCTCCCCATCTAGTGGTGCACCATAAACGGCTGGAAAGCTGTCCAACTTGTAGTTGTACATTCAATGCAGGCGATAAAACTGGTCACATAAGCAGTTTGATTGAGTTTGATCACTTGAATGTTGGGAAAGAGGGAAGAAATGGAGAGTTGGGATATGTAGTGATGGGATAGGGGACTTTTGAGTTGGATGCGAAGTGCTTTGAGTGACCGTATTTGGGGTAGAGGTTGTGATTGATTCAAATTTTTAAAGAAACATTTTGGAAAATCATTGGAGAATGCCAGAAATGTCAAACGAGTCAAGTGGGTTAGTTGACCGATAAAATCCGTAAATGAAATATCAACTAGTGGATCACCTTGAACATAGAGGGTTTCTATGGAACTGAGACGTGATATGACCAAGTCACTCAGCCGGTCATCAAATCCTAGCACCACAGTAAAAGTTGTCAATTTGGATGTGAAACTAGGGGAAAATCGTGACATAGTATACGCCATTTTAATGTTTGGTCTTAAGGTGATGGTTTTGAGTTGCGTTTGACCCTTCAGCACAGTCTCAAGGTCCCTCAAAATGTAACCTTCAAACATCTGATCCCGGTAATCGCCTCCGTATTCAAAGTGATCAACACGCGATAGCACAGTGGTCAGTTTGACCGTAAACTTGTGTTCTATTCCTAAAGTTTGATCGCTGTTAGGAAAACGAAACTCAACTGTGAGTCGTTTCAGGGCGGTCAACTGGTTGAGACGGTCAAATAGTTGATCAATCTGGGTAGAGTGATAGTTGTTGTCTCGTGATACTTCATAGGCTTGTGATTTGTTGTAGAGCCATAGGTTGAGATGGGCCAGTTTGGTGGACCATTTCTGTAATAAAGAGTTAAAGGTTAGAAATGTACAGGTTTGGGTGATGGTGAGAGGTGGGGATTAGGGTAGGGTCAACTTGATCGGGTCAAAGATAAAGTCAATGTACGGGTAAAAAATGAATCATAATAAGGTCAAGGTCAAGTTATATTTTATAAGGATGATGTCAAAAGTGTGTATGTCAAGATTATTGTCTGAGTAAGGTTCAAATAGGATCAATGCATTGCTCAGGGATATACCATTTTAACCCAACCCATCAGGTCAAAGGTCATCAGGTAATATACACTACTCACCTCAAGTAGCCGATTGACCGCACCAATGACAGTTGGCCAGCATATGACACTCTGGCCAAGTTGCAATTTGCTTATGTTGGGAAGAAGGTTCAACAACTGTCCCAAAACTCGATCCTGTGTTCCAACCTGCAATGCGAACCTCAACCCGTTCTGTCCCAATTGATATTGCACATAAATCCATCCATCAAAAGGAGTGCCATCGTCCTTGACCACTGCACTCTTTACGTCATAATCACGTGAGAATTGTAGTCCTAAGTGATCCAAATAGTCTTTGCTGTCATACAGGAACAGGGAATGGCGTCGATGACAGGCCACTGGTCTGAGTTTGGCCCATCGATGACACACAAGATTGACTGTGAAAAGAAGATTCCGCAGAGGAATTCGGTCTAGAATGATGAGCAAACACAGGTCGGGGATAGTCGAGAGAGACATTGGGAAATAGGCTGTGAATTTGAGATGGACAACAAATACTATAGTCACAACAGGAAAAAGTACCAAACAGGAAGCATATATGCGTTTGAGCTCGATTTCATTTTTTGTACAAACAGAAGTGATATATTTGAAGTGACAGAGGTCCTTTCACAAATGATGTGCAGAACCTTTGACCTTATAGGGCATGCATATGTTACCGCCAATGTTAGATGTCTCGCTAATGTGCAATTTGCCTAGGCAATGTACGACGAAGTTTGCTCTGCCTAGGCACAGCTCACTTTGTCTAGTCACTCTGCGATCTACCTAGGCAAATCGCATGTTGACGACCAGTCATCCGGCAATGCGCGATGTAAGATGATTTTATTTTAATTTAAAAATTTACAATTGCTAAAGATGTTACAATAATTGTCACATAAGTTCTAAAGTTATCATTGATGCTTATTCTTGCAACTGAGTGAATTATGGCAGCGAGAGTTGCACAGTACTCCAGCAGATTTGCAACCACACCTTTTAGTGTCACAATTCTTCAAACAATTACACTTGCGAAAGCCTTGACCACCAGTGTTAGATTGTTATTTTGCAACACTTCTGAGGGACTTAAGTTGACTTTGGTTTACTTGGCTATTATCGAGGAATTGATTTTTTAACGTGATGATTTCGCCCCTGGTGTAGTGCTGACTGAGTGTGCCACTTTCGGTTCCGAGTTTGTAAAGTCCGCTTTCTTCGTTTCGGTCAAGTACCACCGCAACCACATTTTTCGAGTCCATTTTGGCCTTGTCCACCTCTGGAATTGGCACCAGCACAGTATCTCCAATGTTAGCTGGTGGAAACTTTCCTTCTGTCCCACGAAGCATTTTCTTGGCTTGTTTCATTTGTCCTGAGTGAGATAATTTTCGTTTCATGATAAGACGGTCATGTCTCGCTTCCAGTTGGTTGCTTTTCTCGAAATCCTCGGATTGATTTACAGACTCGGATGGTTCGACTGCCTCGGATGGTTCCACTTCCTCGGATAGTTCGACGTCCTCTGATGGTTCATATTGGTTTTGTTCGATTTCAAGCTCGGTCAGTGCATCACATTCACTTTCAGAAAGCTGCTGAAACAGTGCTTTATGTTTGTGCAATAATATAATAGAGTATAAATGCATTTCAATTATGTATTGTCTACGGAATGTCTGACATGTTTGAATATTTGATATTTTACATTCACGACCAGATGGTTTCTATGCGGACTCTCAGATTTTAATGAAAAAATTACAGGATGTTTAAGACCATGTGAATAGGCTAAGGTTTAATTTTTATGACTATTTAGTCAGTGGTACTCTAGTTATAAAATTCCAAAATTTATTGTGCGCGCCATTCTTGTTGGGCTTTTGACATTGGCATACTCGTGTCTGTTCGACTGTGTGCGCACGCAGAGCGAGAGTACATGCGAATCTTTCCGCTACACAAACTGTGCTTATGATTAACAACAAATCCTCGTATTTGCTAACATATTTCGATATATCCTTGTCATCTTCATGTATCGAGTCATCATCATCGCATTGGTCAAGAATTTCTGTGTAATCACCGTCGAAAAGTCATCAAGTCCTTTAACAAACATGTCCACAGTCTGCAGTTCTTCAACAGTCGCCTCTCCGGTAACACTCGTGTTGTTCTCCTCGATGAGTCGCAGAATCAGTTCTTTAATCACTCGATTCTTATCCATCTTCGTGGTTTAATACAAAACGCAAAAGTAACGAATTTAACTTACAGAGCAACTTTGTTTACAAACAAACAGCTGTCTGGCAACTCTACCATGTGAATAACTAGACTGTTCATCAAAGTTGATAAAATACAATAAATTGCTACAATTATCTGAAAAATAATCAAAATTTGAATATGATTTATTCTATGAGTTTGAAACTGGTTCTGTGTTCAACCGCGAGACGCCGAGTGTGCGTCTGGATGTTGAGGGTGCACAATGGACAGCAAGAGTGCGTTCTTGGCGACACTAAAAGTGTGCTGAGATTTGTGAATATATTAAACTTTAGAATTTTATAACTCGAGAACCACTGGCCAAATGGTCATGAAAATTAAATTCAATGCTATTAATGTGGTCCTAACGGTCCTGTAATTTTTTCATAAAGATCTGAGAGTCCGCATAGAAACCATCTGGTCGTCAGTTGAGTTCATATGCTGAAGCAAAAGTTTGTGAAGCTAAAACTGATACACGTATCCATGGATATCGTGATATATAGTAGAAATGCATTTTAACTTACATTATGTAATGAACCCTAATCTCGATCATCAGGACTTGAGAATTGTACTGCTGTCCCTTGCCTATCTCTAACTGTATATGTGAGGTGGACCATCAAAAGGATTTTCGCCCTCTGTAGCATTATCACCAGTACTGGTGAAGGTAGAGGTCAAATCGAATCTATCCAGGTCACAACTGATTGATTCGTTGAGGTCAAATGTCAATTGCCCAATTCGTTATTAGGTAACACGAACAAATACTGTGGGCTACAGTTCTGTATTGAGGCCAAACCGGTTGTTGGTAGTGTTAGTGAAGGTGGCAGAAGGTCAAAGGTAAATTAGTAAGTGATGTCATCTTGTTTAAGTTAATTTTACTGAATTTTGTGAAGTGACAAGTGGCAGTTATGACTTGGTAAGGATTTATAAAAGAATATGTATTATTTAGCATATCCATTGCATTTTTAATTTTTTCGGGTCAAAGGGACAAAGGTAAGAGGATGCCAATTGCTATTAGACGAATCAAATTTGTCCAGGCGCATAAGTAGCACTGAAAACATCACACATAGATATTTTTGTTATATCATCTTCATCATTAAAAGGCGGGAAACAAGATCTAACCAAACGGATTAGCCGGGTTTGACTGCTGTTGCATTTGTTGAGTGATTCGAGTGTTTGTCGACCACACTGCTCAAGCATAGCTTCAGTGTCGCCATCTAGTGGTGCACCAGTCACCGATGGAATGTTCTTCAACTTGTAGTTACAATCAATGCAGGCCATATAACTGGACACCCACACGGTTTGATGGAACTTGATCACTTGAACATTGGGAAAGAGCGTCGGAATGGACAGTTGGGCAATGTAGTGATGGGATAGGGGAATTTTAAATGTGATGCGAAGTGCTTTGAGTGACAGAATTTGGGGTAGAGGTTGTTGTGATTGAGATGGATTCACATTTGTAAACAAACATTTGGCAAAATTATGGAATGCCAGTAATGTCAAACGGGACAAGTGGGTTAGTTTACTGATGAAATCCGCAAACGAAATGTCCACCTGTGGTTCGCCATTGACATGGAGGGATTCTATGGAACTGAGTCGTGATATGACCAAGTCATTCAGCCACTCTTCAAGTCCAAGGCACAAAATAAAAGTGCTCAATTTGGCTGTGAAACGGGCGGAAAATCGTGATCGTGCATAGTCCGATGGAATGTTGGGTTTCATTGTTATGGTCTTGAGTGAACTTGGACCCTTCAGCACTGTCTCAAGGTCCGCCAAAATGCGGCCTTCAAACAGCTTATTCGTATAATGAGCATGACAACTGTATTCAAAGTGCTCAACCCGTGATAGAACAGTGGTCAGACTGGTTATAAACGTATATTCTATGGAGGATGTATCGAAGTGGAACGGAAAGTTCAATCCAAGAATGGTGAGTCGGGTGAGAGAGGTCAACTGGTTGAGCCGGTCAAATAGTGGGTCAATCAGGGATGGGTGATGGAATGTTTGTGTTTTAAGACCATTGTTGAACAGCCATAGGTTGAGGTGAACCAATTTGGTGGACCATTTCTGTATATATAAAACACACATGGGGGTTAAAAGGTTATGACCTATAGGGAGTCAAGAGAGGCTTAGGGTTGGGGTGATGGGTAGAAACAAATTAGGTACAGGGTAGGGGTCAAGGTTAGATTAGAGTGGAATCATTGTAGGGTTCAAGGTATGGGTGCCGTAGGATCAAATTATGGATAGGATAGTGTCAAGTGTATGATCGTATTATGGGTAAAGATATATGGGTCAAGCTTGGGTCAAGATAAGTTCAAAATGATGTCAAGCTAAGGTCAAGGTGGGGTCATGCTTGGGTCAAAGGGGGGATCTTTGTAGGAACCTAGGTTGAGTATAGTATTAAGACCAAGCAATAGGTAGAATAGAGTCAAGGTATGATCTTATGGTTGAAGTAGGGTTAAGTTGATCACGGTAAGTTTATATTAAGGTCAAGGTATGATCAAAATAAATCATTCTTTTTCTTTACCCAAAACCTAGGTCAAAGGATATGGTATCCAACTACTTACCTCAAGTAGACAATTGACTGATGGAATGAGTGTTGGCCAGCAAGTGACACTCTGACCAAGTTGCAATCTGCTTATGTTGGGCAGCAGTGTCAACAACTGTTCCAATGATCGATCCTGTGTTGCAACTTGCAGCGACAACCGCAACCCGTTCAGTTTCAATTGATATTTCACATAAATCCATCCATCTAAAAGAGTGCCATCGTCCCTTATCACTGCACACGTTACGTCATGATCAAGTGAAAATTTGTATTTAAATATATTATCCAAATAGAACTGGTTGTCGTACAGCAACAGGGAGCGGCGCCGATGACAGGCCACTGGTCGCAGTTGGGCCCATCGGTGGCATACCAAATTGACGGTGGAGAGTAGATCGTGAAGGGGGATTCGGTCAAGTATGTTGAGCAGACACAGGGAGGGGAGGGTGGAGAGGGACATTTTTGCCAAGGGTTGAGTGATTAGATCATCAAATGATTTGATGTAGAGAAATAATAAATTACTAAAGACACAACAATAGGAAATGTAGTACGACTGTAAACCGGAATTTGCAAACAGGAAAACACCATATATGCGATTTGTATGTACAAACATACAAGTGAAAGTGTACAACAGCATAGAGCTTTTCACAAATGATGTGCATAACCTTTGGCCTTTTGATGCCTAATGTGTATGCTTGTGCAATGCACTCAATATGTGCGCATGCGTGAATATCGACCTCAAAGTGAGAGTGTTTTGAGAGCATCTGTGAAAGACAATCTCAGAACACTCTTAAACAGTCTCATTTGAGCAGTTTTGAGATCATTTTAAACACTCCTAAACAGTCACTATGTGAGCATTCAAAACAGTTTTGAGAGGGCATAAATACGCTCTGGGCAATGCGTATATCATCATCAAACACTAGAAATGGCACATTATAATGATGAATCTTAACACCTCAGCACCTTGTGATTCTATGATGTTTACGATCTTCTGATTAGTTTGTTTCTGGCCTTGTCCGTAACTGTACCTGTGTGTGTGTATATATGTGTGTGTGCGGTGTGGACCATCAAGGGAATTTCCCCTGTTAATTAGTCCACTATATATTATATATGTTAGCGTCAAAGCCCGTTGTCCTATGTGCTATGCCGCGGCAAAGTCCGAATTCATAACTTTCCAAAAACGAAAATACACTTTGCCGCGGCAATACTGAGAAATGCCGCGTCAGAATAAAACATCATTGGCTCCAAAGGAGCATAGTCTGAGCGGGCGGCACCACGCCCTCCACTACCAGAGTAAATGTTTATTTTATTTTATAATAGTTCCAATATTTTAGATGTAATTCCCTCAAGATCACTTCTTCTCTGTCAGATTGTTAGATTAGTCAAATAAAAGTTCCTCAATAACTGCTTCATCGTGGTTTGTCAGGCTCAATAGAATATATGTTGTAAGCATAGGTTTCAATGTAGATAGATCCCCATTTTCAGATATAAACAAAATATTATCTTCGGAAATGATGATTTTTGTTGAATTCATGATGATTCTTCGATTATACGTCATGTGTTCTATGCGGCTTCTGTTCGATGTGTTCGATGATAAGATACAACTCACGCACCTTCCTACCCCACAAGTTCCACAAAAATTGCAGATTGCGATCGGGCCTCGTGCCTCGGCCGATCGCAATTGCAATTTTTATGGCTCTTTTCTGAATTTGTTCGAGGTTATTAGTATCCCAATTCAAGGATCATGGAATCCAAGGGCTAACTATCACGTCAAAATCTTGTGTCCACGTACAGTCCAAGCATGTATGCAAGTATGTCGGTGTGTGTTTGCGTTTGACGATCGTATTGAAAACATGTCGGCAGACGGATTCTTCAAATAAGTCAAAGCTTGTTCAATCGATTTCGATTTGTTTTTGTCTATAAAAGCCTTTTAGTCGATAAATACGAACTACCGGGTGCACACAGGCGATGAGAATTTTTTTATAATTTCTCTATTGGCGAGATTTTGCAATACAGGAGGGACCTTCCTTGGATACATACGATTCATTCGTAAACATATTTGCAGTTCTTTAATTAGTTCACAAAATAAAAAGGTTTAAACTGTTTAGTTTCAGAAAAAGAACGTTTACATCATATACAGCCTGTGTGACACAGGTGTTGGACAGCCTTCATTTCCTCATCAAACCCATTAGCGTATTCAATCATCTCGATTGCAGTTAGTGCGTGATCCAAACACAGGATAAAACGGCTCTGGTAGAACTTGGTAAGGTTTGTTTTTATTGTCGTCGATGCTGTTGCATTAGTTAAAAAAGTTGCATATGAGTTGTGTGTTGAAATGTCGGCTGTTGTTGTCAATAGTCTCAATAGTTACAATTCTCAACACTAGGTGGCGCTAGGGGTCAGATTGTATCTTTGCATTTCTGAGATAACCACTATTTTTATGCAACTCACACCTATCCTAAAAGCTTAAGTTTAAAATTTGGTGCAATTTGGTGCAGTAGTTTCGCCGGAAATTTCTGGACAACAAACACAAAATGTCATGGTAGAAGTCTATCGCTTTGGCGAAGCTTCGCTTCGCCCCCGCTCAGACAACTATCGCTTTGGCGAAGCTTCGCTTCGCCCCCGCTCAGACAACTATGCCGGATTGTTCTTCGGCAAAGTGATAATTTAATTAATTTAAATAATAAAATACAATTTTAAAATACAAAATAATAATTACTTGTTTTTACAATTAATACACTGGCACTTTGAATTACACAAGAATGTTCCATTTTTACATTTACACCATTTTGTGCAACCTGTTTTGCACTGACACCGTTTAACACCTTGTCCTCCAAATAATGACAGTTTGGTTGCAGCAGTACGTAACGATATTTTCACATCAGTTGGCACATCTTTCACAGACAATGAAGGCACTTTGCAAACGATGATTTCACCTCTGGTGTAACAATGGTCCAGTATGCCGTACTTGGTGCCGAGTCGATACAATTCATTTGTTACTTCGATGATAACTGGTTCGACATTGTGTGAGTCAATTTTCCCTTTATCAACGTCCGGCACTGGCATTAATACGTTGTCTCCTATTGATGCAGGAGGAAACTTTTGATTTGCTGATTTGAGCAGTTTGACAGCTTGATCTTTCAGTCCTTCATGTGCGCTTTTACGCCCTCTTGTAATCACCTCATTCCGTTGCGAAATCCTGCCAATAGATTGAGATGATCCAGACTGGGATGATTGAGACTGTGATGATCCAGACTGGGAAGATTGAGACTGGGATGATTGAGGCTTTGAAGATTGAGACTGGGATGATCCAGACTGGGATGATTGAGGCTGGGATGATTGAGGCTTTAAAGATTGAGACTGTGATGATTCAGACTGGGAAGATTGAGGCTGGGATGATTGGGATTGAGTTGACCCCAAACTAGGCAGCATGTCATCACCTGAATTGAAGTCATTCATTTCAACTTCACCATCATCATCGTTCTCTTCAATCGTGTCATCTGCTTCTTTTAAATTTGGAAACATCACTAAAAGATCTTCTAAAGTTCGAATGTTACTTGTGACTTCTTTAGGGAGATTCCGGTCCGCAGACTGTAAACCAACTCTAGGCTTTACTCCAAAAACAGCCTCGAATGGTGATTGTTTAATTCCGCGGTGGTAGTTTCGATTCTTCTTAAATTGAATGTACTTCAACTGTTGAGACCATTTATATTCAGCTCCGATTGTTTTTGAATCTGTAATTAGCATATTTTGTACCTCTCGAATCGAGTCTCGATTGGCCCTTTCAATCGATCCTTGACTTTGGGAATGTCGAGGCTTTCCGTGTACGATGACGAGTTCTGGCCAAGTTTCTTGTAATGAGTCAATGATTTTGTTGACAAATTCACGGCCGTTGTCTGACTGAAGTATGCAAGGTACACCAAATAAGGTAAAGATGTCAATTAATTCATTGACCACGGATTGAGCAGTTTTGTCTTTTAATGGTCTCATGATACAGAACTTGGTTAGATGATCTTGGTAATTTAAAATAAATTTATAATCGCCGTCGGGATTAGATTGCATGTCAATGAGATCGACTTGAGATCTTGATAGATATTGATCAAACAAAAGTGGTTTAGTTACTATGCCTTTCTTGAGTTTAGAGGTTTTAGATTTGCAGGATTAGCACAACTCAAGAAAACATATAATCACTGGACGAATAATATTCTTATACTTCAAATTAAGCTCTTTTTCCATTATATCCCTTCTCGCGTGACCATTGTTTGAATGAGTAGACCAAAGAATATCGAAAAGTTCTTCAGAGTGGACATAGTACCGGACAGGACATTCACTGGTTTTCATTGGGGCAATTAATTTAGAAATATCATTAATCTCAAGGATGTTGAATCTTCTGAGTAATCGATACTCTTTAGATGATTTTCCTGAAGTTTTAGAGATGGCAGTTTTGAGATGGTTCAAAGTTGAGTCATATTCGTCTTTTGTGAGTAACGAATTGTTTGTAGTTCGATTCTGAAGAATTGTGGACAATTGTTGATTAAATCTGTCACGGAAAATGTCGATATCCATCGTTGGTGGAAGGATGAATCAAAAAAATCAGAACGGCAAAACAGTAACACAGCGAAAAAACACAACAGAAAATCAACCAAACAGCTTCAGTTTGACAGTGACAGATCATATGACATATGCTGCATGTGTTACACAATGTGTAATACACATGATGTGTAAAGTGTAAACAAACAAAAAGAAGTTCAGATAAGACGTTAACGTTAACGTAACGTTACCATGTACAGTATTTACTCATTTTAAAATTTTTTATATTTTAAAAATTTTAATTCAAACTTAAAATTACTCTGCCGAATCGCAAACAGGCATTTCTTGTTATGCCGCGGCAAAGTCCGGTGAAATATTTTTTCAAAATGATTCCTGACTTTGCCGCGGCATTTTCCGAAAATGACGATCATTCGGACTTTGACGCTAACATATATAACTTATAACAGTTTGAAATACACTCACACATGCACAAACACACACCAGTGCTGCCATCTATTGTAGGAAAAGTTCACATTTTGTTTTCAAATCAAAACATTACCGAATCACGTTCAATTCACAAAAGTTCAGTGAGGAAAACGTTTCAACTCTCTCTCTCATTTCTGTACTCTTTGAATGTTTGTTTGCTTTTGCTTTTTTGGGTCACTCACAATGTTGAGAGTGGAGTTGGTCGGGTGGAGTAGCAGTAGTTGGTAGTATGACACATTGTCCTGTGCGCCCCCAACCGAGTCAACTCGGTTGTGTCATGTTAGTACTCATACAAAACCATGACAGGTATGACACAAAAAGCCGAGTCAAATCAACCCCGAATGTTCATGTTCATTCATAACTTGCTCATCGTGACGGTTCGAACTTCGTGAATCCCGTGAACAGACTCACAAGTCACCAGTTGTGCTCATACACACACTCATTTGGCCACCAAATGAGTCAAAATATGCAAAGTTTGAATATATGCGATGTTGTGTGTTTTGGCTTTAGATGAGACTAAATGAGTAGGACAGATGCCCAGATTGATAAGCGATCATCATCATCGCTTATCAATCAAGTTCAAACACACAAACGACTTCACACTCACTCGAGTCAGTCAGACTAAAATACTTCTGAGTACGGCAAAACTGCTTTGAGCAGTAGACCAAACAAACGGTATAAAAGGAGGGGTGGTGAGGTTTGCTTTGGTCACTTTTGGTTCGACCTTGGCACGTCAACAAGCTCCTCATCAGCAGCTTTCTCCTGTGGTGGCTCTACTTCACTGGTCATTCAGCGATCTTGGTTATATCTCCCGGGCTTGGCACACTGAATCGGACACTCGAGCGTACTACTATCTACTTGCGTGTCAATTGGATTCTCTATTTGATCGATTGGGACCCCGGTGGATTTGGAATGGCTGCTATGGCTCAATGGATTGCTGGATCGTCGAATCGGGAACCGTTGCGCACATTCGATGCTCGTTCTGATGGAGAGGCAATTGACATTCGTTTGGCCAATGGTACTGAGATCAACATCAACTGGACGCGAGTATCAAAACTTACGGTGAATCAGTTGGGTGGCGATCCTAGAACTGGTGCTCAAGTCTCTACACGACTGTATGTCCTCGAACTGATTACCGAACCCGAAGAACCGCTACTGAAGCGTATCACCGAATTCAAATCTATAAACATGAAGTTTTCGAGCGAAAACTTCGGTTTAGAATTTTTACTTCAAATTCTACGCTCTCGAGTGATGTTAAACTTCGGCTATGAAAAGTTTTGCTATCAAATTGTGAAACGATCAGGTTTTACTAAAACTGATGACGGCTCACTACTTGGCCCTACTCGACCCAAAGAATCGGAACCTATCACCAAGGATGGGACCATGACTGAAGAGGATTATCGTGGACTGTTGACAGAGATAGGTCCACACGAGGTGAAATTTTTGCTCACGTGAACATGCGAGGTAATTGAGTAAGTAATCGATTTTCTAATTGCCCTATTCACATTTGTCCATTTCTATTTGTAACATTTCTGTATATTTCTGTCCAATTTGTATGATCGTTAGTTTGTATTTTATATCTTTATAATTCTGATTGAGATATTCACTCATTTATTTAATGAGTACTTTATTTGATTAAAAATGGACATGGGCAAAATCGAGGGTGTTTCTGTTTCTGTTGGACTAAATCCGGGACAATTGGTGTGGATATAATCCCCCCATTAAATTGTCTGTCCTTTGTGTTAGTCCGGTCAATTGGCTAGAAATAGTAATACTCGGGAAGTACTTGAAGTAGTGTAGACCTTGTGGGGATAGTAGTAGTATTACCAGGAGGATTCAGAGTTGTGAGTAGGGTGATCCAGGATTGAGGTGTGAATCGGGAGAATTGGGTTCGGTTAGTTTGGTGTGGTTGATGGGTTCGGATCATAAGGTCATAGGTCAACAAGTATCCGTAGAACACTTGAGTGTCAGGGCTAAAGAGAAATAGAAATTCAGATTAGAAATCATGTACGATCATCATCAACATCAACATCACCTGTGATGGACTGTTGATGTTGTGTTCGTGTGTCCCGGGTGGTGAAGATATTGTCAGGTCAAATCGAATCCATCCAGGAATCCACAACCGATTGATATAGTCAGTAAGGTCAAAGGTCAAACGCCAAACGAATAAATCCAAATAGCACGAATCCATCAATTTCCGAAACACCGAACACCAAAACACAATCAAAACAAACTCAAATCAAAACAAACCACGAATACGTCCTCTGTGTACATCCCCCACACATCACAATTCAATGTTTCTTTGTGTGGTGGTCGGACAGTACTCGCCTGTGCCGCTACTCCAACCCCACTCCACCGCATCACCACACAAATCAGTGCTATTCACCATCACCACCACACTGTACCACTAGCACTCACTCCACTGTACACATCTCTATTTTCTCTCTCCTCTCTCTCTCCTGTTCGCACATCGTAAAATCCCGGTCTGTCTGTATTTCCCGGTTTTTGAGGCCTAAATTCCCGGGTCTCGGGTATTCTACCTATCCTTGACAGTCACGTGACCATCACACCCGTGTGTACACACAATTACCCGTGATTTTGCCCCGGTACTCAACAACAGCAAATGTCAACATCACTCTAAAATCGTATTTATTTTTCGGTATTTTTCGGTATTTTTAATTTTATTTTACGATTATTTATTAATATTTATTAATAATTTCTATATTTTATAGGATCCAGAATATTCTATTCTATCGATGCAATATGAAAGCATTCCCTCAAGCGCGAACTAATCAAAAAATCAGGATTTTCTCGTTATTTTGGATATTTTTCTGTTTTGGTTTTTCTGATTCGTGATTTCGTGGGGAATTCGGGATTTTATCTCTGGCCGTGATTCCTTCGGGAACTATTCTCTACTACTGCTACTATCTACTACCATCTACTTAATATCGTACGGAAAATATTCTATTTTTATGCCTTTTGGATGGTTTTTCTGTGATTTTTATAATCCTTAAATCGAAATATTTTGGTTATCTGTTTCGATATTCGATTTTGTCTTCTGCGCCTGCTCCGACGCTTCCTCTTCCTCTTTCTCTTCCTCATCAGATAATCGATTACTATCACCAGAAGATATAATCCCTCAGAATGAGTTCTATTCAGGGCAAGCGGTGTTCCACCGAATCGCCCAACTCGAGTTCGTCCGGCAACAAGAAGAGGGCCAAGATTGAGTTTGATTTCGATACAAAGTTCAATGCCGCCTCACAGGATGATCTCGATATTGGCGTGAGTATCTATCTACCTATATTTTCTATTTTTTATTAGGATAATCCCCCGATTCTGTTGTTGTTTACTATTAGGATAATCCCCGTTTAGTATTTTTTAGCCCTTTTGTTTTGATTTTTGATTTTTGACTGAGCTTATTCGGTATATCATATTGTAGCTTATTATATACTGGTCTAGATAATCCGATTTTGTTTCGTTAGTATTCCTTTCTATATTTAGATTATTCCAGACATTAGTTAGATAATCCCCTATGTTTTGTTTGGATATTCTCGGGGCTACTGTTTAGATAATCCAGACTATTATACTTAGGTAACTCCAGGCAATTTTGTTTTGTTATATTTTTTTCTATTTCCAGATAACCCTAGACAATTTTCTGATAATCACAGCCTTTTTGTATTAATTAGACCTCTATTTAGATATTCCCGAGTTGTTTTGATACTCCAGCCAATTGGTTCACCTGCCTATGGATAATCCTGGTCTATTTTTTTTAATAACACCGATGTTATTATTGTTTAGATAATCCATACAATTAGTTTTTGATAATTATTATAATCTTTTATTTTGTTTTAGATTAATCTCTAATCCAGGCAATTAGTTTGTTATTCTTTTCTATTTCCAGATATATTCCCAGAGAATTGTCGTATTATATCCAGTCAATTTCATTTAGATTATCCAGAACAATTATTTAGACAGCTGCAGACAATTATTTTGTTATTCCTTTCTATTTATAGATAATCCCAGACAATTAGTTAACAAGATAATCATTCTATATTCTATTTTCACCAATTCTTTAGATACACCCGCGATATTGATAATCCCGTCCTACTATTTTGATATTGCCGAGGTTATTTTTGTCTAGATAATCCAGACAAATAATTAACGATTAGATAATTGTCATGGACACTCAAACTTTTTGTTTATATATTTTCGGGCCTATCTAGTTAATTCAGACAATTGTTTTTTGTTATTCACTTCGATTGTCAAATAGTCCCAGACAATTGACAGGGATTACCTCGGTCAATTGTCTAATCCCAGCCTATATAATCCTACCCAAACCCCCATAATATAGACAAAATCTAATTCTTTTTCTCTTCCTCCTTCCAGTTACTCCGCGTACAGAATCGTCGTCTGGCGGAACGTCTGTGTCAAAAGAATCGCATCGACCAGGACCTTCGCAACCGGTTGGACGCGCTCGAGAAGAAGCAGCTGAACGATGACACGAAGCTGTATGTGATCAATCGATACTGGAACCAGCTGAACGAGGACATGCGACTCATTCTGCAGCGGCTCGACTCTGAGCAGGGCAATACGCCCAACAGTACCAGCAGTAGCAATGGTGGCGACATGAATGAGGACTCGAATGAGGCTCTGTTGATGAATACGGCGAGCAATGAGGAGACCACCAGCTTTATGAGACAACTGGCCAACTGTGATAAGGAAGAGTTGGACGAGTCACTACAGCAGAGGGTCATGCTCTCCACTAGGGCTGTGTCGAAGGTATGGATGGGACAATTGCAAACAACTTATTGATTTATTATTCAGGTTCTTCAAGCCCTGGACCGAATGGTACAGCGCAACGAGAAGGTCATGTCTGCCCTGAAAGGTGGTTCCAGCTCTGACATTTACGACGATGACGACAACACGGATCAGGACGAACCGGGTGGATCGTCCTCTATCAAATCACCCAAATCGCCTGACTCTATTTCACGTTCACGTTCCAAATCGTCCAACAACAAACAACGGGTGCCCATCAATTTGGACGAGTCGGTTCGGTCGTTGAATGCAGAGCTCACGAAAGAGAACAAGAATCTCAACTGTTTGGTTACGTCATTACACGAGAAGCATCACGTGATCAGTTCAAAGTATGCCGAAGTGAAGGACAAGTTGGAGGCTAAAGAGATGCAGGTGGACGAACTGAAGAGTCGTATCGATGAAATTGAGATTGAGTGGAACAAGAGCAAGACACGAGAGCAAAGGTTGGAGGATCACTTCTATGAGGCGAGGGAAAAGTTGAAGGAACTCACGTACTCGATTGCTGCTTCTGGTGGTTCGTGTGGTAGTGGGGACTTTGGCTCTGGAAGTGGAAAGGAGACTTTCTCTACGGGAAGAGTTGAAGATTTGAAGCGAGAATTGGAGGAACAGCGTGATCTGGCTCAGTCGAGACTGGCCGAACTCGAGGCGATGAACAGTGACTACAAGGAGACGCTCAAAATGAGGGAAAAGTACAAGTTGGACCTGCAGTGCATTCCTGATGTGGTGATTCACGAGTCGGCCGAGTACAAGTCACTGCAGTCGCACTTTTCCGTACTGTTTAATGAGTCGATGCAGTTGAAGACGTCGCTGGAGGAGACGAGGGCCGCACTGACCACCGCCAAGAATACTCATTTGCGACAGACGGAACATATGGAGAGTGAAGAGTTGGCCATGCAGAAGCGGCTGAGGAATGAGTGCATGCAACTGGAGGATCAACTGGCACAGGTGCGCAAGGAGTACGAAATGTTGCGATTGGAGTTTGAACAGACACTGGCGGCTAATGAACAGACTGGACCGATCAATCGGGAGATGCGTCACCTGATTACATCACTGCAGAATCATGTCTCACAGTTGAAGGGTGAGAATGCGAGGATTAAGAAGAAGATGAAGGAGTCCAACTTGGAATCGATCCGGCTGAAGGCGATTATTGAGGAGAGTGGACTGAAGGTTACCTGTGGGGGTCTACTGCTCCCTGATCCTAAGGTGGACAATCCACCGCCTACGCCTACACCACCGACTTTTGGTGATAATAAGGAGGGTGTGCTCAAGACTGCGGGTTCGATGGATCAACTTCATGCACTGTCCGATTCGTCTAATGATGGAACACTCGTGATGAACAGTCAGGGTGCTGGTGGAGATGGTGAGGATAGGAAGGATATTAAGGTAAGTTTTGGAACGTTATGGGGTAGTTAGTTCCTAATTTGTGGGTAACTATTTTTCAATTTTTGGATAGCTGTTCCCAATAAGTAGGTAGCTTTTTCCCAATTTGTGGGTAGCTAGTACCCGATTTGGGATAGTTTCCAATTTGTGGGTAGATAGAATCCAGATAATGGATAGTTAGTACCCGATTTGGGATAGTTATTTTTCAATTAGTGGGAAGTTAGTTCCTAAATAATGGGCATCTTGTTCCCAATTTGTGGGTAGTTGAATCCCAGATAATGGATAGCTAGTTTTCAATTTATGGGTAGCTATTTTCCAATTGGTGGATAGCTGTTCCCAATTAGTAGGTATCTTTTATCCGATTTGAGGTAGTTACTTCCTAATTTGTGGGTAGTTAGAACCGATATAATGGATAGTTAGTACTCGATTTGCAGTAGATAGCTCCCAATTGGTGGGTAGTTCTCGATTTGGGATAGTTATTTTTCAATCAGTGGGAAGTTAGTTCCCAGATAATGGGTAACTAGTTTCCAATTGGTGGATAGCTCTTCCCAATAAGTGGGTAGTTAGTATCCGATTTGGGGTAGGTAGTTCCTGATAATGGATAGTTATTTCCCAATTTGTGATCGCAACATACTAAAATCTTTTTTCTTTATTCCTCAATAGACTGAAATCAAATCTGAACCTTCACTCACACCGCCCCATCCCTCGAGTGCTCTAATCAAGAAGGAACCATCACCAATTTCGGAGATGGATTCAGACTTGGGTGGATCGCAACCTTTGGATAATGCGCCGACCGCTGTGACCACCACTCCTGGAGCAGATGGTCCCAAGATGATGATCTCGTCGAAGGACATGGAGGCACACAATCGGGAGCTGAAGAATCAACTTAAAAAGTCACACGAAAGCAATCGGGAGATGAAGATTCTGTTGGATATGTTCAAGACGGTCGACAAGGAGAAGCGGTAAGAGGAGGAATATTCTTTTGAATTAACCCGTTCATTCCCATTTTTATTTATTTGATTACAGAGACCGTGCTCAACTGTTGGCCTGTGAGAAGAGACTCAAAATTGAGAACGACGAACTGAAGAAGCAGATTGCCCGTTACCAGGAGGTGGAACGACGTGGCGATAAGCGCAAACTGACCGACGAGGAGTACGCCCGAAAGGTGGCCAAATACGAAGAGGTCATTGGTCAGTTGCAGAAGAATGTCACCGCACACAAACAGGAGGAGGAGGCACTGCTCAACGAGATGGAGGTCACTGGTCAGGCTTTTGAGGACATGCAAGAGCAGAACATTCGACTGATGCAACAGTTGAGGGAGAAGGATGACGCGAACTTTAAGTTAATGTCCGAGAGGATCAAGTCCAATCAGATTCACAAGATGCTCAAGGAGGAGAAGGACTTGCTCACGGAGAATATTATTACGCTACAGGTGAGTGCGATTTGAATGGATTGATGGCTGTGGATTGGAGTGATAATGATGGGATGTGTTGTTGTCTGTTTAGATACTCCTCACTGTTTTGATGTTAATCCAACCTGTTGTTTTGTTGTTCCAGCCCTTTCGCTAGTTAATTCCCGTACCCTTTCTGGTATTGTTTCCGTACTTTAGTCTATTGAGATACTCCAGCCTATCTGTCTAGTTATACGGGTACTTCCAACCCATTGCCCTAGATATAATCCAGTCAATCCCGGTCTAGATAATCCAATCAATTAGATGGGTAATTAGGCAACTCCAGTCCAATTGTATGATTGTCTTTTGTCATATAGTTCCAGTCTGTAGTATTAGGATTATCCAAGTCAATTAGTTTGATAATCCTATTGCCTAGATACTCCATCCAATTGCAATTTGGCTACCTCAACCTATTTAGTTAGATAATCCAGTCTATTTGATTCTAATCAGTCTATTCAGTATAGCAACTCCCAACCTTTTGCCTTAGATAATCCCTTCAATTTTGTTTTTGGTTATTCCTGCCCCATTTGTCTCCCACTACCTTCAACCAACTGTTTTACCTCTTTTATTTTATTTTGTTTTACCGTTTTTATTTTATCCCCGCTTATCCTTTTTTACCCCTTATCTAATACAGAACCAAGTGGAAGCCCAAATTCAAGTGGCCCGAAAGTTGGAGGAGAAGGAACGCTTCCTGTCGAATCACGTACAGAATCAGGAGAAGGAACTCTCTTGTCGACAGCAGGCAATGGACTTTCACAAGCGGAAGGCTATCGAAACGGCACAGGCTGCCGCAGATCTGAAACTACATCTCGACAAGTACGTGACACAGATTCGTGATGCACAGTCGATTGTGGCCGATAAGACCAGTGCCTGGCAGCAGGAGTCGTTCAAGACGAAGAGGTTGAATGAGGAGGTGCAGATATTCAAGCGAAAGTATGAGAGGGCCAAAAAGTTTGAGATTGCGACCACGGCGGATGAGGTTCTACAGGTAGGTGTTGATTGATGGATAGGGTTTGACCCTTGATCTTTGACATCTTATCTAATGTTTTATCTATTTGATTTTATAGGAGGAAATTCGTGAATTGAAGGAAGAGCTGACCTGTCCGAGCTGTAAGACCAAACGAAAGGACGCAGTACTGAACAAGTGTTTCCATGTGTTTTGTTACGACTGTCTCAAGACACGGTACGAGACCCGTCAGAGAAAGTGTCCCAAGTGTAATCAGTCCTTCTCCGCCAATGACTTTCACCGGTTATATCTCGCATAAAGTGTTTATTAAGTTATTAACCCCTTCAACCCCATCTCATCTCATCTCTCTTCATGCTCATCATTTTTAATTTAATTTATATTTTCAAACGCTCTCTCTCGCCTCTTCATGTTATGATTATTTTGAACCCATTCAACCCCCATCTCTCTCTTCATCATACGAACCAAATGCTTCAAAATGCCGTGAAAAATGTACAAATCCCCAATGATTACCTGATTAGTCAGAATAGTATTCGCTTCTTATTACTACATCACACATTACATTACATTTCATTTTATGTATTACACCAATTTGTTCGAGGGTAAGTGAATATTTCTTTTGTATACGTACTCTATGTACGCCCCCGCGCGCACACACCCATTCACATTATTTTGTTTATCTCATTTTGTACTACTGATCTAGCATTAATTTTTTATCTGTTGTCTACTACTACTGCGAGCAGCATTTCATTTGTGTATTATTATTTCGAATATGTGTATATGATGATTAATAATTTAATGATGAATTAATGATAATAAAATGTATGGTTTTCTATGATAATAATGGGTTTTAATGGGTTAATTTTTTACTAATAAGAATAAGAAGGGGGTTAATTTGAGGTGGGTCTTGGCGCCTCCACCGTGCACAACTAGGTGCGTGGTCCTGGTGTTTGTGGAATGTTGGATCCAGTTGGATCGGCCTTGTCACTCGCTTGGGCGTCATCCTCTTTGACCTTGAGTGACATTTGACGGAGAAATGTGAGGCCAAGTTGGGCATTGCCAAAGCCGAGCACTGAGAAGGCGCCATCCTGTGCCTCATTGTGCACCACAGCCTTCTTCACCACCAGATGGGCTCCAGTGCCCAGTTGAGTACTGCGCAGAAAGTACTCCCCGGCCAGTGAACCCATGTCTTGGATTCGCTTGTAGGTCAGTGGGATCGAACCCGTGAGGACTAGGGACTCGTGTGACAGTAGGACAGCTGCCTCGGGATGGTACTTGAGAAAGAAGACCAGCCAACCATGGGGTGCGACGGATAGGGTGGTGATTGATCCAGATGGATCATCGTGGATGGACATGAGTTTGGGTGTAGCTGAGAATTGGTCAGTGACCATAGTGCCCGTTGGGATCAGCTTGTCGTAGGGTCCGGTGGCGGTGGTGCTGGACTCGATCATGAGGCAGGTCTGCTTGGTGGGGTCGAGCACTCGAACGTACGTCTGGAGCATGGAGCTGAGGAAGGATCGTTTGGTTATTTCGCGGTAGGCGATCAGGATTACTGGGCCTAGAGGGGTTAGGGAAGGGGTTAGTGGGTTTTGAAAAAGGGTTAGTGGTTAAGAAGAAATGATAGTAGGTTACGAAGGATTTGTGGATACCTTTACTCGCATCCCCTTTGGGGTCATCCACAAACTCATACGACACTCCATAGGTGGGAAAGTTGGGCGTATTGGGCGTGCGCTTGAACGGTTCGGTTACGTTCGGATGGAACTGTACGATCATGGAGTTGCGACTCCGTGGCGGTGGCTTCTCTCCCACTCCTTTGGACGCAGCTCCAACATCCTTCTTCTGGTTCATCACGACCAGATAGTGCCGAAACAGCCCATGCAGATACTGATGCTCATCTTGGTACTTGGACTCGGTGGGTTTGGCGGTGAGGTAGTGTCGAACCAGTAGGACATCACCCTTGAGTGCGACTCGTTGCTGGTCGGACACGTTGAAGTAGACTTGTGGTGGCTCTTCGAAGTGGAGTGTCTCCAGGGTGGGATCGAGCACCAGGATGGGTTCTTTGCCAGAACTACCAGAACTTGAGGATACAGAGGGCGAGTAGGAGACACTCTTCTCGGTGCTGGGCACTGGTCCAAGGGATACGGTGGTGGAGGAGGACGTCACCGATTGGTTCCCACGACGGGATACGGTCTTTCTCGAAGTGGTGTTCGACATGGCCGAAAGGAGAAGGACAAAACTAATACGATCAAGTTCGAGTTTGACAACCAACTTTTATAGTACTGGGAACTATTTTTGAAATTTGTTTCGAATTCGAAATTGAACCAAAATTTTGTTCCAAAACTATGCTACTGCTAGAATACTGCTATTTTGGATCAACTTTAGACAATTGCTAAATTTCAGCTTCTTTTTGTTTGGTTTATAAAACCAGATTTTATTTATAACATAACCGGTACTGTTATTGGAATACACAAAGATGGAAATAGTGCTCCAAGAGAATAGGATTCTAGTCTAGAATTTATCGATCGATGGTCAAATTTCGAATGAGCTTGGTTTGGTTGAGTCCGTTTCTGTCCAGGATTTTGGTTCGGGGATAGAAATAGAAACACGCGAGAAGAAATTGGTTAAAGTTTCTAATTGCGATTTCTACTTCTTGAGCCAGCCACCGAAGCCAGAGGTGTACACTGGAACGCCACCCCAGGGGTTGCTGGTGATGATTTGTGAGCCCCAGGTGTTGGCCAATGGGATGCCACCGCTGGTGTACACCAATTGGCTGTAGGCCACTGCGAACAGGGCGGCGACAAGGAAGAGAGCGAGCTATGGGGAAATGGAAATGAGGGTTAAAAATGGTCGGAAATGGGTTAAAAACGGTAAAACCAGGTAGAAACTGGTAAAATGGTTCAGGACTTACGATGGCTTTCATTTTTGGTTTGAGTTTGGTTTGGTTTGGTTTGCTAAGTACTGCAAGACTTGTGGGATGATTTGTGATGAGGTTCGTGACGGGCTTATATACGAAATCGACTCTAATGGTGAATACTCAGTGGACAGTAGTGGATATTGAGTGGTCAATACTTTTCCATTGAACAGTCATACAGGTAATACAGGTAAAGACAGTGGTATTCTTCCATTGTAGTGGGATTCTTACTTGGCCACCTCTGACCACTTTTTATGTGTAAAGGTTTTGTGTCGTTTCATGTCGATTGGTCGATGTGGAGATTACAGTGACGAATGGCCATTTGTGTTTGTGTATTGATGATGAATTGACATTTACATTGACATACGAGTGTACTTATTTATGATCGTTGAAAATAGTAGTAAACCTGTATATACGCAACAAACAATAAATTAATCAATGTATTAATCAACACGTGTATATTGACAAGTTTTGGAGTGTATATACAGTTGCATATATGCAGTTTAACCTTGAAATTCGATAAATGGTCACAATTTGTGACTCACAATGGTACTGACATTCAAGTACGGCTACAACGTTTGTCATTTGTCATCATTCAAAACAATATTGCAATAAAAAGTTTGAATTCTGAGTTTGGATACAGCTTGGTATTTTTTTTTGTTTAGTTGGTGTTAAAGGTCTCAACTGGTTCAAAGTGTAATCTGAAAATTGCATTTGCTTTCTACATGCAGTTGTCAGTTTTTGTATTGCTATGGTTTAGATTAACTTTCTATATTTGCCTCTGTACACATTTCGGCTAAGAAGTCTTTCAATTTTGTAACGAGTGCCTTTCATTAGCAGACACACACACTTTTGTGTTGTATCCGTCACTTCGATCGATCACTTTCGCGCCCGGCATTCTCCATTTAAGGATTATTACTTGTTTCAACCTTCCTTGCATGAATCAATACGGCCAGCTGTGTTGTGTTATTAATTGATTCGTAGTAATTAATTCGCATACATATTCATACACTGTGTACATGTGTGTGACCTTGACAGAACTTTCATCGAAATTCATCGAAACAAGTTGAAGCATCAATATACAGAGCACAATTCAATTCTTACATTGAAAATATTTGAATTTAGTTCAACATTAGTGTGTTCCGGTAATTCAAAGTTATTATGTTTGGTTTCAACTAGTTGCGTCTTTTGTAAGTCTTTAGTCGTTCCCTTTAAGATACACTCACGCACGTGCCATTAGGAAGAATACCTCGTACATTTTTTTCTTCTGTATATATTCGGTTGAATAGATTCAATACAAATCTGCTAATCACGAGTATGCCCGTTTCAATTACTCACAATTCCACTGATTAATTAATAGAAAAGTTGTCGATTTCATCAGCGATTTCAATTTGTGTATTGCCAATTTGTATGTACAATGTATATACATTTGTGCTTCCGTGTTGTATTTTTGTATACAACGTATTTACAATTATACTGCAATTTCACAATTCTGAAACTATTCAGTATAATTTTTCTGTTCAATTCAATATTATCATATATTTGTGCATTTCCTAATAAAATATTCAAACAAAATTTTGCCATTCAAAACATCATGATGCAACAGGTAATCGAGTGTTGCATCACATCAATCTAAGTCGTAAAATAAATTTTCTGTTAGGAACAGTACGGTAATAAAAAAATTTGGTACAGTATCTTTGGAATCATCAATTTTGGACCAATTTAGGAGGGAATTTTGGATCAAATTTGAATCAATTTTTACCCGATTTTAAAGTTTTACAAATTTTTATTGGACATTTTTTATACATAAATTTTTATACGAAAGCAAACTCAACAACAGATAGACTATATCATCATCAATCCCTGGTTTAATAATTTAAAGGTCTTTTATTTTTAGGGGATTTTTGTTTAGGATTTAGGAAAAGTTATATTAATGACTAAATAAATTTAACAGATTGAACCGCAACCACCGCCATAACCGCCACCATAACCACCACCGTAGGACACATAGGCTGGTTGAGCATAGTACACAGGCTGGGGATAGTACACGGGTCGTGGTGCGGCATAGTAGACTGGAGTTGGTGCATAGTATCCACCACCATAACCACCGCCGTGACCACCCTTCAGACCACGGCCCAACAGACCACCGGCAAGTCCACCAGCCAGGGCACCACCAGCAAGGGCGCCACCAGCGAGCAGAGCACCACCACCCAAAAGGGCACCACCGAGGAGAGCCTTCTTGAGCAGGAATCCTTGGGCCAGTGGGGAGAAGAGGGCCAGGGTGATGAGGAGAGATGCGACCAAAGTGTTGACCTTCATGGTTGGTTAAATTTTTTGTGGGTTCGGTGGATGCACAAATACTAAGTGTAATCAACGGCAGTAGAATGTAGCTTAGCAACTCAACGAGAAGATGCCGTTATTTATATATCATGGATTTTGTGGGGGTACCATCCCACAATCTCAGGATACTCTCATTTGGTCAGAAAGGTATGTTACTCCAATAGAGTACGAGATACTATCGGATATTGTTTGTGCAATTTAGAGCTTGATAATCTTGACAAATTGCAATTTTTACCTGTTTGCACAAGTATCTTAAGTCCTTTCAGTCAGCATGGGGACACGTGCGAAATGCGGAGACTTTCTGCGTGAATGCAGAAAAGTGACATTTTATTAGATACATTTCCAAGTATTGGAGACAGGTGATGTGACTACCTTCCACTAGTTTAAAGTTGTGATTATCACAGGTGATAGTGAACTTACTTACTCTAATATGATGATGATGCTATTTTGAGTTGCTATGCACGTTTTCGGTGTATGGAGAGATGTGAATATGGAGATGGCTGGGTTTTTTCTTGGCATGAAGAAAAAGATAAAGATTGATATGATCTCATGAGATGTGCTCGATAATGTGCTCGAATGTAGTACGATTGCTATGTATTGAACGATCCTTTTTAATGATGGAATTCTTTCAAGTATTTCTAGTGCAACTTTTTGGAACACTTACCTACCAACTATGATGATGTACATTATGAGTCATTGTGTTGCATTATGATGATCATTATGATTGACGATGATGATCTGCTCGGTGGTACTGGTGAGGGCAATAGACTTGTGAAATGTGATTTGATGAAGAAAGTTTAAGATAATTTGATGATGGTGATGTGTGTTTGACTTGGAAGTTGAAAAGTTTCGTTGTTTTGATGATGATACATTGGATACATTGGATTCAATGGGTTGAGTTGAAATTGGGGGTTGAATGGTTGTGTTGAATTTGATGACAATAGCAGAACAATTGAGGGGTCTATATTGGATTTGTATTTTGGGAAAACTCATTTGGAGATGAAATGGGAGAGTAAATGGAAAAAACATTTGGAAGAATATTTGGTGGCACAAATGGGACAACAATTTGGACATGAAATGTGAGAAAATGTGTATGAGGAACGATACCTAAAAGAAAGATCACAAGATGTACCAAAAATAAAAATCCCTACTCCTTGAATCAAATTGATCCATGGATCACCTTAGAGTACACCTGTGATTACATGAGTTTTATAATTTTTATTGAGTATAATATTTTATGTGATTGTTCTCTTTTTTGTTCGCACACCTTAACAACAAATAAACTATTGATCTCTATGAATACTAGAATTTAGCATGGATAGCCATAACCACCGTATCCACCATAACCACCACCACCGTAACCACCATATCCACCGCCATAACCGCCATAACCACCATAAACTGGCGCAGCATAGACTGGTGCAGCGTACACTGGGGTTCCGTATCCGTAGCCACCGTAACCGCCATAACCGCCATAACCACCATATCCACGACCACCGAATCCACGACTACCAAGGAGTCCACCACCAAGCAGAGCACCACCGGCGAGGGCGCCACCGGCGAGCAGAGCACCACCACCCAGTACGGCACCACCGAGAAGGGCCTTCTTCAGCAGGAAGGACTCAACTGGGGCCAGTAGGGCTAAGGTGGCCAAAATGGCGATAACCTAAAGGGGGTAAAGGTAAGAGTAAGGACAAACGTCAAATAGGGGACCTAGAGCACAATCTAGGGTCAACTTACAACACCAGCGTGGAACTTCATTATAGAATAGATAAAATACTAAGTAGATAGAAACAAAATAGATAGATTCGGTGGTTCGTTAGAGAACTTGAGAAGATCTACGGAAAAATCGACCAGAGAAGGGACTTAAATAGTCACGATTTAACCGAAAACTAGTTATACAGTTTAGGTGCTTTTCCCCTACTCGACTTTTTGCCTTACTGACACAGTGAACAAACAAAAAAGAATAATCTAAGTAACCAAACTGACCAGTTTTAGGTCCTCCTTTTAGTCCTCAAGACCTACTGTGGTGCAATTGCACTATTTCACTTGCACTTTTTCATTTCTTCGAGAATTGTACCTCCGAATCAGGTTTTTTTCGGTGTCCCCGAATTCGATACCTTGAGAAGACAGTAGATTTTTATCGTGATGAGATGAGGAACCTGGTCGGGAGGGGATTGCACATCACCACGATTATTATGGGCAAAACCAGATCAACAAGAAGAAGAAGAAGAGATGGGGAGAGATGAGACGGGCAGATATTTTTAGATGATGATAATAGAAAGTAGTAGGGGGTCGATCACTGCAGGCAGACCTCCTATCGTTTCATCTTTACGATGACATTACGAGACGAATTGAGAAATGGAATTGATTTTTAATGACCTTTTGTGTGATATGGCGAGGAGATAACGTTTTGTTACGCTCAACAAGGTGACAGATGACTTTGACTTTCAATTTCGTATTACTTTTCATTGTCATCGATAGCTTCGAGCAATATCTGTCTCTCGTAGTCTCCCCGCACAGATTTTATTTTTAACTTTTCAATGATCAAACATACATTTCTTTATACGTAATGTGTTACATAAGGCGAAAGTGTCATAAGATATCGCACTTTCTCATCTAATATGTGACTGTCAGATCATTTGGGTGCAAAATGTGACAGAGATGTGTCTTTCTTCTTCATCTATGTACGATGTATTCAATGTATTGGAAATTTTTAACGACAAGATAGGAGTGAAGGGTTCAAGGATAGGACACTTTTGATTTGGGAAGATCAGCAGATTATGGATATGTTTGAGTTTGGATTCTACCAACTGAATTGTCAATAGACATTTTGAAAATGAGAGGGCAAAAACAATCAACGAAACAAACTCGAGTGCAAGTTTGTGTTTTAAATTAATTATCAAATCTCGATGATCAATTATTATTAATTATCCGCAAAATTATAAATAATTATCACACATAGGTGCCCACTACTGTTGACTAATTACACAAAATCGCTTATTTTTGTTGCTGAAGAATTAAACTTTTTGTTTCAGTCATAATCGCAATTTCTAGTGAAGCCTTGAAAATGAATAATAATTAATTAACGAATGTACACAAATGGAGAAACGATAACACGCACACACATTAGCACCATGTTGTGATTAATTTGTCTTATTAGCACCACCACCGCCACACTGGACACCACAATCACCTGATCAGGACTTTGAAAGGGGAATAAGAGTGAAGTGAGACTCATTTGTCAAACAGAAACAAAAATCAATACAAAACGGGATACGAATGAATGATCATGATTTGTCATTCAAAAAAGGGAGAAAATATTCCACTTTGTGTTTTACATTTACATATTCCGTTTTAGGAAACCGTATATACGAATATATGCGTATTTTAATATGCAAATTTTGAATTTAAGGGATTTGTGAAAATTTAAAAATAATAAAATTCATTAATTGGCTTCATCAGACAGATTAAGATTTGTATTAGATAACTTGGAACTTTTTTTCTGGAAAATAAATGAATTTTGATTTGATTTTTAAAATTCCTGATTAGAATCGGCTCCAACTGCTGGGGTAGAGGTAAACTTAATTGGCGTTTAAATTTAGCGGTGATAAGACCATTTTGCTGGTTTGTGAGTACCCAAAAGGTATCCTGATCTGGATTCAAGATCTTTGTCAACCTATTTGATCTATGTCACGATTACGAATCATTTACCTACGCAATCATTTACGAATTTAAAATTCTGGATTTTCCAATTATTCTTCATTTTGTCTGATTTCTCTGAATTCATTCTGAATTTTTTGATTCACTAATTACAAAAATAACTTTTCCATCATTTTAAAGCAAACAATTCTCTTGCCTTTTTCTTATCTCCCAATAAATCGTTATTATGAATCAAACTAATAAAACGTCGATTCGACCCTGAAACGGACAAACATCCTTTCTCAACTATTTGTACAGCAGTTGCCCTTGCTGAACTCTCGTATATGGTGGTGGTGTTTTATCTGAATCAGGATCACACATTAGATGACGACAAAAGCAAATCAAAACTCAATCAGATCGCTTATCAAGTCGATTTCGAATGAAATGAATGAAAACCAAAGTATGTACTGTAATTTTGCACTCTCTCCCTTCGTGTTACTAAATTTAGAAACTCTACATTCAAAAAGATCAAAACGATCAATTAGCAATTTCAAAATAAAAATCAAATTTTATTACATGATGAGCAAATGAAAATGAAATGTAATATGGAAGACATAGAGTATATACGTATATAATGGTTAAACACAAAAGTCTGTATGTAGAGTGGCGACATCTAGTGAGCAATTTGAGAACTAAATTTGTGCATGTGAGAGAACATCTTTTGTGTTTATTGATTGTGGGTTTGTTTTAGATATTAGATGATATTAGATGTTAGTTGGATGTTAGTTGGATGTTAGTTGGATGTTAGTGAGAAGTTGGTCAGATGTTATCTACCATTAGGCTGTTGTCGTTGGGGAGGTTGTCTAGGTTGGAAGTTTGGACGTTCTGAAGATGAGTTTGGTGGTGGATTTTGCTGAAAATTTGGTTGGGGACTCCGTCTTGGTTGTTGAGGCTGTGGTTGGGTTCCATTTGGACTTGGTTTTGCTTTTGTTGGACCCTTGGATTCTTTGGAATCTTTGGAACCCTTGTCACTTGGTTTCTTATTATTTTTGTCAGATTCTTTTTTGGAACCTTCTGAACCACCTTTTGGACCGCCACTTTTCGATGGATCTTTTTTCGATGAAGAAGAAGATGACGAATTTTTGCCATTCTTGCCATCATCCTGTGAACTACGTCTACTATTATCCTTACTCGATTCTTTAGAGGAATCACTTTTCGGCTCAATGAACGTAATCGGAGTTGTAGGATCCAGTCCGATTGACTCACCAATTGTGAGTCTAGCCCTTTCAAAAGTGCTCGAGAGTTTTTCCTGGATCACGTTGATGCACATTGAGGTTAGTGCCAGACCGAAAAGTAGGTATATGAAGGCATACATGAGCACATTCACTTTCGAGGGTACAAAGTCACCGAACCCAATTGTGGACATTGAGATGAACACAAAATAGAA
This sequence comes from Rhizoglyphus robini, assembly GCA_023373905.1. Taxonomy (NCBI): domain Eukaryota; kingdom Metazoa; phylum Arthropoda; class Arachnida; order Sarcoptiformes; family Acaridae; genus Rhizoglyphus; species Rhizoglyphus robini. Next base: position 4,269,142 of record JAKIJQ010000009.1, read on the forward strand.
GGCGTGGAAGAGTGTCCAGTTCTCTGAGGCCCAGAAGATGATTGCACCCAACATTAGGTACAGTAGCAGGATCACTAGGGCTAGGGACACGGGCAAGTTGAATTCTTCGTCAATCTCCTCAAAGTCAATCAGTGAAGGCATTGGTGTGTCGGGTGTGGTAGGTGAGGGGGTGGCTGGCGAAAAAATCACCTTAGGGGCCTTACGGAGTGATATTGGTGAGGCCTTTTGTATTCGTGCTTCTATATCCTCGCCCTCACCTTCGGGTATTTTCGTAGGCCACATTGTGAGCCTCCCCGTGATTGGATCCACGAAAAAGGGTGGTGGTCGTTGCATTTTGGATAGGGCGTCCAGGATGGCCGCTTGGATTCGTGCAGTTCGGGTTGCTCGACGTACTTGGCGGAAGGATCGATTGTAGTACAGACGACGAATGTATAGGAGGACAAATTTGATTCCTCTTGTGAAGATTTTACCTAAATCTGCCAGGACTATCAACAGAAGGGGGATTCCGATGAAGGAGTAGAACATAGCGGCTACTTTGCCTGAAGTGGTTTTAGGTGGTTTGTCGCCGTAGCCTTTAAATGGGAAAAAGAAATGGATATTAGGATGATTTATCACAAAATTCCCTGGATTTTAACTCCAGGATATGTGATCCCCAGATTTGTTATCCCTAGATCTGTGATTCTCTGTTTTGAGACCCTTCGTTTTGTGACTTCTAAATATTTGATCCCTAGATATGAGACCCCTAGATTTGGAGCCCTCGGATTTTTTACTTCTAGATATTTGATCCCTAGATATGCCACTTCTAGATTTATGGCCCCAAGATTTTGATCCCTACAATTTTAGTCTCCCACACACACACAAACTCTTAAGAGTACACATTTTTGTGAAATTCTCTTACGAAAATCCTTTTTCAACTCCTCTGCCAAATTCTTCTACGTAAAATGAGAACAAAGGAATATTCCTCGTGATTTTGTTCGCATTATACCCCAAAAAACAACATACTCATAAAAACAAGAATTCTCATTTGTCTATTCTCACTATTCACTCAATTCACTACTCAAATTCGATTCGGATTTCATTTTGGAAGACAAAAACAACACATTCACTCATTCAGAGAGAGAGAGAGAGAGAGAGAGAGAGAGAGAGAGAGAGAGAGAGAGAGAGAGAGAGAGAGAGAGAGAGAGAGAGAGAGAGAGAGAGCATTAATTTTCATCGCGAAACATCATCGACAACGACTAAATAAACAAGATGTCATTTGAGAGGGAAAACCGAGAAGTGGGAAAGGGAGAGAGGGAAAAAGATGTTTTCGAGTATATGAATTCGAATATTCATCAGTGAGGAAGAGAACTCGACAGGCGGTAAATTGATGAAAAAAGGCGCACAAATATCCCATTAAAAGTAGAACACATATGTGTGCTTAGAATGATCTATTTTTCTTTCTCGTCTACGAAACTTGAATACCGGAACATTGATTTATGAATACAGTGAAAGAGAGAGAGAGAGAGAGAGAGAGAGAGAGAGAGAGAGAGAGAGAGAGAGAGAGAGAGAGAGAGAGAGAGAGAGAGAGAGAGAGAGAGAGAGAAAGAGAAATAGAAATTCAATTGAGAACGAGAATATTCTCGAATACATTCTAAAGATAGATCGATCGATCAGGACACGTCGAAGAGACGTCAATTTCTTAAGACGGAGTGATTCGAATATTCGGTTTGACTTTGGTTCTTGTTTTTGTTATTGTTATTGATAAATTCCTTATCAAAACATTATTCCTCCTACAGAATATTCTTCTAGGTGTCATTCTGCTACAAAGTTAAAACTTTTTTGAAAGTCTAAAAATATCTCTCAGAAAATTAACAGCAAAAATAAATGAACAAACGAATCAGCAATATTTTCGCTCTGTTTCACACCACCACCACCAAGTTCATCCTTGTCTCGAGATCTTATCAAGGGCACAACACACAACTCTACCAAAGCCACATTTGAATGAGTCTGCAACACTCGACAAAAGTCATTAAGTCACGCTAATGATTGCGCATAGTGAGCCTGGTAATGGGTCATTTAATACCTCGTATATACACAAACAGAATATTCTGTTAACGAATCCAAATTGACTTGTACTGTGCGCCTTCATGAATGTCATGCATGTCATCGGTGGTGATGATGAGCCACTAATGATATGTGTCATTCATTAGTGGTGACTTTGGGACTTTCAGTGGTAGCATGATTGCATCCAGACTGGATTCTGTCAGAATATTCTGTTGAAGCTAAAGTTAGTTTGTTGTGAATGAAATATCCGAACAGTCGATTCGGGTAATTTAAAACCGCAACTTGTTTCGGTTTTGCGGTTGTGTAAGTAAATATGTGTAAATAAAAGTTGAGATGGGAAACTGAAAAGTGCACGGATACATGACTTGGGACGGAAGTTCCTTTTCTTACATAACGTAAAGTTCCGGGGGTCAGAATCAAGGGTCAAAATTCAAGGGTTGGAAATTAAGGATCAAAATACTAGGGTCAACATACTAGGGACAGAATACTAAGGGACAGAATACTAAGGGTCAGAATACTAAAGGTCAGAATACTAAGGGTCAGAATACTAAAGGTCAGAATACTAAGGGTCAACATACTAGGGACAGAATACTAAAGGTCAGAATACTAAGGGTCAGAATACTAAGGGTCAGAATACTAAGGGTCAGAATACTAAGAGTCAGAATACTAAAGGCCAGAATACTAAGGGTCAGAATACTAAGGGTCAGAATACTAAGGGTCAGAATACTAAGAGTCAGAATACTTAAGGCCAGAATCAAAGAGTCAGATTTCAAAACTCAAAATCCAAGGATCAAAATCAGAAACAAAGAAAAGTTTAAATTTCCAGTTTTAAAGTATTAAAAATATTGATCATAAAATTCTGGGAATTCTCAACCCATTCCATCACTTACCAATAGTCGTAAAAACCGTCATCGAAAAGAAGACCGAACCCATAAAATTCCACTCATCCGTCTCGGCGAAATTTTCAATACTCAAATTGAACCGTCCCTCACACTGTTGCATGACGACCCGTTCGAATTCATTCAACAATTCATTTGACATGATCCGAAATCGGTCGTCCACTGGTGGATTCTCGGGTATTGGGATGTGGGGTGGATAGTCGGGTGGAAGCTTGAAACGATTCCGTAGGAGCCACAGTTCGGAGACGGTGGTATTCGTGATGGTGGCGATCGGTTCGTATAGGTCGCGGATTATTTTCTATAGGGGGAGAATATTCTGGTTACATTCTGTTCTTCTTATAAGGGGTTGAACGGGTTACTTACATTCTGTTCCTGCTCAAAATCACCCTCAATATTATGAAAAATAGCACCACCAATAAAAGCATAGATTATCAGCGCGACCAGCAGAAACACATGGGAAAACCACTTTTCACTGGCATTTTTAGCCCACACAAAGAAGCTCACCAACTTTCCGCCCGTATCCTCAAAGGCCCCAACACTAGGCCTCACAAGTAGACGGGTTGCCAGTGTCCGTGGATCCATCACAAACATAGAGGATTTTCCACCTCCTCTAGACGAGGGAAAACGTGGTGAACGAGCCATTGCCGCTGGTGTTCGTGGCGAAATGTGACTTCGCTGCCGACGGGGCAACATATTGCCCAGCTGGTACGACGGTGGGGGCGCCATTGTGCGGCTTTGGTAGATGTAGAATATAGAAAATATAATACAATAGAATGCTCTATATGTGTTAAGCTATTGAGCACTTCTTTAACCAGTAGGAATTAACACTTGATGACGGATTAGACGAATACAAAGAAGCATACAGAGTAAAGAACTAAAGAATCAGGCACGGAATTGAGCGGTTTGCACTGAACCGAACACAGTCACGAACACAGCTGCAATCACTCAAAAATAGAAACACGAGTCTTCAAAACAACTGATCACAGAATGTTCTACATTGTGTCCCGTTTCTCGTGTTCACGTTCTCTTTGTTTTTAACGAATCTTTCACAAAATTTTAACTGATCTTACATTGACACGGCTTTTCCGACACTAATCGGGACAAGAATCGAGAATGAAGAAAAACATCGTTGAAAATAAAGACAAGAATTTGTTGTCGGTTTGAAGAATATTCTTCACTTTTTGGGGTAATCGAAGCTCTTCGGTGTTTGGTTGCACTTGTGTTGACAGTAAACAAACAACAACAACAAAATGAAGAATATGGGGAAAAAATAACCGAGCACTTAAGAATGCACTTTTTTGTATATACAAATTCTCTCAAAGAATCCATAAACAAAAAACTTTGTAATGAGAAAGAATCCATGACATGTTCAAAGATGACGTTATTAGATGATATTCGGAAGAATGGAAAGATTATCTACAAATGACTAGAGTTACAAGATTCTGTGAGTTTCTAGATGATTACAAGATCTAATTTTTGAAAGGATTTTCCATTCGTTATAGAATATATTCTTCAAGAAACACGAGGATTTTTGAAAGGATTTTATGGCACTTTTTGCCAGAGCTATTAAAAATGTATCTTTAGGAATAATTTTGGCAACTTGTTGAGTAAGTAGAGTAGAGTAGTGGTAGGGATGGAACGGATACTTAACGGATTGTGTTACTTTTTTGATGGCTTTGACACGGAATACGTGAATGACATGGAAAATTGTGTGTATGCACTTGAGACATAGATTCTGTACAATATTCTGTCATACAATGTGTAACACTTTTCAAAACTTAAGTGTTTGTGTTGTTTTCAATGTTATTCTTGACTGTGACTATTTAAACATTACACACGAATATTCTGTGCAAGTGTTAAATGGAGTGACAATTAGGATGATGACTGAGATGAGTTGAAGATGAGTTGAGAAGATGAAAGGACAAATATGAATTCTGTTACAAATGTTCAAGTTTGACTGTTGATAATAAGAAGTGTGTGTGTGATGTTTTATGATGCAGAGTAGTAACGTGTATGTAAATGTTTCAAAGTAATCTTGAAATCACATTTCTTTATGGAGTGTGAAGTGGTGTGAGTCTACACTATTAGTCTACAACTCCACTACTGAATACTGGTGAGTTAAGTATAGAATCCTCCAACTGTCACAGAGAGGAAGGAGAAGGAGAGATCTCATATATGACATCCACGATGTTCAGTAGACTAGAACATATGAGAGAATTGTGTGAGATTGCGTGTATTGATATTAATCGTGTGTTGATTCTACAAGGGGAATGTTACGAACCGAAGAATACGACAAAAAGGATTGCTCCACTCATTTAGTTTTCGCTAATGAGCTTCTGTTCTGAGGTTTGTGTGTCGTTCCCTGTGGCTTTGGTTTTGCTAATTTTCGTGTTTTGTGCTTTGAAGTTTAGAATAAATCTCTTTGCATGTGAATGACATTCCCTTCCATCGAGTTGCTCTCAATTCTACGAGTTTTACTACTACTACAACGAATGAGAGAGAATGTTTCGTTACCTAATTTTGTGGTTCACTGTCTGTTTTCTTCTTGTCGTAAAGGCATAAATTTTATACATCTTTTTTATTTCTTGCTTTCCTGTCGTTGTTGTTGCAGCTTTTTGCTACTTAAAACTCTACACGAAAGCACGCAAACGATTCTGTATATAAAGTGAGAGAGAATATTCTATTTTGGTATGTCACCACCACTTTAGTATATACATTGCACAGGGATGCAATATATTGACTTACCAATTTGAGTGCAATTTTATTACTATTTGCAATTAACAGTTGAACGTTCTGATGAGTGAATATTCTGTGTTTGTGATTAATTAATTATTCTTGTATAAATTCTACTTTTTACATAGAATATTTTTGATTTATTATTGAAAAGATTATTCACAATAGGACTGAAGGGGTTAAATTTTTACTGCGATTTTCAAAAATATTATGCACTTTAAGACTGAGAGGGTTATTTTTATTTTTATTGTAATTTCTGATCGATAATAAAATATTATCACTTATAGATCTGAATGGGTTAATTTTTATTTATATTGTTGTTGTAATTTTTTTAATTGACGTAAAAAAGATTGTTATCCCTTTAGAACTGAGAGGATTAATTTTAACATTATGGTTGTTCTTGATCGTATTCAAAAAGAGAATTTTATTTCATATAGGAGTGAAAGGGTTAATTTTTACATTTATTTGTTTATTTAATAATAATCTCTTAAAATTCAAATATAAATTTTGAATTGAAAATAACGAAAAATGCCGAAAACCCGCGCGTTCAAATTCAATTTGATATTTCGCCGCCTCCACTATTTCCACCCTCAAAGTCTCGCATCTGTGTAAATAGCCCACACCACACGCCCGATGCGGCTTTTGTTGGTGTGTTTTGAGCTGTCTGCTGCTGTCTGTTTGTGGTGCTCCTCGTGTTTTTGCCTTCCGCATTCTTTACTTTATTTTACGGTATTTATTTTTGATTATTCTTTTGTTATTCCTTAATTAATCCCCTATTTCTACCCTATCTAGATAATCTATTTTGTATCTTATCTCTCTCTCTCTCTCTCTCAATCCATCACCGCTACCAACAGTCACACCAAGTATGGCAGCCGTAGATCAGGAACTCAAAAAGGCCTTCACCGACCTCCAGGTGCAGGTGGTGTCCACCCGTGACAAGGTCGGTCAATTCCAGCGTGAAATAGACGTAATGATCCGTGCCACCGCGGGCATGAAGATCACCAACAAGACACTCGAAACCCTCGGCACCGAGCACCGTACATTCGAGTCCGTGGGAAGGACTTTTGTCCTGCGTGAGCCGACCACTCTACGGGCCAAGATAGCGAAAATGGTCGAAGAGAACGAGGCAAAAGTGAAGGGACTCGAGTCGAACAAAAAGTATCAACTCGGCAAACAGAAAGAGTCGGAAGATCATCTGCGCGAACTGCTCTCCAAGAAAAAGTACGGCGGATAGTACGAAGACCGAATAATAACCGGGTTTTATTGCTACTACGCATGCTCTCTCGATTTTACTCAGAAGCCTTATCACTTATCAGATCTTTCCCTTTCTCCTCTGTACAAACAAATATTCTGCTTTATATTACTATTTGCATGTAATCCTTTGATTTATAAATTATGAACCGATTATATTATGTATTAAAATTGTATGGCTATTTTAACCTTATCTTATTTGCTATAATCTATATATTATAATCTGTTGATTGTGGGGTAGAAATAGCCGCCAAAAGTAGATAAGAAAATAGATTTTTCAGAATTAAAATATGTTTGTTTTGATTCTATTTTGATGGTTTTAATATTAAATTAAATGTTTTGATTATTTTAACCTAACCTTTTGATTAATCAGTATAATCTAGACATTAATCTGATCTTACAAAAGTAGAAATAGCCGCCAAAAAGTAGATAAGAAATAGATTTTTGAGATTTAAAATATAATTGTTTTGATTTCATTCTACAGTTTTGATTTTATTAAATAAATGTTTTAACGACTATTTTAACCTGTAAATCAATGACTGATTATTAATCTAGATAATCTAAATGTTAATTTGATTATCATAAAATAGAAATAGTCGTCTTATATAAATAGATATGAATTTTTAGATCTGAATCGGCACATTTCAAAAATCAAATCAAATATCAAAACATTTACGCGGTTACGTCTTCTGTGGACAAACCTGTGTTTTTGTGTTAGAGTGAAGCAGTGGCGTTTTGGTCATTATGGGTGTGCTGATACCCCCACTATTTTGTGATGAATGAGATTTTTAGCATAACGTTGTTTATGAACATATGTTCCCGTGGGTTGTACCGCCCATGTGCTGATTTTCTGAATACGCTGACCATGTGTATTTTTTGCTGACTGACCTGAAGGGCGAACATCAACACAACACAACCGAACACACGTCTTGTCTTTTCGGTCTGGCCTCGTCTCGAAGTTTGTCTTGTTCTTCTTTTTCTTCGGCTTCAAGTCCTGGTAAGTATAGTCCGTTACCTAGATTGTATTCTAATCGTTATTCTTTACTTTTCGGCGTTCTTTTTGGCGTTTTTTCGGTGCTTTTCGGTGCTATTTTACGTTCTTTTTCACGTGATTTCGTAACCGCCACCGAATTTCTATTTTTTCGGTAAGTTAGCCGTTTCGAGTCCTCGAAGTCCTAATTTCTGGTTTCTTTTGTAGATTGTCCCCAGTAACTTTCGGTGCATCACCACCCACACAACCCACACTCATACCCACAATGGGCGGCAAGACCTTTGGCAACCTCGCCTTCATCCGTAACGTGATCTACATTCGAATGTCGCCCTACGAGCAGAAGGCCTTTCCGCACTTTTTGAAGAACACCTGGAATGGCTTCCGTCGTGACTTTACCAACACGTTCCCGTACGCCGCCCCGCCACTGCTGCTGTCCTATTTGGTGTACACCTGGGGCAACGAGGAGAACGCTCGACTCAACCGAAAGAATCCCAAGGACTACGAGGATGAGGTCTAAATGATGAGGACCAGTTCCTGATTAGGACCCGAGTGTCCGTCCCCAGTGTATATTCTTCTTATTATTCATATTGTTCGTATATGCTATATGTGTTAGATTTGGATTTTTAATATGAAATTACAATAATAATATCTCATTTAGGATATGTGATTCTACCGATGTGTGTTTATTTTTTATTGCTTTTGATATTGCTCTGTATCATCCACAATCCTACTATCTACTACATTCCTCAATCCTTATAAATACGTCCCTCAATATTACTGTATTCCTCAAACAAAATCTTCTACAATCCCTAGTAACTTCCTCACTCCTTAAATAGCATTCCACAATCTTCACGTACATTCCCCTCGAATAATATACCCTTCCTCTATTCTATTTTCCTCAATACTACGTATTCCTAAGTCCTGAATATCTTTTACATTCCTACTTATATGCCTTCTTTATTTTAGTATCCTCAAACCTGAGTATCTTCTCGACAATCCTTAATTCATTCCTGAACACACATTCCTCAAACCTTCCTTAATCCTGAAATACAATCTTCTACAATCCCTAGTAATTTCCTCATTCCTTAAATATTCATTCCACAGTCTTCAAGTACATACTTTAGTATATACAAAGTATAGAGCATTCACATTCCTACGTGTACATTCCTCAAATATATCCCACCTATATTCTATCATATCCTCAACACCAAATCCACAATCCTAAAGTACATTCCCGAGTCCGCAGTATGGCACCGTCAATACTTTCTCTAATTTATCTTCCTCAATCCTGAGTAGTATATTCAACAGTCTTAAGTCTACATTCCATCCAAATATCGCCTCCATTCTATTTTCCTCAAAATTACAGAGTAACAATACTGTCTATATTCCTCAGTCTTGAGTATCCCCCCTCAAAATAATCCTCAATCCTAAAGTACATTCCTCAATCCATAAGTATCGTCCACAATCCCTTCCTCTATTCTATCTTACTCAATCTATATTCAAGAATCTCTGATAATATCCTCAATCGTATGCAAAATAAGGGGTACATTGTATTACATTCATCAATCCCCTAGAAATCCATTTGCTCATTCCTAAATAACAGCCACAATCCTTCATATAATCCTCCACAATCCTTTCTCCATTCTACCATGTATCTTCCTCAATACAAAGTAACTTCTTCGATACTTACTCGTACATTCCTCAACCCAGAAAAACTCCTTCAATCATCCACAATCCTAACGACGTTAGTAACGTACATCCCACAATCCTCAAGTATCATCCATAAATTTCAATTTATTAATCAATCTACCTATATCCTCAATACATAATATATATTTACATCACAATCACCATTACATTCAGTAAATCTGTCTCGACTGTAACCGATTGTTCAGCTCCTGGAACAAATCCTCCATCGTCCAGCCACCAGCCTTTTGAATAATTTCACTGCTCTGTTGACAGTAACTCAGAAACCGCTCCAACTCGGCCTCCGAAACCGTCTTGCAGATATTCAATTGGGGCAGGAAGGGGTTAACCACATAGATGGCGTCTCGATCCGCGTGGGGCTTCCCAAGGTCCGATAGGCCAGAATTGAGGTCAAATGCTAAAAGTAAAGATAAAAGGTCAAAAGGGGTTGAACGGGTTAAGTAAAACATACCATTTCTCCAGAAATCAAACGAAATCATAAAATTGAAAAATTCTCCTAAAAGTTCACCAATGTCTTCGATTCGCGGGATTCTTGGGTCACGAGATTCTTCTGTTAGCCTTTGATCCTGGGACCCTTGATCTAATGACTTTTGATCTTGTGACCTTTGATCTTGTGACTTTTGACCATTATCCTTCCACTGTTGTATATTCGGAATTATTTCACGATTCTGTAGAAAGGCCAACCCAAGGGCCGTAAGTTGGAAACTCGAGAACCATTCCCCGGGCACCGATTGGATGATTCGATGATGTCGGGCCCAGTACTTGAGCAGCAGTACAAAGGGTCGTACCCGTGGATCCACGCACGCGCAATGATGCAAATAACCGGCCATCTGTACGCCCGTATTCCGTTCCGTGTCCACGGACACATCAATGTTCAGTTCGGGTAACAAAAAAGAGCGACACTTGATTATCGGTACAAAGGCACGGAATATTCTATAGATGCGGGTGTAGTGATGCAGTTGAAGGTTGTTCCGGGCACGGTCCAGGAATTTGATTGGCTGCTCCAGCATGATCGAGATAGTGTGCAACATTGGGATCGATCTATGGTAACGGATCTTCTGACCACAATTTAGATTACCGGGTACGAGGCTGCCCCGATGGATCAAACATAGATCCAGGTCGGAATCCGAAGAACCAAAACCCGAAACTTCCGAACCAAAAGGCACAATCTCAAAGTGATCCATCAGTTGAACATGATCCACCGTAAAGCCACGTGACTTCTTAATAGTCACCGCAGAATTAGTCCCAATACTCGAAGCCCGTCGGATCACCTGTTCCATTTGATGCAGAATAAAGAATCGAATTTTGAATTGAAGTTCCGTCAGCAGTTCATGACCTGCCAAAAGCTTTTGAATCGATTCTATTCGGTAGGGAACATTCGTGGAATTCGAAAGTCTAGCCGGTCCAGGAAGTGGGTTAAAATCCTCGAACGGGATCGTAATTTGAGGGGAACCCGATTCTGGGTCTGTTAGTACAATCTGGTACTGAGCCTCGAGACGGTTCGATTCGTTTTGGACCACAATTTTGGGAACTTGCTGATCTTTATGTAAAGATTTCCATTGGGGATCTATGTTAGAGTCACGGATGAAGCACATTCGATCGTACATTCGCATTTTGTGCGTTTGATGTAGATCTACGGAATAATCACGAATTTTAAAATCAGATTCAAACGGATCACGAATGATACTCACGAATAACCGCAGTCTTAAGCCGCGCTAACGAATCGAATTCGACCAATAGGAAGCGTTTCTGTTTGCCCGAACCGTCCCCACATCTCCAGCGGTGGATTCTACTCGCTTCCGAATTGAAGAACCGACTATTGATTTCCGGTTCGGGTTGATGCCAGACAAAGGCCGAACGGGTACAGTCTTCGAGTACGAGGGAACATCGGGCGGTTTGTTTGCACCTTTGGATGAGATAGTTGAAGTTTGGGTAATTTTGTAGGGAAAAGGTTGGTGGAGGTGGGGGTGGTGATGGTATGGGTAAAGATGATGATGGTGAAGATAATGAAGATGAAAATGAGCAAAATTTCCGGGTAATCGGGTATTTGAAGAATCCATAATGATGATGATGATAATTACGAGTAGATTTGAGAATATCAACAAGACCACAATACCGGGCAATATTGACCAGAACCGACATCGGCAAATATATTTTTGGACAAAATAAACAAGAATATTCTTAACCAGAATATCCAAACGGTAAGATCGTATCCAAAATTCAGGAGAAATTATCCCAAAACCAAACCAAAAAAAAAATATCTTGTAGACAAAGTATTTTACAGAGAAGAGAAGGTAAACACGTGCAGCCAAAACATATGATTACGTTAAATAGTGCCGATTTTGGCCACGAGATGGCAGCAATGTTTTGATTTTTTTGTTGTTTTTTTTAAATTTGAAAATCTGCGCGCGTTTATAATTTATAATTCATTTTTTTCACTTTCTGTGAACGTAGATTTTTTTATATTTTGGTATAATAATAATGAGAAAAAATTAGGAAACATTTATAGCTGCAGGTATTGCGTAATATTAATATTTAAAAGCGGCTAGACTTTAGAATTGGGGAAAAAATCTTGTATCTTTAAATCTTGGAATTAGGATTAATCACATAACTACAATTTAGTGTCATCGTGACAATTGATCAACGACGAGATATCAATGCTTGACGGTGGGTCCAAAATCCATTCCTACCATTCCTCCTTCGTGGTCTGCGCATTCTCATAGCCACTCTCCTTGCCACAATCAGATCTCGTTGAACTTCAAAATATTCAAATCGTTCTTGCAACTCACTCAGCTCTCGTTCGTACCGAGCAAGTTTATCCAAAATTATTCCAAATAAAATCAAATTAAGGATCAGATTGGATCACCCATCACCTATGACCCTACCCCCCAACATGAGTTTTGTTTTTGGAACAATTTTGATACTTACTTGAATATCTGAAAATTTAATTTAATCAATAACTATCTTATCCTAACCTTATCCGGACCTTTCCCTAATCCTTTATTCACCCTAACCTTTCCCTGACCCGTCCCCACACTATCCTACTCTCATCCTACCCTGCAATTGATAATATCCTGCCCCTATCTCAAAAATACTCTTAACCTTTGAAATAAAGTAAAAATGATCAAAAAACCAAAAACCAAAAACCAAAAACCTTAACTTCTTACCAATCATGTTCAGGGTTTCTCTGAACCTTCCAGACTCGCGTAAATTTTCACTGATTTGTTCCAACAAGGAATTCTCATGCTCCACAGTAATATTGTCCTGTTCAAGTTGGCCCAACAGTTCGCCCAGTCTGTTATAACAGAATCTCGCAGCTCTGTCATGTTGGTCTCAATTTGTTGGTGTCTCTGAATGATGTTCCTGTACTCTTGCGTCATATTGTACGACGAAATCAACCAAAAATTTAGCAAAGTAAACGAACAAGACAAAACTAATTAGACCAGGTTCGAGCGTTGCATATATTGCAAATGACAAATATTACGCAGTACGTTGAACACAACTGCAGCAAGCCATGTTCATGTTTTTTTGGTCTAATCTTGAGTTATTGAGATTGGACATTTTTCTGGTTGCTTTTCTTGTTGTTTACACGCCTTGTACAACGAAAACACAGTACAGTAGTATAATATCAAACCATGAACATGAGAAAAGGGAGATAAATGGGGGGAGAAAGACGTTTCTTTTTTAACTGTAACGCTAATTTAGCTTGAAAGGAAGTCTATTCTTAGTAGAAAATTGCAGATGTACATACATTATGTACATACATTATGATGATTAGATGGCCAGTAGCAAAAAGAGAGGCATGATTTTTTAGTATGAAAAACATACGATTGAATTTATTAAGAAAAAATTGAATATATGGATAATAATGTGTTCTTTAATAATATCATTTCCCATCTGTCCCCTTGAATGAGCTCATATGGCGTTTTGTCCACCAACGAATCGATTGTGTAAGTTATGGTTCTTTTCGAGTGAGTAGTGCACACCTTCAGATGATGCAAGAAACGAGAAGCTTCAGCCAGCTGACAAATTGTGACAATGTGTGAGCTCGAGTTGGTCGTTGACCACCAACAAAGGGCAACAAAGCCAGGTCAAATGAAGGTTCAATGCCAAGCTTCAAATCCCAGAGGCTTGACAGAATAAATGCTTTTAAATCCATCGTAGACGTATTGAATTCCAGCAAAAAAGAGTCGAATTTTCAGTGACAAATCGTTCAACAATCAAGGGTTACGAATTTCTTGATGAAACATTCGAGGTTCTGGATGATGAATCCCTGGAGTATGGGAACAGGTCGTATTCACCCATACAGTGATACATCGCAAAGGTGGGGGCACATATCTTCTTGGGTTTCAAGTACTTCAGGAGTACAGACGGCGAAAGTTTGAAAAGCCTCAATTGAGGAGACAGCGAATAGTGCCGCGACGAGGGCCAAAAGCAAGTATTTGAATAGCATCTTTCTTGAATCGGTGGTTCAAAATCGTAATCGATAATCGCCAAAAAGATTCGTGCGTTGATGGCGAGACTGGTACGTTAGTTACGGTTAGGGAGTGAGAAGAAAGGCGTATCGAAGGGTGACAACTGTTGTTGCTGTGAAAACGTGAACCGATAACCAAACACTGCCACTCAATTTGCATTATCCTAAGGGTCATTGTTGAAGTACAACAATGGGGAACTAGAGCTAGATCTAGTCAATTTGGTTATTGAATCAACACTTTGTTGACTATCAGTTTACTGTTGGATTTGTAGACATTGTTCAAATGTGGGATTGTGGGAATCTCCTGAAGACGTATAAAAATTTATAGAAACGATTTGGAATCTTCTTTGGGAAGAGACAGAGATACAGACAGATATGTTAAAAATCAGATCGGGTCGTGGGATCTGGTTTAATTTGACCCACGACCCACCTAACAAAGTCAAATTTTTCCGAAAACAACTACAACAGCCAGCCACTCTTCCCTGTGTCTTAAAATAGTCTCCCTTACTCACTAGGCGGTTTTGGAGATTTGATTTTTTGGCGCGAAATAAAAAAGAAAGGCATGATTTTTTTTTGTATGAAAACATACAATAAAGGAGAATTTATTGAAAGGAATTAAAAGTACAGAACATAAGGTTCTTATGGAAAACTACATAAAAAATAATTAAGAAAAAATTCAGGATAGCCAAGAAAAATCGTTCCGGGACGTTCTCTTCAAGCGTTTCAAGGGAATTCACCCCAAAGCTCCCAACGATATAGTACGTTGGTGCAAGTGAAAAATGTTTCTTCGTCCGACACACATCTTGCGATATATTCCTCAGGGCTGCTTGATACTTCTAAAGCGACCGCTTCCTTTGTGGCTGTGGGGGCAAATATGTAATCATAGCCCATTCGGTGGTACCAACCACAGGTATGACATAGATCCTCTTGTTCGCGGATCGCTGCTAGCGGAATGTCCGAGGACTCTTGAGCCTCAATCTTAGTAGGGACCGCCAACATTAACAAGACCAAAAATAAGAACTCAATAGACGGAATCATGGTGCTGACGGTTTCGATAAGGCAATTTCGTGTTATAAAAGTGCAAAAGATTCGTGACAGTTGTGACTTGTGTTGGTATTTTGCCAAGTTGCAAACTGAAGAATATTCAGTGAATTGACTCGAATCAACGTTACCAGAAAGTTGGCTATCCTGCAGTGCATTTCTAAATTTAATATTCTTGAAATCAATCAATAATTATGACTATCGTTTTCAATGTTTTTATTTATTTAAAGTTTTAATCAATTTTTGGATACAATTTTGGATAGGTTATTGTGAGTTTTGTTTTTGAAAATAATCTGTTTCGAGTTCAATAAACTTACTAACATCCAACATCAAATCCAACATCAAGTCTAACATCTAATCTTAAGATCATCTTGAGACAGTGTATGTGTTTTTTGGATTATTTGGTGAATTGTGAGTTTGATTCTGGCTTGGATTTTGTGGTGAAATTCTTTCGATGAGATTTTGAACTGGAATTGGCTCCCAGAATCGAAGAATAATTCAGCGAGCCATCTTGTTTCAGGCAGTGCCAGCTTTGCCAGACAGAATTTCTCGCCAATTGAGGGCACGTTGTTCCTCCTCGAGCAGTGCATCCAGACAAGAGAGAAAAGTGTCATTATGGAAACAATCCGCACGACATAGGGATGGGATGGTGAGGTTACGGGTGAGATGGTAGCACTGTTCACAGATGGTGATCAAATAGCCAAAGTTGGGCCTATCGTACTGGCCAGTGCAGCCCATCAAAGCCCATGACTTCTTGGAAATGGGGTGGGCCGGTTCGGACTCCCAGGCCTCACTGCCTGGACCGGCTAGAGCATAGAGCAAGAAGCCAATGGCTAGGGCCAACAGGACCGGCTTGACTAGCATGATGGTCATGATGATCGATGATGGATTTCAGTGGTTGTAGTGTTCAAAGTTGAGTTCAGGAAGGCTTGAAGTCAGGATTCGTAGATTCTTCGATTCTGGTTTGAATATCCAAGCAAAATTGTGGCCTTTTATAGTGCTGGATGCACACTGTGGATTCCAGTTGCTGTTTGTTCCACTACTCTTCCAAATGGAACTATGTACCATCCGGAATATCCAACCACAAACTCACACAAAACAAGGTTAACGCCTCAATTCATTGACTCATTAGTAGTGACGTGGATACGTGTGCCATGTGATCTTGGATCACTAATTGGACACGTGTTTCTCAATACTCGTATATATACAGAATAGAGTAGATTTTTGATCCGCCATTTTGAATCATTCGCGTCATACATATGCGTTTGATACTTTACAAATAGAAACTAATAATTGCGATTGCCGGAAAGCCGCAAAACTTATTGGGAAATCTATTCATCATTCATCAAGTTCTGTGCTGTTATTATTTGTTCCACTAGTTCCAAATGGAACAACAAACAGAATACCCCCTCCCTCTCCAGAATGACGCATCTTTAAAAGACGCATCGTAGGGCACTCAAACCCTGTAATTAGGCGTTTAATGTGTTTGTCAATAGTTGTATATACAAAATGTTTACAAATTGTATAGAATAATGTGGATTTGTTGATTTCGAAATATATGGATGACTATTCTGTGCGTCATATGCGTGAAATATAAAAATTATATTTTTTGGGTTCTTTCGAAATTCCTGTTGTTCAAACCCAATTCACTCGTCTTTTCGTTTTGAATATGGTGGTTCAAAAATGCAAATAGATTGATAACGATTTGCAGTCGATTTTCGATGAAATTGGGGCAAGCCTTCTTAATGGTGGTGTATCGATTAGAGACAAATTAGAGAGCAAAAATTGCATAACGCAACGGGTAACAGAATTAACAATTCGCGTGAGAGAATTTTTACAACCTTCTACAATTTAAACTGCACCTTATTGGCATCACACAACTCGGCAAATCTGGTCAACTTTTTGAAACAGGTCGCGAATAATTGAAATTAAATAAATTGAAAAATTACTAAATAGACTATTCTGAAGCGATTGGAAATATCAGAAAATGAGTAGCTGGTTCAATCGGCAACGGTTTGTTCCAAGTGGTCCAAATTGCTTCAATCAGCTGTGCAAATTAATCTCACTGAATGTTAACTTCACTGCGAATCCACAAAAATTGGATTATCTGAAAATTGGCACAGTTTGTATGGTTATACATCTAATGACATATATCACGTCTCCCTCTTTGGTCTACAAAAATTGGATTATACGAAAATTGGCACAGTTTGTATGGTTATACATCTAATGACATATATCACGTCTCCCTCTTTGGTCTACAAAAATTGGATTATCTGAAAATTGGCACAGTTTGGATGGTTATACGTCTAATGACATATATCACGTCTCCCTCTTTGGTCTACAAAAATTGGATTATACCAAAATTGGCACAGTTTGGATGGTTATACGTCTAATGACATATATCACGTCTCCCTCTTTGGTCTACAAAAATTGGATTATACCAAAATTGGCACAGTTTGTATGGTTATACATCTAATGACATATATCACGTCTCCCTCTTTGGTCTACAAAAATTGGATTATACCAAAATTGGCACAGTTTGGATGGTTATACGTCTAATGACATATATCACGTCTCCCTCTTTGGTCTACAAAAATTGGATTATCTGAAAATTGGCACAGTTTGTATGGTTATACATCTAATGACATATATCACGTCTCCCTCTTTGGTCTACAAAAATTGGATTATCTGAAAATTGGCACAGTTTGTATGGTTATACATCTAATGACATATATCACGTCTCCCTCTTTGGTCTACAAAAATTGGATTATCTGAAAATTGGCACAGTTTGTATGGTTATACATCTAATGACATATATCACGTCTCCCTCTTTGGTCTACAAAAATTGAATTGTACCAAAATTGGCACAGTTTGGAAGGTATTACGTCTAATGCCGTACCTCACATTTCACTGTATGGTAGGTCAAAATTCACTTTTATTGAAAATTGACACAGTTTGGAAGGTATTACGTCTAATGCCGTACCTCACATTTCACTGTATGGTAGGTCAAAATTCACTTTTATTGAAAATTGACACAGTTTGGAAGGTATTACGTCTAATGCCGTACCTCACATTTCACTGTATGGTAGGTCAAAATTCACTTTTATTGAAAATTGACACAGTTTGGAAGGTATTACGTCTAATGCCGTACCTCACATTTCACTGTATGGTAGGTCAAAATTCACTTTTATTGAAAATTGACACAGTTTGGAAGGTATTACGTCTAATGCCGTACCTCACATTTAAATAAATTTTAAATAAATAAGTAAGTTTTAAGTAATTAAGTAAATTTATTGAAAGAAATTTAAAGTGTAGAACTTAAGGTTCTTTTTTGGCTTAAAATTTATGGAAAAATAATTAAAAACATCCTGGCTAAGAATATTGTTCTCAAAATTCTTGCTTCAGATTCTTCAGATCTTCATCCACTTTCTGAAAAACTTTGTCCTAGCTCCCAAAGATATAGGACACTAGTGCAACGGAAAAGCACATCTGGCGACATAATCTTGAATTTCGATCGACTCTTCTAATGCGACCATTTCAACAGTGGGCAAAGGTGCAAACTGGTAGCCATACCCCATTTGGTGGTATCTATCACAGATGATGCAAATGTTTCTTCATTTTCATGATTGCAAATTCTTGTTCACGGATTGCTGCTGTAGCGATACAGGTACATTCTTGAGTCTCAATCGTGGAGGCTACAGTACTTTGCTTCAACAATATTCCGGAAATTCTTCGAAGAGGAGTGCGCTGGTGCATCGGAGATAGACAAAGTCATCTAATGCGCATCTTTTGATATATTCTTCTACGGTACATTCTTGTAAATCCTTCGTCTTGTCCATAATCTCCGAGTATGGGAACTTGTCATATTCGCCCATGGAGTGATAGATCGCACAGCTTGTGCACATAGCAATTTGTTCGTGTGCGGCATATGAAGTTGCGGTTTCAGAGTGGCGATTTCGGAAGTGACGAGAATAGCACCATAGCAATAAAAACGATGGTTGACAATTTTGCAGTGAGAACGTGAACGAAAAAAGAAACAGTGCCCAAAAAGCTCTTCTTTATACACAAAATACAGTATTTTTAAGATCATTGTTGAATTCAATAACTTAAGTACGACAATGTTAATCGTTAATTTGTCTGTTGATTCATTGTTATCTGCAACTGTTCTGTTGCTTTAATGTGAGCTCCTGAAGATGTAGAAAGAATTGTGAGATGTCTTTGAATTTGACCTATCTGAAGTTTTTCTACCTCACAGACTACAAACGCCCAAGGTCATCCCCAATATAGATTAGATCCCAAATCAAATTAGATCCCAATTCTAATGGTGGCATATCGATTAGACAAATAATAGAGGGAAAATTCCAAGGCGCAACCGGGTAACAGAATTAACAATTCACTTGAGCATGAGAGAATTTTTACAACCTTCTACAATTTAAATTGCACCTTATTGGCATCATCAAACAAAAAAAAGACATTTGTTGAAAAAGAGAAACACAGAGATTTTTGGTATGAAACAGAGAGAACAACTTTATTAATAAAAATAAAGGATGCTGCCCATCTAATGATGGGAGGCCATTAAGCCCAGCGTGACCATCAGTCCTGAGGATAATAAGGGGACTCGTGGCAATAAAGCAAAATTTATTTACAGAAAATATATAGAACATAGGCGTTCATAGAAAAATTTAGGGCAAACAACTAAAAGTAAAAGCTGGCCATATTAGGGAAATTGACTAAATTCCTTCAGGCATACTCTGGGAAGCCTCTCTCATTGTAGAGGGCACTTGAGCATCGGAAAAACAAGAATTCATCCGAGCGACATCTTGTAATAAAATCGTCAATGCAACTGAAATCTGGCTCGTTGTCTTGATCCATAATTGCCCATGGAAAGTTGGGGGCGTCTTGCATGAAATAATAATGAGCACATGTGGTGCACAAATTTCTGACTTCAGGGCGTAATCCTGAAGTACAGGGGCATAATTGAGTCTCAATAGATGAGACGGCAGCCAATACAATAATCATGGATAGACGGAACATCTTTGACGGTTGTGCGGATAGGTTCCAAAATGTGAGAAAATCCGTAAATGATTCGATGCGGTGTTAGAGCAAAAAAGCGTGACGGAGTAGCGATTAGGGGTACTCAATTTACCTAAGGGTCATTGTTGAAGCAAACGATCGTGTGTTATTGATAATGTGATCCAGAGGGCTATCGTCAATTTGGTTATTGAATACATTGTTGATTATCTGGGATAGTGAAATTGTTTTGAATGTAGGATTTTAGAAAAAATCTCAGTTGAAATCTTCTAGAATCTTACCTTTCTTGGTGCTAAGTGTTAAGAGGTGAAAAGGTCAAGATTATAAAGTTTGGCGCAGAAAAAGAGTGACAATTTTTTTGTATTAAAACATATAATTTTATTGAAAGAAAATATAGAACATACAGTTCTTAGGAAAAATTAGGAGAAAAGAATAAAAACAATCAGGCTATATGGCCTATAGGGAAAAAGGCAAACTTTCGGGGAAAGTGTCGTACCCCAGATGCGTAGCTTCTCTTCAAACATATTCGGGAAACTCTCGTTCAGGGTAGAGTTCGCTGGTACATCGGAGGTAAACGTAGTCATCCGATGGGCACAGAGCCATATATCCGTCTCTGGTGGTGGTGTAATCGAAATTGGTTCTTCCATCAAGCGGTGCAATTGGGTATCGGTCAATTTCGCCCATGATGTGATGTGTGGCACAGGTTGCGCACATTTCTTCTTGTGTCTCCAGTACTTCAGGAGACCAGACAGCGAATGCTTTAAAGGCCTCACTTGAGGAGGCAGCGAACAGTACGGCGACCATGACCACAAACGTGCATTTATAGATCATCTTCCTAGAATAATCGATGGTTCGACAATAGCGTGAATATCAAAAATGCTAAAACAATTCTTGCGTAGATGGCGTAACTGTTACGTAGTGAAGGTTGAGGTGTGAGAGAAAATCCGTAGCGATAGGTGACAACTGTTGCTGTTGTGAGAACGTGAAACGACAACCTAAGAGTGCCAAAGGGGCACTCAATTTACAGTATCCTAAGGGTCATTGTTGAAGTACGACAATGGGGATCCAGGGTGGTCGTCAATTTGGTTATTGAATCAATACTTTGTTGATTTGTTGATTGTTGATTATTGTTAAAATGATACGAGTTGTAATCTTCTTTTGGAGAGAGACTGACTGACTGTTTGTGATCGGATCGGGCAGTGGAGTTCTAAGTTGGGTTTGACCCACTATCTCAATTCACAGTCTATTCTGAATTGGGTTTCAAATTCTTTCAAAAATAAATACTTCCTCTTCTCTGTGACACAAAATAGTTCTAACTCACCTACTGGTGGTTGGAGATTTAAATTTTCATTGCGCGCGCGAAGCAAAAAGATGGACATGATTTTTTTGTTTGAATACATAGAGGGAATTTTATTGAAAGAAAGTAAAGAACATAAGGTTCTTATGAAAAAAATTTAGGGAAAATATAAAGTAAAAACCAGGCCATACAAGGGATATCGTTCTCGAACGTTCTCTTCAACCGTTCTTCGGAAATTCACTATAAAAACTCCCAACGGTAGAGGACGTTGGTACAACGGAAGTAAACTTCTTCTTCTAAATTACATCTTGCTTTATAGTGATCACTATCGCTTGTTTCTTCTACAGCGACCATTTCTTTAGTTGCAAAGGGAGCAAATTCATATGCATACCCCATTTGGTGGTATTCACCACAAGTTCCACATATTTCTTCGCGTTCGCGGATAGATGCAATCGGAATGCCATCAATTTCTTGAGCCTCAATTGCGGAGGCTACCAAAAATGCCAGAACTAAAAACACGAATCTAATTGACATCATCGTGGCTGACGGTTTGACTGGATCGTGTTCCAAAATGGAAAGTATTCGGTCGTAAAGTGATGGTTACTGAGCGACGGTGATAAGAAAGGCGCAGTGAAGTGATGACAAAGTTGGCACTATTGAACTTGAACTGCTGCTGTGAGAACTACAACCAAAGACTGCCAAAGGGGTACTCAATTTACAGTGTCCTAAGGTTCATTGTTTAAGTATACGACAATGTGATCCAGATGGGAATAAACAATTTGGTTATTGATTCATTGTTACTTGATTATCTGGAACACTTACTCCGCCTATGCTTGGGGTTCAAAGTTGTTTAATCCGAATAATAGGGAGTCGGGTGAATCCACTCGAGAGGATGCGTTCCACATGCGCCAACCCACTACAGGGAGTACCGTAATTGTAAATGAGAGGAAACATTTAAGAGAACATAAATTTATTTCAGTAAACAAAAACTAGGAAACATAACAGTTCCAATGCTAATTAGTACAGACAGAATAGAAAATATGCCTGACACTTGACCAACCAGAAATGTTAATTGAGAACTCCATCTCATTGTAGGTCAATCTTCTCCAGAAAGCGCTTCTTTTCGCGTTCGTTGTATTTGAGACGTGCACGGGCACACCGATCGAAAACGTCATTGTTGCACAGATTCTCCATGCATCTTGATTCATACTCTTCGTTTGCATTTGGATTCTCCCAGTCGAATTCTTCGGTCCAAGAGTATAGAAACGACTTTTCGGGTAGGTCATGGGGCGCCGTAAACAGAAAGAAAAGAAAAATAAATTTTTCGGAAGAACCACCATTGCTGCAGCAAAAATCGTTACTTATTTTCTGTTTTTTTTTCATTTTTCCTTTTTGTGTCATTTCTGTGTCAATTGTCTGTTTGGTACAGTAATTGTGATGGTTCATGTTGTAATTTTGCATCTTCATTTTCAAGGAAAATCGGGTCCAGTTCGGTATACAGATAGTTGGTGCAGCGGAAGTAGAAATCTTCATCAGTGGTGCATTTTGAAACGTATGCCTTAATGATGTCTGAGAATAATCTTCGGAGTCATCGATCTCTTGATCCAAAATGGGTGGAAGGAGGTGATCCTCAACATCCTTCCACTGGTCTGTAGCACAGGCTGTGCACAGAATTTCATTGGGTACTGCGGGGATGAAGGTGCAAGATTGAGCCAGCTCAGTTGCGCAGGCCAATAGAATCAGCATCAGAATAAATCGGTGCATCGTTGACAAATGGCGGTGATACGGAACTAAATTCGTGCGTAAAGTGTACGGAGTTGACGGAGTAACAGAAAAAGGGTTGAGCGTGTGGTTGACAACTAGAAGAACTTTACGGTGTGAACTACAACCAAAGACTGCCAAAGGGGTACTCAATTTACAGTATCCTAAGGGCCATTGTTGGAGTACGACAATGTGTGATCCTGTGGATTCAGTTTATTTAATTGTTGAGACTGTTGGATTAGTTTGAATTGTTCAAATGTGCGTTTTTGAAGTAAAAGAAATCCAAGGAATTTTTTCAGAAAATGTACTGTCTAGTAAGTTCAGATATGATAATATGATATGATCATCGTTGGATGACTCGTTTTTCATTTTATTGCACATCTTTTTTAAACCAATTTTTTGGCTTGGAAAAATTAAAATTTGCGCGTAAAAAGAGACATGATTTTTGTTGTATGAATAGGCGGTGGTGCACAGGAAATAGGCGTTGAATAGAGGCAATAAGAAACAGGAAGTTGGAATCAAATTCCGATGATGATGTTTCGATTAGACAAATAATAGGAGAGCGAAATTTGCAAGGTGCAATAAAGTAAAATTTATTAACAGAAAATATAGAACATAGAAGTGTTCATAGAAAAATTTAGGAAACAAAAAGTATAAAATCGGCCAGAATAGGGACATTGACCTTTTCTTCAGCTACTCAGGTA
This sequence comes from Rhizoglyphus robini, assembly GCA_023373905.1. Taxonomy (NCBI): domain Eukaryota; kingdom Metazoa; phylum Arthropoda; class Arachnida; order Sarcoptiformes; family Acaridae; genus Rhizoglyphus; species Rhizoglyphus robini. The sequence goes on from JAKIJQ010000009.1 coordinate 4,293,074, forward strand.
TACTCTGGAAATTTTCTCTCATTGTATAGGGCACTTGTGCACAGGAAGAAGACGAATTCGTCCTTGCCACATCTTGTGATATAATCTTCAATGCTAGTGAAGTCCTGCCAGTTCTCTTGATCCTTAGTTGGCCATTGGGGAAATATTTGGGAATCCTCAATGAAATAATAATTTGCACATGTGCTGCACAAATCTTGGCGTTCGTTACAGGGACAAAAATTGGCTTCAATTGATGAAGCGGCGACCAATGCAACAACCAGAAGCATAAAAAGACGGTACGACATCTTTGACGGTGCGCGATAAGGTTCAAAATGCGAGAAGATTCGTAAATCGATGTGACGATGTGAGGCAAGAAAAGCGTATACGATGGTTGTGATAACTGCTGCTGTGAACTACAACCAAAGACTGCCAAAGGGGTACTCAATTTACAGTGTCCTGAGGGTCATTGTTGAATTACGACAATGTGATCCAGAATAAATTGTGAATTTGGTTATTGATTCATTGTTGGGACTGTTGGATTAGTTTGCATCATTGCAATTGCATTGTTCAAATGTGCGCTTCTAAAGGAAAATAATTTAGAAATCCAAGGATTCTTTTAGAATCTCGCGTTCCAGGACGAAACTAAAATGTACTGTCTAGTGAGTGCAGATATGATAATGATCATGGTTGGATGACTCGTTCTTCGTTTTTTGCACAACTTTTTTAACCCATTTTGGGTTTGAAAAAAATTAAATTTGCGCGAAAAAAAGGGAGACATGATTTTGGTATGAAAACATACAATAGATTTATTTAAAGAAAATATAGAACATATAGTTCTGATACAAATTTAAGTGGGAAAAAATAATAAAAACGATCAGGCCAAGCTCAGGAAATTGTCGTTTCCTAGCTGCCTGCTTTCCATTCAGCCGCTTCATGGAAATTCTTCAGAGTAGTAAAGGGCGGTGGTACAAAGGAAATAGGAGTGTTCCTCCGATGTGCATTTTGAGTTATATTCATCGAAGGTGTAGTCTTTGATGTCGGTCTTTTCCAATATACGCGCGAGCATTCTGTTGCCAGAGGCCATGTACATGTATTGTGCACAAGTAGCGCACAAATGTTCTCTTTCATTCTGTACTGCTTGAATACAGACATGGCATGCTTGAGCTTGAGGTGAGATGCAGGCCAGAAGAACCACCAGGGCCAGAAACGCGTGTAGTTGCATCTTAGTTGACTGTAATATGCGAATTTGAGAATTCGAAGTATGCTAAACGATTCTTGCGCAGATGAGAGTGATACGGAGGCGGAATTGACAAAAGACAAACTGGTTGGTTTACGGAAACGGAAAAATTTAGGAAACAAAAAGTAAAAACTGGCTAGATAAGGGAAGCACCTTGAACACCTTTTCTTCAGACATTCTCTGGAAAAGCTCTATCCGAGAAGAGCGAACTTGTGCATCGGAAAAATATGTGTTCATCCGAGACACATTTAGCGACAAAATCTTCTATGCTTTCGAAATGTGGCTCGTTGTCCAAGATTGGCCAATAGAAGAGTACCTCGGCGTCTTCAATGAAATAGGCGCGAGCACATGTTGTGCACAAATTTAGAACTTGCGGGCGTAATCCTGATCCTTCAGTGCAGGGACAAAAGTGAGCCTCAATTGATGAGGCGGCCATGGCCAATACAACCAATACAAGGACAATTGATAGACGGGACATGTTTGATGGTGGTGCGAGAGGATATCCAAAATTTCGAGATGTTTCGTAAATGATGTGACGCGGTGTGAGTCGACTCGTCTTCAACAGCCACACTCGGAGGAAGGAACCGATGATTTTTGTAGCCCATGAAGTAATACATTAATGTATTGCACATGTAGCGCAGTCGGTGCGTGCTTCATCGTGTACTGCTGTGGTAGGGCAGAGGGAAGTTTGAACCCCACTTGAAAAGGCTAATACCAACACTGCAAGAAAGATGATTTTATGCATCATGAAAATGGCGGTTCAATGTGGCGGTTCAAAAAATCAAATAGATTGATAACGATTGGTGGAGTGAATGAAGTTGCGGAGTGGCGGTTTCGGGAAGTGACAAGAATATTGGTGCGAAGGTTGACAACTGCTGCTGTGATATCACGATATCATGATAACGAGAACCGACAACCAAACACAGCCAAAGGGGTACTCAATTTACAGTGTCCAGTGGTCATTGTTGAAGTATACGACAATGCGATCTAGAGGATCGCGAATTTGGTTGTTGATTGTTGTCATTGATTTGAAATCTGGGTATAATTGATTGATGGATTGATGGACATTGTTCGAATCTGTGGACTTAGAAGGACCTGGAATTCTAGAACATTCCAACATTAGAAAACGCAAATTTCCGATTTCCGGAAATTCCGACTGAATTTAAATTTCCGACACTAGGAAAATTTTCTGTCGGAAATTCGGAAATTTGCGTTTCTGCAAGCAAGATTTATGGAACTTCATTTTAGCTCCATTTTAGCTCCACGTCTGGCCGCGCATTAAATTAAAATCAATTTGATAATCTTTGAGTAATCTAACTACAAATTTAAACATAAATTGTGATTTGATTGATATGACATGAAAAATCTTCAAAAAACTTTCTGTGATCTCAATATCAAAATTAATAAAAAAATTCCGACGGAATCGGAAATTCCGACGGAAATTGACTTTTCATTTCCGGAAATCACTTTTAAGCTATTTCCGGAAATTTGGGACCCCTATCCAACATGGCCAAAGTAACTGTCATGTGTCGGTAAATTTGTCAATACCAGAATCATTGGTTCAGATCAATATATAGTAGATTGTAGGACGAATAGGACCCTAGGTCTATTGTCCCAACGATATTATTGGATGATGATTGAAGATAAAACAGTAAAGAGTCTTATTGATGGTTTATTGGTTGATTAGTTGTTGTCACATAGACGTCACATCGGAGAGTGATCTCTCTGCGAGAGGGTACATGACTGATGGATGATAGTGAACGGTGTGCATGGTATAGAGTGCCCATGCGCATCCGTGATACAGAAGAGAGAAAGAGGAGGAGAGCAGAGAGAGGAGAGCCAGTGGATAGGCTCTGGGGTGCTGGTGGATAAACCAGGGGTAAGAGTCCTTTACAAGATGGCCAAGTAAAAAAATATGAACAAAAAATTAGAGAGAAAAGAAGACAGGATTTTTTGTTGTATGAAAACATACAATTAAGGAAAATTTATTAGGAGAATTTATAGAACATACAGTTCTTAGAAAATAAAAATAAAAACGGCCCGGTCATAATAGGCGTGGGATATTGTTCTTCATAGACTTTTCCAAAGATTTTTCTTCAAGAATATTCTGGAAAGTCATATCCAGAGAGAAGTGAACTTGTGCATCTCAGATACACGAAGTCATCCAAGAGACATCTTTCTGTATATGTCTTCATATCCACCTCGTATTCGGCATTTCGATCTAGAATCGGTGAGATGGGATACTTGTCAATTAAGCCAGCGCGATGATATTCTCCACAAATGTGGCAGAGGCTTGTAGAGCACATTTCCATCAAGTCATTGGTTACTGCACCAGTTGCCGTACAGGCCTCGTAATCTTGTGCCTCAATTGACGAGGCTGCCAGCAAGACAAGAAACAATAGTCGAAACATCGTTGACGGCGACAGAGAACGGAAAATCTTCTTGCAAAGATGAGAGTGACAAGCGGGTTTGAGGAAGCGAAAGATGCTAAAGCGCTGATGGTGACAACTACTGCTGTGAAGGCGAACTACAACCAAAGACTGCCAAAGGAGTACTCAATTTACAGTATCATAAGGGTCATTGTTGAAGTATACGACAATGGGATTCAGTAGATCAAGTTTATTTGGTTGTGGATTCACTGTTGGGATTTTTGATTCTGCGACTGTTTGATTAGTTAGCATTGTTCGAATGTGTCCTGCTGTTGACCTTGAAGAATCGTTAAATCTCTAAGAATCTTATATTTTTGGGTGGTTCTGCCTCTCTTCTAAATATTTTGGAAAACAGCTAACATGGTTATCAAATTTGCCCAGGTTTATAAACAGTAAAAACATTCTGCATAGGTTTATTCTGATGTGAAAAAAATGGGAAAATCGTGCTCTGTGAACAATTTTGATTGAAGAAAATTCAAATTTTCCTAAATAAACAGCAACAACAACCACTCTTCTCTTGCTTCTCAAATTGGTCCCAACCCACATTTGGAGGGTTGGAGATTTAAATTTTTTTTGTACCTAAAGGCAAAACGTTAGTTTTGCGGGCTTAAAAGCCTGCCAAGCCAGGTAAACTAAAGCATGAAAGAGCTACTGCTGAGTGCGCGCAAAAAAAAGAAACATGATTTTTTGTATGAAAACATACAATTTATTTAACAAATTTAAAAATATAGAACATATATACAGTTCTTGGAGAAATTTAGGGAACAAAAATTAAATCTGTCAGGTCAGGGAAATTGTTCTTGTCGGACTTCAGTTATATTCAACCGCTTCTTGGAAAAGCACTACAAAACTCACAGCGATAAAGTGCATTGCTGCATTCAAATAAAACGTCTGAATCCAAACCGCAGAGTAGAATGTAGTCATCAATCGGACTGTAAACCGTTGCATTGGTTGACATTGTTCGAATGTGCTTTCCATAGACATAGAATAATCTAAAATTTCAAAGTGGAATATTCTAGAAACTCATTTTCCTGGGAGAATCAATAGCTTATGGAAAAAGTAAATAAAATCGGCCGTTTTGCTAAGACAAATGTTCTTGAAGAGGACTTTTTCTTCAACAACTTTCTGTGAAATCTCTTCAAGGGAGGCTGGTACATCGGAGAAATATTTCATCTCCATCATCAGCGAGGCATCTTTCTACATAAGCATCACCTGTGGTTGATTGGATATAATTGATTGATTGTTGGATTGATTTATGCAATTGTTTAAAGTCCAGGGACTTAGAAGAATTGCGAGTCTTCTAGTATGTTTTGCCTCCAACATGGCCAAAGTAACTGTCTAGAAATTTGTCAATTCACAGAATCATTGTGTAATTGGGTTTTCAAAGTAAAATTCTTGGAAAGTTTGCAATGAAATTGAACAATAAACAGAATTGGAAAAGGTGGAATTCAAAGCGGTTTTTTTCTTTTCGGAATCAGCCGATTTTAGTTACTTTCGGCTAAACGGCTAATGGCTTTGGATCGATCAAAAAATTTCCTTGCAGATGCGAGTTTTTATACGTAAAATGACTCACAATTTATGGAACGCTTATTCGGCTAGGGCTCAAAATATGTTGAAAGAAAATCTGTAATCACAGTCAAGATTCACGAGGAAATTTCAAATCCATATATAGTAGATGGGCAAGTAAAAAATTATGATCAAAATATGAACAAAAAAGAGAAACATGATTTTTTGTTGTTGTATGAAAACATACAATCAAGGAAAATTTATTTAAATAAAATACAGAACATACATGTTCTAAGGAAACTATAAATAAAAACAGGCCAATTCATAGACGAGGGACTTGTTCTTCCAGGGACTTTATCTTCAACTAAATTCTGGAAATTCGTGTCCAGAAAGAAGAGAACTTGTGCAGCGCAAATATACATAATCATCTGCGACACATTTTTCTATGTATGCTTCAAGATCTACCTGATACTCGGTCTTGTGGTCCAGTATGGGCGAGATGGGATATTGGTCTATTAGACCACTGCGATGGTATTGGGCACATGTGTGACACAGTCGTGTGGGACACATGTCCATCAATTCTACTGCTTCAGGAGTAGTACAGGGGTAAACTTCTGCCTCAATTGATGAGGCTGCCACAATGACCAGAAACACAATTCGGAAAAGAAGCATCGTTGACGGCTGACAGAAAAGTTCTTGCGTAAACGAACGTGACAGAATTTGACAGATACGGAATGAGAAGAGCGTCAGTTTTCGGATGCGGAAGCGTTAGCGATGGTGGTGACAACTGCTGCTGTGAGTACGTGAACTACAACCATTGACTGCCACTGGGGTACTCAATTTACAGTGGTATAAGGGTCATTGTTGAAGTATACGACAATGTGATCCAGTGGATTCAGTTTATTTGATTGTGGATTCATTGTTGATTATCTGTGACTGTTGGCATTGTTCGAATTTGCCCTGCTATTGAAGATGTGGAAGAAACTAGAAATACAATATCTAATCGTAGATAGAATCTCGCATTTTTTTAACTGTTCTAGAATGTTCTTCTACCCCACTTCTAAATACATTGGAAACACCTAACATGGTAATCAAAGTTGTCCAGGTGTATAAGTAACAAACTGAAAAAAAACAATTCTGCATAAGTCCATTTTGAAGTGAAATGGGAAAATCGTGTTCTGTGAACAATTTGGATTGAAGAAAATTCAAATTCTCCTAAAGAAACAGCGACAACATCCACTATTTTCTTGCTTCTCAAATTGGTCCCTCAGGCCCAGGCAACTCACTGGGGGGTTGGGAATATTTTTTTGCGTGCGTAACAAAAGGAAAGACATGATTTTTTTTGTTGTATGAAAACATACAATATTTTATTTAAAGAAAATATTGAACATATAGTTCATAGGAAAATTCAAAGGAAAAAAGTAAAAACGGTATGCCTAGGGAAATGTCGTTCCCCAGCTGCTTCCTCTTCAGCCAGTCTTTAATCTCTTCCAGACAAGAGAAGGCTTGTACATCGGAGATGAATATCATCTCCGTCATCCGCTAGACATCTTACCACATAATCTTCTCTTGAGCTCGGCTCGTCTTGAACAGCGACACTTGGTGGGAGGAATTCATAATTGTCACCCATGAAGTAATACATAGCACAACTAGCACAATCGATGCGTGCTTCATCGTGTACTACTACGGGGCTAGTACAGACAGAATCTTGAGCCTCATTTGAGGAGGCTAATAATACCAAAAAGGAAAGAAGCAGGACTCGATTCATCTTCATGGCGGTTGTATACAAGATATATCTTCTTGATCCAAAAGTGCAAAAGATTCGCGCTTGAATGAAGTTGCGGTTAACTGGTTAACGAGTTGCGGTTAGGGAGTCGCGGTTACGGTGTGGTGGTGGTGGTTACGGACAAGAACGTGACAATAATTGCGAAGCAAAGGTGCTGACAACTGCTGTGAAAACGAGAGCTACAACCAAAGACTGGGGTTCTCAATTTACAGTGTACTCATTGTTGAAGTATACAGAACAAGGAGATCCAGAGTGATCATGAATTTGGTTATTATTCATTTATCGTTATTGATCTGGTATCTCGGTATAATTGATTGATTATTGGATTGATTTATGCCATTGTTTAGAATCCAGAGACTTAGAAGGATCTAGAATTGCGAATCCTCTAGAATGTTTTGCATCCAACGTGGCCAAAGTTACTGTCCAGAAATTTGTCAATATTGACTATTCCAGGATAATTGTATAATTGGCTTTTCAAAATCAAATTCTCAGAAAGTTTGCAATGAAATGGCACAATAAACAGAATTGGAAAAGGTGGATTTTAAAGCGGATTTTTTTCTTTCCGGAATAAGTTGAATTCACTTACTTGCATTCGGTTAAACGGCTAATATTGGTTTTTGTCGATCAAAATATGTTGAAATGTTGTAATCACTGTCAAGATTCACGGGGAAATTTAAAATCCACATCTAGTAGACAAATAAACTTAGGCCAAGTAAACAAATATGATCAAAATATGAACATAAAAAAGAGACGTTTTTTTGTTGTTGTATGAAACATACAATTGAAGTGAAAATTTATTTAAATAAAATATAGAACATACATGTTCTTAGGAAAATATAAAAATAAAAACAGGTCAGTTCATAGACAAGGGAAGAATCCTTCCAGAAACTTTATCTTCAACTATACTCTGGAAAATCGTGTCCAGAGAGAAGCGCGCTTGTGCATCTCAGATACACATAGTCATCTGAGAGGCATCTTGCAATATATGTGTCCATATCCACCTCGATTTCGGCATTTAGGCTTGGTGATATAGGGTACTGGTCTATAAGACCACTTCGGTGATATTGGCCACAAATTTGGCACAGGCGCGTGGAGCACATATCCATGAGTTCATAGGTTTCTGCCCCATTAGCAGTACAGGCTTGATCTTGTGCCTCAATAGACGAGGCAACCAGCAGAACCAGCAGGATTCAGTGAAATAAGCGCGAGCACATGTAAAGCACAAATTTAGGACTTGAGGGCGTAATCCTCCTGCCGACGGCCCATCTTTGATGGTGTTGGCACCAAGATTCTTCTTCACCGTTGCGTTGATGTAGCTGAACAGTGGCTCTTCAAGCAGTCGTCCAAATGGGACATTAGGCCAATCTGCCCATTGTTAACATAATAATGCAGCTTATTTTTGTACTTGCAATGTCCATAAATGGCGACCACTTTTGCCTCCATCATCATTTCTTCAGGTAGAGCATCTTCATTCTCTACTACGTATTCTGGTGGATCTTCATTAGCCGCGTGGCCCGGTTCGCATATAATCGGCAAATGCGGCCATGTCTTCGACCGCGGACTGTGGCTCCCATGTGAGGTTCCACTTAATAGAAGTGAAAGCCACTTTGATTCCATCTTCCACGTCCATCCGATTAGTCAAGAACTCAATCCAATAGATTGAGATGTTCTGTTGGGAAATTCTAGGAATTTCCTGTTGAGTCATGGTTGGTGGATTTGTTGTCTTTGAAGACCATTTGGTGGTATCCACCACAAGTGCCGCATAGTTTCTCGCGTTCGCGGATTGATGCTATTGGAATGCCGGAGAATTGAGGTTGTTGAGAGAAAACAGGGTGACATTAAGAACCCACATTTTGGAGATATTAGAGGGTTGGGTGTTTGGAGAATGCGTGGAATCTAGTAACAGGAAGTGACAGGTGACAGTTGTGAACAGCAGTTCTGAGAGATGCGATGTATTGAGGACGAGTGCCAAGCTAGACCCAGGAATGGCAGCCAGGAACGACAGAGAACAAAAGAGTACCAAGGATGTACTCAATTTATAGTATCATAAGGGTCATTGTTGAAATGCTTTTTGTGAAAAAATAGTCACACTAGATGGCAGCACTGTGCTAAAATTTAAAAATATGCGCGCGTAATAAAAAAGGCATTTTTCTCTAAGAGAACATAGATTTATTTCGGTAAATAAAAATTAGGAAACATATATAGTTTCAGTATATACTGCGTAATGATGAAATAAAATTAAGAAATGGCCTGAAATTACGAGAATTGGCTTATAATTCAAGGCAAAAGAATCTTGACTAGCCTTCCTCTCAATGATAACCAATTTTCTCGAGATAACGCTGCTTCTCACGTCGGTTGTACTTCTCATGGGCGTAGAGCACACCTATCGAAGGTGTCATTGTCACACAAGTATTCCATACATCTTGAGTAATACTCTTCGTTGGCGTCCGGATTGGTCACATCGTAATGCTCCGTCCACATATCGAGGTACCAATTCTCGTGAATGGTGTAAGGCTCCATAAAGAGTGTGGGGCACATGCCACACATGTAGTGACGTTGCCAGCCAGTGTATCGGGCAGGGAATGGCGCTAGACCAGCCTGATACACCTGTTCTTCTGATTGAGGAAGCTCGAAAAGGGCCAATGCCAACACAAGCATTATCGGGCGGAGCATCATTTTGTTGTCAGTGTTTCTTCGGGGGTAACGAAAGCGAATAGGTTCGGTGAAGTGTTCAGAGGTGTAAAGTCAAAGGTCAAAAGGCTGAAAGATGCGCACTGGTACTGCTGCTGAACGAGAACTACAACCAAACCAGGCCCAAATGGCACTAGGTTTATAGTGCTGCATGAAGCATTGTTGTACTGGGAAAATTGAGTTTGAGATTGATAAGATCTTGTTAGTAGCTTAGTTCATTAGATTAGGATTTTGGACGAATGTTTCAATTGTTATGGACTCTTCTAGATTATCATTTTTCTAGGAGCATCAATAGCTTAAGGAAAAAAGTAAATAAAATCGGCCGTTCGGCTAGGACGAAGACTTTTTCTTCAACCAGTTTTTGTGAAATCTCTTCAACACAAGAGCAGGCTGGTACATCGGAGATATATATCATCTCCATCAGAGATGGCATCTTTATACATAAGCATCTCTTGTAGTTGATTAAGTATAATTGATTGATTGGAATGATTTATGCCATTGTTTAGAGTACAGGGACTTAAAAGAATTGCGAGTCTTCTAGTATGTTTTGCCTCCAACATGGCCAAAGTAACTGTCCATAAATTTGTCAATACCAGAATCATTTTGTATAATTGGGTTTTCAAAGTAAAATTCTCGGAAAGTTTGCAATGAAATTGCACAATAAACAGAATTGGAACAGGTGGAATTTTTTCTTTCCGGAAGCCGCCAATTTTAGTTACTTTCATTCGGCTAAACGGCTTATACTGCTTTGGGTCGATGCAAAAATTTCCTCGCAGATGCGAGTATTTTATACGTAAAATGACTCCCAATTTATGGAACGCTTATTCGGCTAGGTCTCAAAATATGTTGAAAGGAAATCTGTAATCATAGCCAAGATTCTCAGGGAAATTTCAAATCTATATCTGGGAGATGGCCAAGTAAAAAATATAATCAAAATATGAACAAAAACAGAGACATGATTTTTGTTGTCGTATGAAAACATACAACTAGTGGGCCCTGCGGGTGCTAAATTTGAAGCTTTTGCATGTATTTTGAAAGTAATGTCCCCAAAATTGGCATTATGGGGAAAAGTCGAGTGTAAGCGAAAACAAAACACCTACCTAACCACCTAACCACCTAACCACCTAACCACCTAACCACCTAACCACCTAACCACCTAACCACCTAACCACCTAACCACCTAACCACCTAACCACCTAACCACCTAACCACCTAACCACCTAACCACCTAACCACCTAACCACCTAACCACCTAACCACCTAACCACCTAACCGACCTAACTCAACTCCCTAAACACACCTACCTAACCACTTAACAGCCTAATCATACTTAGAACGACCCAAAACACACTTCTCAAATCGCGTGGGACAAAATTTTCCATTTCAATTGTTGCACTCATTGTTGGACATTGAGACCCAACAATGGTGCTTCAAGCTTTGATCATTTCTATCAGAGATTTGTTCGGCAGGTATACCTAAAAAACATTTTTCGCAAAAACCAAGGTTGAACAGCACATCTAGATGGTATTCTAAGCACTTTGGCCAAATTTGATGCAAATCGGTTAAGAAATGTAGGAGGAGTTACATTTACAAGAATCGAAAATGCTGTAACTTAGTCTTCGCTTACGCTCGACAATAAAGGAAAATTTATTTAAATAAAAGACAGAACATACGTGTTCTAAGGAAAATATAAATAAAAACAGGCCAGTTCATAGGCAAGGAGAATACTAGTACTTCCAGGGACTTTATCTTCAACTATATTCTGGAAAATCGTGCCCAGAAAGGAGAGAACTTGTGCAGCGTAAATATACATAATCATCTGTAACACATTTTTCCATGTATGCTTCAAGGTTCACCTGATACTCGGTCTTTTTGTCGAGTATAGGCGAGATGGGATATTGGTCAATAAGACCACTGCGATGGTAATCGGCACATATGTGACACAGTCGTGTAGGACACATGTCGATCAGTTCTACTGCTTCAGGAGCAGTACAGGGGTAAACTTCTGCCTCAATTGATGAGGCTGCCACAATGACCAGAGACAGAATTCGGAAAAGAAGCATCGTTGACGGTTGACAGAGACCAGAAAAGTTCTTGCGTAAACGAACGTGACAGAATTTGACAGATACGGAATGAGAAGAGCGTCGGTTTTCGGATGCGGAAGCGTTAGCGATGGTGGTGACAACTGCTGCTGTGAGTACGTGAACTACAACCATTGACTGCCACTGGGGTACTCAATTTAAAGTGTCATAAGGGTCATTGTTGAAGTATCCGACAATGTGATCCAGTGGAATTAGTTTATTTGATTGTGAATTCATTGTTGGGATTCATATCTGGGACTGTTGGATTAGTTAGCATTGTTCGAATGTGCCCTGCTATTGAAGACGTGGAAGAAACTAGAAATACAAGATCTAATCGTAGATAGAATCTCGCATTTTTTAGCTGTTCTAGAATGTTCTACCTCACACCTAAATCTCACGCTTAGAAATTAAGGCCACATTTCGGGAATTGGCTCACATGGCAAGGAATCGAGTCCCCAAATGCGCAATGCAGGAAAGCACCGGGAATCAATTCATTTTAACCCCATTTGATTCACAAGCGTGTGAGTCTATTCCCTAGCGCGACTATGTTCTATTCTTGAGGAGTTAGTTCCTTAAAAAAGGAATTAAATCCTCGTCTGATTTTGTTCCTATTAAAGTGAATTAAATCCTGCGCTTTCCAGGCACAGTCTATTTCGAGTGAGTGCTGTCCTGCAGAAATAGTCATTTTGACGGTTATGTTAAGTTTGGTGGTGCACCACGTTGCCGGCTGCATGCAGATCTTGCCTCACCAATGTTACATAGGCTATGTAACTTATGTTTTTCGCTGCCTGATTTGATCACTTTCTTCATCTCTGCTGCTCATGACTATCGTTTTATATGTTATGTTATATGATACATTTTAATGTGATTGTGATTTCCTGCAAACGAGTTGAAGCAACTAAACATTTACTAGAAGCTTCAAATTGGCACTTGAATTCAACTTTTCGAAGGTGCACGAAGGCATGCCTTTGCTATGCATACTTTCTATGCTTTGCAACCTGAACTTTTCTTACCGTTGTAAGATATAGTCATTGTGGTATTTCATTTATTTGAATATCTATTTTAATACGAGTTTCAAGTAAGCAGTTAGAGTCTGTCAATATCATTCAGTTATTTATATATTTGTTTGTTATTTGCCTTTTCTATAGGATTTCTCAATTGCCAATATTCACTGACTCACGGCCACTCTACCAAAACAGAAGTTTTAGGAAGACCTCAAGTAAACAAGTAACCAAAACTGTAATTGAAACCACCAAATCATAGAAGATGTGCTTTGGAATCTGAGGTTGGCCTGAAATCCAACTATCGAATAAATAAGAAGTTTGAAATATCACAATGTATGGAATTTTTAGAAATGGTGATGCGAACGTTTTGCTGATAGAAAAGAACCAAGAGCAGAAACTAAAGCTGACATTTTCTAGAGCATTTCGAAGTGGGACTGTGACTTTGGTTCTGAGAGAAGATTTCCAACATCAAAGAAAATTTTACTACCAATCTAAGTAAGTGAAATTATAAGTGTATACTAGTACCATTTTTGCCTGATTTGTTTTTTGTATTACATAATCTGTATACTTATTGTTACTTACAAGTTACTAATTTATCAATAAAGTATATGACACACAGTTTTACTGTAATTTTTTAAGGGAACTGAATCACTGAAGTTTGGAGAATATAAGCAAAAGCAAGGGAATTGATTCCTACCAGGCTAGCTGCTGCCGCAGCGCAAAAAAATGAATTAAATCCCACAATTTGGAATTGATTCCCCAAACACGCGTGAACTTGTTCTCAACGGGAAATGATTCACTTTGGGAACTAAACTCCATATTACCTCCAATGTGAATTGATTCCTGAAGGGAACGCATTCAACGCGCTTTAGCTGTTGAGAGTGTACATTGGAAAATACCTAACATGGTAATCAGTTGTCCAGGTGTATAAGTAGCAAACTGCAAAAAACAATTCTGCATAAGTCCATTTGGAAGTGAAATGGGAAAATCGTGCTCTGTGAACAATTTGGATTGAAGAAAATTCAAATTCTCCTAAAGAAACAGCGACAACATCTACTTTTCTCTTGTTTGTCAAATTGGTCCCAACTCACTGGGGGAGTTGGGAATGTATTTTTTTGCGCGCAACAAAAAGAAAGACATGATTTTTTGTTGTATGAAAACATACAATATTTTATTAAAAGAATATATTGAACATATAGTTCTCAGGAAAATAAAGATAAAAACTAAAAACGGTATGCCTGGGAAAATGTCGTTTCCAGCTGCTTTCTCTTCAGCCAGTTTTTTAATCTCTTCCAGACAAGAGAAGGCTTGTGCATCGGAGATGTATATCCTTCATCCGCGAGACATCTTTCAACATAGTCTTCTCTTGAGTTCGGGTTCATCTTCTCGGGAGACTTTTCCAAAGTTTTATCTTCAAGAATATTCTGGAAAGTCATGTCCAGAGAAGAGTGAGCTTGTGCATCTCAGATATACGAAGTCACCCGAGAGGCATCTTTCGATATATGTCTTCATATCCACCTCGTATTCAGCATTTTTGCCTAGACTCGGTTAGATGGGGTACTTGTCAATAGAACCAGCTCGAAGATATTCGCCACAAATGTGGCACAGGCTCGTGGAACACATGGAAAGTCTTGTCCAGAAAGTAGAGAGCTTGTGCATCGCAGATACACATAGCAATCATCATCCAGGACGCATTTTTCCACGTACGTTTTCATGTCAACCTGGTAATCGATCATTCGGTCCAGTAGGGGCGAGATAAGAAATTTGTCTATAAGACCCTCAAAGTGATATTCATTTGGCACAGTTGTGTGGGACACATGTCCATGAGTTCGTTGTGCACTTCTTCTGGAGTAGTACAGATATCTTGTGCCTCTATTGATGAGGCTGCCAGGGCCACCAGGACTAGAAGTTACGTCGTAACTTGATGATACATGTCACGTGTTGATTGTGGAAACGAATATTTGTGATTAATGAACGACAGATTCATCGTTGGCATCCGGATTAGTCACGTCGTAATGCTCCGTCCACATATCAAGGTACCAATTCTCGTGAATGGTGTAAGGCTCCATAAAGAGTGTGGGACACATGTAGTGACGTTGCCAGCCAGTGTATCGGGCCGGGAATGGCGCTAGACCCGCCTGATACACCTGTTCTTTTGATTGAGGAAGCTCGAAAAGGGCCAATGACAAGCATACAAGCATAATCGGACGGAGCATCATTTTGTTGGTAGTGTTTCTTCTGGGTAACGAAAGCGAATAGGTTCGGTGAAGTGTTCAGAGGTGTAAAGTCAAAGGTCAAAAGGCTGAAAGATGCGCACTGGTACTGCTGCTGAACGAGAACTACAACCAAACCAGGCCCAAATGGCACTAGGTTTATAGTGCTGCATGAAGCATTGTTGTACTGGGAAAATTGAGTTTGAGATTGATAAGATCTTGTTAGTAGCTTAGTTCATTAGATTAGGATTTTGGACGAATGTTTCAATTGTTATCACAAATTGGTCCTGCGGGTGCTAAATTTTCAATTTGAACTTATAAAGTGTAACTTCGTACCCAAAGGTAAAACGTTAGTTTTTCGGGCTTAACAAAAGCCTGCCAAGCCAGGTAAACTAAAGCATAAAAGAGCTACTGCTGAATGCGCAAAAAATAAGAAACATGATTTTTTGTATGAAAACATACAATTTATTTAACAAATTTAAAAATATAGAACATGTTCTATATAGTTGAATATAGTAGTTCTTGGAGAAATTTAAGGAACAAAAATTAAATCTGTCAGGTCTGGGAAATTGTTCTTGTCGGACTTCAGTTATCTTCAACCGCTTCTTGGAAAAGCACTCCAAAACTCACAGCGATAGAGTGCATTGCTGCATTCAAAGCAAACGTCTGCATCCAAACAACAGAGTAGAATGTAATCATTGTATAATTGATTTTTCAAAGCAAAATTCTCGGAAAGTTTGCAATGAAATTGCACAATAAACAGAATTGGAAAAGGTGGAATTCAAAGCGGATTTTTTCTTTCCGGATTTCAGTTACTTTCATTCGGCTAAACGGCTAATATTGGTTTTGGTCAATCACAAAAATTTCTTCGCAGATGCGAGTTTTTATACGTAAAATGACTATCATTTTATGGGACGCTTATTCCACCTATTCGGCTAGGGCTCAAAATATGTTGAAAGGAGATCTGTAATCACAGTCAAGATTCACGGGAAAATTTCAAATCCATATCTAGTATATTGCCAAGTAAACAAATATGAGCAAAATATGAACAAAAAAGAAAGACATGATTTTTTGTTGTATGAAAACATAATGGAAAATTTATTTAAATAAAATATAGAACATACATGTTCTTAGGAGAATATCAAATAAAAACAGGCCAGGCCATTGACAAATGTAGCTTTCCTTGTTATCTTCAAGAATACTCTGGAAAATCTTGTCCAGAGAGTAAGGAGCTTGTGCATTGTAGGTACACATAGCTATCGTCATCGAGAACGCATTTATCCACGTACGCTTGCGTGTCCACCTGGTACTCGGTCTTTCGATCCAGAAGTGGTGCGATGAGATATTTGTCTATCTGACCCGTCGAATGATATTCTGCACACAGGTGGCACAGGCGCGTGGCACACATGTCCATCAGCTCATTGGTCACTGCTCCAGTAACAGTACAGGTGGCGTAATCTTGTGCCTCAATTAATGAGGCTGCCAGCAAGACCAGCAGGATTCAATGAAATAAGCGCGAGCACATATGGTGCACAAATGTAGCACTTGAGGGCGTAATCCTCCTGCCGAACAGGTGCAAAAGTAAACCTCAATTGATGACGCTGCCCGGGCCAATACAACCAATACAAGGACAATTAATAGACGGCACATTTTTGATGTTGTTGGCGCCAAGATTCTTCTACACCATTCCGTTGATGTAGCCGAACAGTGGCTCTCTTCAAGCAGTCGTCCAAATGGGACATTAGGCCAATCTGCCCATTGTTAACATAATAATGCAGCTTATTTTTGTACTTGCAATGTCCATAAATGGCGACCACTTTTGCCTCCATCATCATTTCTTCAGGTAGAGCATTCTGCATTCTCTACTACGTTTTCTGGTGGATCTTCATTAGCCGCGTGGCCCGGTTCGCATATAATCGGCAAATGCGGTCATGTCTTCGACCGCGGACTGTGGCTCCCATGTGAGGTTCCACTTAATAGAAGTGAAAGCCACTTGTGTTTCCATCTTCCACGTCCATCCGATTAGTCAAGGACTCAATCCAATAGATTGAGATGTTCTGTTGGGAAATTCTAAGAATGTTTGAAGCCATAACCAAAGACCATTTGGTGGTATCCACCACTATAGTGCCGCATAGTTTCTCGCGTTCGCGGATCGATGCTATTGGAATGCCGGAGAATTGAGGTTGTTGAGAGAAAACAGGGTGACATTAAGAACCCACATTTTGGAGATATTAGAGGGTTGGAGGGTTGGGTATTTGGAGAATGCGTGGAATCTAGTAACAGGAAGTGACAGGTGATAGCAACGATAGTTGTGAACAGCAGTTCTGAGAGATGCGATGTATTGAGGACGAGTGCCAAGCTAGACCCAGGAATGGCAGCCAGGAACGACAGAGAACAAAAGAGTACCAAGGATGTACTCAATTTATAGTATCATAAGGGTCATTGTTGAAATGCTTTTGTGAAAAGAGATAGGGCCATTTTTACCACTAGATGACAGCACTGTGATTAAATTTAAAAATATGCCCGCGTAATTAAAAAAACATTTTTTTTCTCTAAGAAAACATAGATTTATTTCGGTAAATAAAAATTAGGAAACATATATATAGTTTCAGTATATACAAGTAATTGCTCGCTGCGCTCGCTAGGCGCAGTCGCGCCAACACCCTCGGCACAGGCAACAAACACACCCCACTCCCACCCAAACCATCGCCCACATCAGACACACTTCTCACCAGATCCTCATATGCTGACATGATTGACATTGAGACAATATTCAGAAACATCCGCTTGTAAACCCTGCAAATTCCAATGAAGATAAAATAAGACAAATCTACTCTTTTTAATTTAGAATATCTAAATTGAAAATTAAAAATAATATCTGATACAGACCGAACATTGACCCAACGATGTTACCAACAACAATTATTGTTTGCCTGTTAGGTTTGCATCGAACGCATCGAGCTATATATGGTGCAACACCAGTTGCATAGGGTTCAAACCGATGACACAGGAATTGTCTCATTCGGAAGGCAATGCATTCGTTTTGTGTTATATGATATCTGAGATTTGCGAACACTACATTCTTAAATATACTTTTAAACAATGTCAAATTAAGTCAATGATGATTTGATGATTCTAAGTAAATTCGTTTGTATCAATTTGAGCATGTCTATCTGGTCTTAATTGTGATTCGTTTTGCATCTGTCCCATTTCACTCTGAAAAGAACATTGAACTGTCTCATAGTATCATTAGAATATGATGTCGTAGATATGGCTCACTTTTGTGTTGTATATTGGTTCAACTCTATTCATGCCAATTTTCAAGGCTATGCAAACTAAGAATCTCACGTGATTAGTTTTAACAACAAATGATACCCAATCCGGGCGCCATGCACTAATAACGCCCATTTTTTGTGTTGAATATTCGATTAGGCATTGGCTCATTACTATTCTTGCCAATTTTCAGGACTCTACTCCATATGGTTCTTATATAATTCAGTATATTATCAAATGATACCCAATCCAGGCGCCATACACTAATGACGCCCAATTATCGCGTTGACTATTCGATCAGGCATTGGCTCATTACTATTCTTGCCAATTTTCATGGCTCTATTACTTATAGTTCTCTTGCAATGCGGTTAAATAACAAATGATACCGGATTTGGGCGCCATACACTAATGACGCCCAATTATCGCGTTGACTATTCGATCAGGCATTGGCTCATTACTATTCTTGCCAATTTTCATAGCTATCACTTATAGTTCTCCAGCAATGCAGTTAATTCACAAATGATACCGGATTTGGGCGCCATACACTAATGACGCCCAACTATCGTGTTGACTATTCGATCAGGCATTGGCTCATTACTATTCGTGCCAATTTTCATAGCTATCACTTATAGTTCTCCAGCAATGCAGTTAATTCACAAATGATACCGGATTTGGGCGCCATACACTAATGACGCCCAACTATCGTGTTGACTATTCGATCAGGCATTGGCTCATTACTATTCGTGCCAATTTTCATAGCTATCACTTATAGTTCTCCAGCAATGCAGTTAATTCACAAATGATACCGGATTTGGGCGCCATACACTAATGACGCCCAACTATCGTGTTGACTATTCGATCAGGCATTGGCTCATTACTATTCGTGCCAATTTTCATAGCTATCACTTATAGTTCTCCAGCAATGCAGTTAATTCACAAATGATACCGGATTTGGGCGCCATACACTAATGACGCCCAACTATCGTGTTGACTATTCGATCAGGCATTGGCTCATTACTATTCGTGCCAATTTTCATAGCTATCACTTATAGTTCTCCAGCAATGCAGTTAATTCACAAATGATACCGGATTTGGGCGCCATACACTAATGACGCCCAACTATCGTGTTGACTATTCGATCAGGCATTGGCTCATTACTATTCGTGCCAATTTTCATAGCTATCACTTATAGTTCTCCAGCAATGCAGTTAATTCACAAATGATACCGGATTTGGGCGCCATACACTAATGACGCCCAACTATCGTGTTGACTATTCGATCAGGCATTGGCTCATTACTATTCGTGCCAATTTTCATAGCTATCACTTATAGTTCTCCAGCAATGCAGTTAATTCACAAATGATACCGGATTTGGGCGCCATACACTAATGACGCCCAACTATCGTGTTGACTATTCGATCAGGCATTGGCTCATTACTATTCGTGCCAATTTTCATAGCTATCACTTATAGTTCTCCAGCAATGCAGTTAATTCACAAATGATACCGGATTTGGGCGCCATGCACTAATGACGCCCAACTATCGCGTTGACTATTCGATCAGGCATTGGCTCATTACTATTCGTGCCAATTTTCATAGCTATCACTTATAGTTCTCCAGCAATGCAGTTAATTCACAAATGATACCGGATTTGGGCGCCATGCACTAATGACGCCCAACTATCGTGTTGACTATTCGATCAGGCATTGGCTCATTACTATTCGTGCCAATTTTCATAGCTATCACTTATAGTTCTCCAGCAATGCAGTTAATTCACAAATGATACCGGATTTGGGCGCCATACACTAATGACGCCCAACTATCGTGTTGACTATTCGATCAGGCATTGGCTCATTACTATTCGTGCCAATTTTCATAGCTATCACTTATAGTTCTCCAGCAATGCAGTTAATTCACAAATGATACCGGATTTGGGCGCCATACACTAATGACGCCCAACTATCGTGTTGACTATTCGATCAGGCATTGGCTCATTACTATTCGTGCCAATTTTCATAGCTATCACTTATAGTTCTCCAGCAATGCAGTTAATTCACAAATGATACCGGATTTGGGCGCCATACACTAATGACGCCCAACTATCGTGTTGACTATTCGATCAGGCATTGGCTCATTACTATTCGTGCCAATTTTCATAGCTATCACTTATAGTTCTCCAGCAATGCAGTTAATTCACAAATGATACCGGATTTGGGCGCCATACACTAATGACGCCCAACTATCGTGTTGACTATTCGATCAGGCATTGGCTCATTACTATTCGTGCCAATTTTCATAGCTATCACTTATAGTTCTCCAGCAATGCAGTTAATTCACAAATGATACCGGATTTGGGCGCCATGCACTAATGACGCCCAACTATCGCGTTGACTATTCGATCAGGCATTGGCTCATTACTATTCGTGCCAATTTTCATAGCTATCACTTATAGTTCTCCAGCAATGCAGTTAATTCACAAATGATACCGGATTTGGGCGCCATGCACTAATGACGCCCATCTTTAGTGTTGACAATTTGATCCGGCATTGGCTCATCAATATTCGTGCCAATTTTCATAGCTATCACTTATAGTTCTCCAGCAATGCAGTTAATTCACAAATGATACCGGATTTGGGCGCCATGCACTAATGACGCCCAACTATCGCGTTGACTATTCGATCAGGCATTGGCTCATTACTATTCGTGCCAATTTTCATAGCTATCACTTATAGTTCTCCAGC
Source organism: Rhizoglyphus robini (assembly GCA_023373905.1). Lineage (NCBI taxonomy): Eukaryota > Metazoa > Arthropoda > Arachnida > Sarcoptiformes > Acaridae > Rhizoglyphus > Rhizoglyphus robini. The sequence continues at coordinate 4,314,014 of JAKIJQ010000009.1, forward strand.
AATGCAGTTAATTCACAAATGATACCCAATCAGGGCGCCATGCACTGATGACGCCTAATGTTTTTTGTTAACTATTCAATCAGGCATTAACTCATTACTTTTCTTGCCAATTTTCATAGCTCTATTACTTATAGTTCTCTTTCAATGCGGTTAAATAACAAATGATATCGGATTTGGGCGCCATACACTAATGACGCCCAACTATCGCGTTTACTATTCGATCAGCCATTGGCTCATTACTATTCGTGCCAATTTTCATGGCTCTACCACCTATGGTTCTACTGCAATAGTGGTCTGAATATTGAGGATACCGGAATTGGGCGTCACGCCCACACAATATCAGCACATTGGAAAGATCGCGATTTATCGAGTCGACCTGCATTGGTTTCATGTTCATATGATCTATAGTTTTTGCACAGTATTCAAAAACTGAAAAAAATTATTTGAAAATACGGGAATTCGGTGCCACGCCCACATAATACCGACAAATGGGTTACACCAATGGAAAGATCGCGATTTTTAAAGTCGACATGCATAAGTTTCATGTTCCTAGGATTCATAGTTTTTTTCACAGCAATAAAAAAACCAAAATTAATGCTGTAACGGAGAGAGAGAGAGAAAGTGACAATCACTTATTTAGAGGGTAGGGGACTGCGTAATAATGGAATAAAATTAAAAAATTTCCTGACACTTTCGAATTCAAGGCAAATAAATCTTGGCTGGGCCTCTTACTGATAACCATTTTTCTCTAGATAACGCTGCTTCTCACGTCGGTTGTACTTCTCATGGGCGTAGACACACCTATCGAAGGTGTCATTGTCACACAAGTATTCCATACATCTTGAGTAATACTCTTCGTTGGCGTCCGGATTGGTCACATCGTAATGCTCCGTCCACATATCGAGGTACCAATTCTCGTGAATGGTGTAAGGCTCCATAAAGAGTGTGGGGCACATGCCACACATGTAGTGACGTTGCCAACCACTGTACCGGGCCGGGAATGGCGCTAGACCCGCCTGATACACCTGTTCTTCTGATTGAGGAAGCTCGAAAAGGGCCAATGCCAACACAAGCATAATCGGACGGAACATCATTTTGTTGGTAGTGTTTCTTCGGGGTAAAGAAAGCGAAATGGTTCGGTGAAGTGTTCAGAGGTGTAAAGTCAAAGGTCAAAAGGCTGAAAGATGCGCACTGGTACTGCTGCTGAACGAGAACTACAACCAAGCCAGGCCCAGATGGTACTAAGTGTTATAGTGCTGCATGAAGCATTGTTGTACTGGGAAAATTGAGTTTGAGATTGATAAGATCTTGTTAGTAGCTTAGTTCAGTAGATTAGGATTTTGGACGAATGTTTCAATTGTTACTACTAGTGGGGCCTGTGGGTGCTAAATTTGCAATTTGAACTCATAAAATGTACCAAGGTAAAGTGTAACATCGTACAAGTCCCAAAGCTAAAACGTTAGTTTTTGGGCTTAACAAAAGCCTGCCAAACCAGGTAAACTACAACATGAAAGAGCTACTGCTCTATGAGAACTAAGAGCCGAATAACGCAGGCCAAAAGCAAAAAAGGCGTTTCTGTATATTTTCAAATAGACTGGATGTGATAAGGTTTTAATCACAACGCGCGATGAAGCAGACGCCGGGCGCCAGGCAACAACGGCAAAGGTTGTAGTAGCAACACAATACTGGTGCAGCCTGAACTACCGAACCATTTCTAAGAGTACTTATCCCACAATTGAGGTAGTTGGGTCTTATACCACAATTGCGGTTGTTGGTCTTTTCCTACAATTGCGCCGCCAATAAGGTTATCGGTCTTACCCAACAATTCTGGTTCCCCAATTGAATAGTCAAAAAGTTTTTCTTCATCTAATCGCACTCTAATCTAATTATTCCTCATTCAAATGAGAAAAAACATTTAGAGAGTGCAACGCAAAAACGCAAAAATATGATCAAAATATGAGCAAAAATTAGAGAGAAAAGAAGACTTTTTGTTGTATGAAAACATACAGTTATGGAAAATTTATTGAAATAATATATAGAACTTAACAGTTCTTAGGGAATACTAGTGGGCCCTGCGGGTGCTAAATTGGAAGCATTTGAATGTATTTTAAAAGTAATGTCCCCAAAATTGGCATTATGGGGAAAAGTCGAGTGTAAGCGAAAACAAAACACCTAGCTAACCACCTAACCACCTAACCGACCTAAACCTAATCCCTAACCACACCGACCTAACCTCCTAACCACCTAAACCTAACCTAACCCTATCCTAACCGACGCCCACACCTGCCTAACCACCTAAACCTAACCTAACCCTATCCTAACCGACGCCCACACCTGCCTAACCACCTAACCGACCTAAACCTAATCCCTAAACACACCGACCTAACCTCCTAACCACCTAAACCTAACCTAACCCTATCCTAACCGACGCCCACACATGCCTAACCACCTAACCGACCTAAACCTAATCCCTAAACACACCCACCTAACCACCTAAACCTAACCTAACCCTATCCTAACCGACGCCCACACCTACTTAACCACCTAAACCAGGAGTGTTCTAACTTTTTGAACGCTAGCCACAATTGTGGCTAGTGGGTGAGCAAAATAGCCAAATCAAACGTTACTAGTTATTTTTCTATGGCTTCAAAATATCATATTAGCCATTAGTGGCTATTTTGAATTTTAAAATATCCAAAATGACTAACTAGCCACTGTTATAGCACCGCTGACCTAAACCTAATCTAACCCTATCCTAACCGACGCCCACACCTGCCTAACCACCTAAACCTAATCCCTAACCACACCGACCTGCATCTGCGGTAAAGTAGACAACCTTGACACCGTACAGGGTGATATGCGTCACAAGGTCGGTCAGATACAAAAAGACACTTCCCGCACATTTGCTGAGGTACTTCGTTCTTCAATCAACAAATCAAACTCTACAGAACAGCAACACATCACCAATTCCGACTCTTCAACATCACCAAAGATCTTCACTGCAGTAATCGTCTCTGCAGATGTTTCTAAACTATCTCCAAAAGTGATCATGGAGACCGTTAAGGGCAATAGTGAATTAAGAGATGGTCCCTTGAAACCCCTCGAAATTCGCAGCATCAGCAAAGGCGTTGCCCTCGACTACACAACAAAAACTGCCAGAAAGAAGATCAAGCAACATCTGGAACTAGACGACCAGCTCTCCCAATGGGTCATCACGGGTTTGTGCAAAATTCGTAACACAAATCCAGTTTACCCAACCCTCGAAGTGAAGAACATCCCCCTCACGATGACCAAGGAAGCTCTTCTCGACTCACTGACAGGAGAGAAAGGTTCATTGGCTGGGTTTCGCAGCGAGATTTCCTGGGTTAACGACCCTTTGGAAAACAATCCTAATCGACATTTGCATCTCGGTGCCCGCAAGAAGATGTTCGTTGGAGTAACACCAGTACTGTGGCAGCACCTTATTAAACTCAACTTCACAGTGGACTTTGGTTATGGAGCAACTCAAGCCAAAGAAGTTGTTCTGGTTAAGTTCTGTACCGTTTGCACGGACTATGGCCACAACAAGCGAGAATGTCCAAGCCAAACTGCCCTCTGTCTCGAATGTGCCGCCGACTTCAAGCGCAACACTCCACACCAATGCCTAGGAAACCTATGCTGCTATGTGTGCGCCAAGTACGCATTCAAAACCAAAAGATCTATCGTCACCTCCCACCGCCCGGATTCACTCGATTGCCCAAAGTACCGTCGCAAGCACGAGTACCTGAAGAAGCAGATCATCTATCACCCGGACCAGCTAAAGGACTTGGACGACGATGAGTAACTAACTATTTTTCTTTAGATATTTTTTTTTATTGTTTTTGTTTTTCACAAATGTTTAATCGCAAACTTAGAACTTTCTTTATTTAATAACATTAATTTGTCTTGTCCATTCTTTAAACTGAATTGTATAAACCGAATTGTCTTAACTCTATTTGTATTGCGCATTGTCTACACCCTATTATTATAACACTATCTTACAACATTAATTTGGCTATGTATCTGACATATGCCTCGCTGTGCTTGCACAAATTCTGTAAATCAATTTTTTAATCGAATTATTCATTGTAAATTATTTTTAATCGCAATAAAACCTTTTCAACCACACCGACCTAACCTCCCTAACCACCTAAACCTAACCTAACCCTATCCTAACCGACGCCCACACCCACCTAACCACCTAAACCTAACCTAACCCTATCCTAACCGACGCCCACACCCACCTAACCACCTAAACCTAACCTAACCCTATCCTAAACGACGCCGACACCCGCCCAACCACCTAAACCTATAGGGTCAGTGCAATATGAAACCCGTTTGCCAACTTATATGTTGAAATCACAAACACAAACTTTGTTCACAATCATTCACAACAATCTGTTCATCTCTATACACTCATACACACACATCATACAACTTTTAATTTAATCTGCAACACTTTGTGTTCATCATGGGTTCAAGTGGACCTACAATCTCTCATAACAAATGTAAAACCTTTTGTAAAATCTTGATCTAAATAAAATCTTTTTATACCTTAAAAAACCACCTAAACCTAACCTAACCCTACTCCTAACCGACGCCCACACACACCTAACCACCTAAACCTAACCTAACCCTATCCTAACCGACGCCCACACCCACCTAACCACCTAAACCTAACCTAACCCTATCCTAACCGACGCCCACACCTGCCTAACCACCTAAACCTAACCTAACCCTATCCTAACCGACACAATTGTATTATGCCTTGCTTAATGCTCAATAAAATCAAACTTTACGTCTCAAAAAAATCCTAACCTACACTCACACCTGCCTAACCACCTAAACCTAACCTAACCCTATCCTAACCGACGCCCACACCTGCCTAACCACCTAAACCTAACCTAACCCTATCCTAACCGACGCCCACACCCACCTAACCACCTAAACCTAACCTAACCCTATCCTAACCGACGCCCACACCCACCTAACCACCTAAACCTAACCTAACCCTATCCTAACCGACGCCCACACCTGCCTAACCACCTAAACCTAACCTAATCCTATCCTAACCTACACAATTGTATTATGCCTTGCTTAATGCTCAATAAAATCAAACTTTACGTCTCAAAAAAAATCCTAACCTACACTCACACCTGCCTAACCACCTAAACATAACCTAACCCTATCCTAACCGACGCCCACACCTGCCTAACCACCTAAACCTAACCTAACCCTATCCTAACCGACGCCCACACCTGCCTAACCACCTAAACCTAACCTAACCCTATCCTAACCGACGCCCACACCTGCCTAACCACCTAAACCAGGAGTGTTCTAACTTTTTTGAACGCTAGCCACAATTGTGGCTAGTGGGTGAGCAAAATAGCCAAATCAAACGTTACTAGTTATTTTTCTATGGCTTCAAAATATCATATTAGCCATTAGTGGCTATTTTGAATTTTAAAATATCCAAAATGACTAACTAGGTATTAACTAGGAATAACTATTGTGTAGGACACATGCCCATTAGATCATTGTACACTACTTGTGGAGTAGTACATTTGTCGTATTCTTGTGCCTCAATTGATGAGGCTGCCAGCGCCACCAGGACTAGTATCAGAAATTTAAGCATCGTTGATCGGACAATATCAGAAAAGGGCTCTTGGGTAAAGCTGAGAGTGACCGATATGGAGCAACAAAAGGCTAGAGGGTAAGGTTTGCGGGAGCTGAAGGGCTTGCGATGATGGTGACAAACAGTCTGCTGTAAGAACTACAAACAAATACTGACAAAGGGGTATTCAATTTACAGTGTTCTAAGGGTTATTGTTGAAGAGTACAACAATATTGTGATTCAGGATGAATCATGAATTTGATTGTTCATTGTTCATTGTTACTTGATTATCTTATACATTGTTACGTTGGTTGACATAGTTCGGATGTGTCTGAAGACATAGAATTGAATCTAGAAAGACGTAATTGTAGTCGTAATCGGCAGTGCAACGCGAAATGTACTTCTCCTGTGCGTTCGGCTCGCTTCTGTCAAATTTCTCTACAAAAGCGTTCAGGTATCGATTGTCGTATGCGGCATATTCTCCCATAAAAAGCCAGGAACATGTAGAGCAGAGCCAGTCTTTCTGCTCTGATGGTAGTCGGACGGAAGATTTGGTAGCTTCAGACTGGAGCGGCTCCATGAAGAATGGTTCCATGAGTTCTGGCCGGATGGTGGTAGTGCTTGTGTTGATCGCTGATTCAGCCAATAGCAAAAGGGTTACATTAAGAAACCACATTCTTGAGATGTATGTAAAGAGCTGGTTTATAGTGTTACGGACTCGGTCTGGGGTCCGTAGCGGAAGTAAGGGAGACAGGTTAAAGGCGATCAGTTTATTGGCGGCGAGCACGTCTAGCGAGAAGCCTCTTCATAGACGAGGAAAATGTTCTTCCTTGAAGCTCTTATCTTCAACTATATTCTGGGAAATCTTGTCCAGATAGAAGAGAGCTTGTGCAGCGCAGATACACATAGTCATCTGCGGCACATTTTTCAATATATGTATCAAGGTCCACTTGATATTCGGTCATTCGATCAATAATTGGTGAGATCGGGAATTGGTCAATAAGACCCATGTACGCGTGATTTTGGGCACATATGTTGCACAGTCTTGTGGGACACATGTCCATGTATTCATTCGATTCAGGCGCAGTACAAACGTAAGCTTGAGCCTCAATTGATGAGACTAATATCAGGACCAGAAACAGCATTCGAAGCATGGTTGACATGGTTATGTGATCAGAGATCAGAAAATGTAGATAGAGCGTGACAGATGCGGGGTGACAAGAGCTTGAGGAAGAGGTTTGCGGAAGTGGTTGCGCTTGCAATGCTGGTGACAGTATCTTTCCGACCCTTCACCGGAGCCGTCTTGACGAATCTGTCTAGCGACTCGGAAAATGAAGTCTCGGCCTTGGACTTGCGTCCTCGGATCGAAGATGCCGAAGCACCTCCGACAGCTTGCGTTTGGCTTGTCGAACCTCTTCCTTTCGGAGCAGGTAAACGGGAACCGTAAGGTCCCGCGACGCCTGAACGACCTTCTCGCGAGCCAGCATTGCTGGGCGTGAGACACTGTAGGACAATGTCCTGAGTGGACTTTGGTAACTTCTTGATGAGATCAATTGGTTGGGTTGGGTATCGGAAACTGCGTAGAATCTAGTAACAGGAAGTAACAGGTGACGACAGTTGTGAACAGCAATTCAGCGAGAGACGATGTAACGACGACGAGTGCCTAGCTAGACCCAGGAATGCCAACTTTTATAGTATCCAAAGTTTCATTCTTGTAAATTCTGTTTGTTGTGAGTTGAGGTGAATTGTGATTGTTGATAGATTGGATCTTATGATTGTTGAATTATTTTTCCTCCTGTATACTCAATTTGCTTGAGAATGATCTCGAACATATGAAAATGGAATCTTCTAGAATGTGGAATGTATTTCTAGAACGTTCGCTTACTCATTCACTCGTTCTGCTCATATAGTTTGTGTAATCATTTGCCTATATGGGACAACGACAACGTTTTTGTAAATTACATAGGCACAACTCACTTTGCCTAGGCATTTTAGGAACCACTATCCTTGAGTAATACGCAAAGCTTATTGCGGCTATATAATATATCTTCTCATAGATAGCCTCTATCCTGAATTGATTTTCAAATTTTTGTATTTCAAAATAAAATTTTTCGGAATAAACATTTATAAACCTACTATTAACCTATTATGTTTCTCAAAACGATTTCAAATCACAGGACGGGATTTGAGATTAAACTTTCATTGTCCCAAACAAAAATATAATAAACATGATCTTTGTTGTATGATAACATACAATAGAGGGAATTTATTAATTAAAAATATTGAAAATATAGAAAATACATTGGAAAATTTAAAAAAATAAATCAACAAAGTTAAGGTTTAAGATTAAAGAGTGTCGTTGATTTTCCTTCAACGATTTTCTGGAAAATGTCCTGTACGGTAGAGAGCATTCGTGCAATCGAAATAAAAGTCTGCGTCGGACATACATTTTATACGGTATTCACAAAATGAGTAGTGCACCAGGTCGGTCTTGCTTGGCGATAGGACTAGATAGGCGGTCTTTCCCAGGAAATGGTACTCTGCACAGATGTTGCACAGACTCTTACGATCTTTGTACGATTCTGAAGATACAGTAGCTTCCTTTCTCTCTTCAGACATATTCGGGAAATGCTGATTCAGGGTAGAGCCAACCAGTGCATCTGAGATAAATGTCGGTTAGGCATTTCACCATGTAATCTTCAATAGAATAATCCACTTGATCGGTCTTTTCTTTTATAGGCGGGAGCATCTGGTACACTTGACGCTAAAACGTGGAAAATTGTTTCCCAATATTTTCAAGATACTTGAGCTCTTCTCTCACGTTGTATTTCTCGTGAGATCTCATCTTTGCATCGAAAGAATACATAGTTGTATTCATAATCCGCGGTACAACGGTCGATATAGCGTTCTCTAGCTTCTGGTTCGAATCTGTCGAATTGTTCCACAAATGTGTAATGAGGAATCAGTTCTCATAGACGGTATAATCGCCCATGAAAAGCCAGGAGAATGTCGTGCAGAGACATTTTGTCTGCTGTGATGTTGGAAGATAGGAATATTGGTACCGGTTCAGGTACCTAACAAAAGTGCAGCCACAAATTCAGACGTGAAGATGTTTTCTTAATCGCCGTCTCATCCAACAGTAAGAGAGTGGCAGAATTCACACTACCCACATTTTTGCAGTTGTAAAAGGTTGACGCCAATGGTAGTGTGGAGCAGGGAAAGGAAATAACGGGGTAATCGCAACGAAAAGTTGTAAACAGCAGTTGGAAAAAGAAACGAGATATATCGACGACAAGTACTAAGCTAAGGGATTCGAGCTTTTATAGTATCCAAGTATTCATTCTTGTGATTTCTGTTTTGGATTGTTAACAAGGTTAACATGATAATCAAATTTGTCATAGGTGCATGAGTAGCAAAGTGAAAACATTCTGTAATGGTCAATTTTGATGTGAAACAATGGAAATATGGGTTAAACAAATTTGTAAAAAAATCTTAAAAATTTTAGTAAAACCGCTTTTGACCGGTTTGTTGAACGGTTGAGCGGTTTGCGAACGTGATGACAAATGATTTACATCGTTTACACAAGATGATCATTATCTCGTATATCTGCATTAGTCAGTTTGTCAATGTACGTACGATGATTACAATCTCGTTTAGTCAACAAAATAATTTTTAAAATATTTAGTCATGATTATGATGATCTTGATGTATTCAAGTAAAACACTCAAGTTGGTTGCTTTCAATATTTCTTCATCTCCAAAATGAACCAACAAACCGAAAATGAAGAAGAATTCAATCCAATCATCATACCAGAAATTGTGAAAATGTTCCAACAACAATCCAAACCAGAAGTCAAATTTGTTCTAAATTTGATTCAAGTTCTGGTTCATATCGTCTTCTTAACCCTCGGACTCGGAACAGGTATTTGGATGTATTCAAACGTGAATCAACTCGAATCCATCAATTCATCTTCAACCTTACCCGAACCCTCAAACAGTAATGTTATTGCTCTCTGGACCGATCCAGAAATCACACGAAGACGCGAGTTTGTACGTGAAATTGCACTCGATTCCTGGAACGCTTACACCACCTATGCTTGGGGTTCAAAAGCGTTGAAACCGGAAGCAAAATCTGGTGAAACTGGTCAAGTGGATTCGGGTTTGACTATTACGCATGCGCTCACAACACTCTGGCTGATGAACCTCAAGGATGAATACGCACAGGCTCGTTCCTGGATTCTAGAAACGGACCTAGCATCGATCCAAACCAGTTCCAAACAGGTTGCAAATCACGGGTATCTTGGATCTCTGCTCTCCAGTTATTCGCTCACGAATGATCAGATGTTCCTTGAAAAGTCTCAATACTTGGTTGAATCAATCAAACGGAAGCCAGAAGTACCAAAAACTGAAGCACCGAAGACCGAAAAACCTAAAACTGAAAATTCCTGGAATGAAAAATCCCCAATTTTAAGAAAACGTTTAGGCCACCGATTTTGGAGAAAATCAATTCTTATGCGCAAGCGCAGACATGAACAACCCAAAGAGAATACCTTTTCTTCGAATCTCGAACTCCGTTACCTATCCAAGCTTACAGCAGTTTCAGAACACCAGAATATTCTATCTTCTGAAAAAGATGGATTCCACGAATTGGGCAACCTACTTGGATCGTATCTTCAATCGAACGGTACCAATTCTGGATCGCTTCAGGAATATTCTCAATCTCTTGAGAAGCTACTCAACACTTCTCTGGTGGATAAAGGACCACATCATGTATATGTCAAAGAGTACGGCGTAACGGGAATTAAGATGTCCTACCGGAAGTGTAGTTTAGGCGCAATTTTGGCACTCAATGCGCATGCGCTTGAAATCCTTCTTGCGGAACGGAAGTCGAAGTTGAAAGAATTTGAGATCAAACGAGAGTTGTATCAAATTCACCGGAAATGGAATTTAGCTGAACAACTTACTGAGACGTGTCATAGGGCGACACGTGACAGTCCAACTAGTCTTGTGCCAGAATGGATCAGTTTCAATGATCAAGGCGAGATGATAGCCGATTCTGACCTGAATTATTACATTACGTGAGTTCACATATATTCTTACGTACTGTATGAATATGTACTTTATAAATACGTACTTTATGAATACGTACTTTATAAATACGTACTTTATGAATACGTACTTTGTGAATACGTACTTTATGAATACGTACTTCATGAATACGTACTGTATGAATATGTACTTTATAAATACGTACTTTATGAATACGTACTTTATAAATACGTACTTTATGAATACGTACTTTGTGAATACGTACTTTATGAATAAGTGCTTTATGAATAACCCCTTTTATTTTTTGAACAGTCCCGAACTGGCTCAAAGTTACTTTGTCTTATGGCGTTTGACTGGTGACCGGAAGTATCGTGACTACGCCTGGGAGTTCACTTACGCCCTCTATGAACACTCACGGGTTATGAGTGGGGGTTACAGGAATCTGGTTCGCAATGATAGTAGCAATGATATCGTACAACCAGCCGAATTCATTGGATCCACACTCAAGTATTTGTATTTGACGTTTTCGGACCGGGATGTTCTCCCACTGGATCAATGGGTATTTAGTCAGGCTGGACAGCCGTTTCCAGTTTTAGAGGATTGAAATCCTTTATAGGATCTTTTATATAAGTTTGTTAAACTTTGTATATTTGAAAATAAAATGTTAGTCATCCGTTGGTCAACTTTGAAACCGGTTCAATCCGTGTTGAACACAAAATAATGCAAAAATGTTACTACTTTATCTCATAGATCAAAATCTCACTAAACCAAAATCACGATTTATGGTTTACAAACACAAATTAATCGTAATCTTGAGGAAAATTTTCTATTTTTGTGTTCAAAAGATTCAGATCTTACAAATCAGTTCAATCAAACATTTCAAAACTGTTCAACATTGTCCAACACTTTTACACTCATGTACTCAACGTACTCAACACTTAATCATATCGTACAATCAATTGTGAACAATCTTAACCTAAACTTTTCAACACTTTCACAGTTTGCGCCAAATGTTGATTAAATGTTATCATATGTTTGCTTAAACTTATGATTTATATGCTTAAAGATCTGTATCTATGAAATTTTGTTTGCGCACTTAGCTATTGAATCATCATCAAGATCTCAACATATTTGTCTTGGTCACTAAGTTAATCTCTTAGTTCATATGTTCACAGTTTCTCCTATATAAAGTTTGTATTCTCAGTTGCAAAAATAGTCATTTAGAGTTTAGTCATTTCCCAAGCTATTCACAATTAACAGTTTTTTCCTGCTAACTCAAATCTTCCTGTATCAAAATGTCCGTCACATACGACAAGAAGGAAGTAGTTCAAGTACTTCCAGATCTTCCGACAAAAGTACCGGTAGTGCTTGAATCCGAGGACAAGCAACACTTTTCGTTCCAAAAACGCCAAAACTTCCACATCAATCTCACCAGTGCCCTCTCCTTTTCGTTCACCTTTATCATTGGAATCTTACTCGGTTATCTGTACCAACAAAACAGCCATCTTCGTAATGCAGCTCTACAACAACAATCCAAAATTAGCCAAGTCCAACAACCCGTTTACAACATTTCTACCAATTCAACCGTCAACATCGCCGAGTACCGTCTCGACTTTATCCGAAATATGACCCGTGAAGCCTTTGACCTGTATCGAGAACACGCTTGGGGCAATATGACCATTTCACCTGTGACCCGACGACCGTATAACAGTGGTAATCAGTTCGTGGAGGGTCAAACGATTGTGGAAGCAATGACAACTCTTTGGGTTATGGACTTGAAGAAGGAATTTGAACTCGCAAGGTCATGGGTCAATGAAAGTTTGGTCAACTTTGAAGAGGTTAGTTTGGATCTTTAACTTTTTGGATCTTTGACTTTTTGGTCTCTAACCTTTTGACCTCTAACCTATCGACCCTTGATTATTTATAGGTCAAAGTGAACATCTACTTAAACAGTGCAATTCCTGGTTACATTGGATCGCTACTCTCATGTTACGCCCTAACCAACGATGCTATGTTTCTGGTCAAAGCTCACCAGATGGCACAGGTCCTTAAACCAGCGTTCAATAGTTCCAAGGGTTATCCCTACCCGTACGTGAATCCTGTTTTCAAGGGTTTTACCGAAGATATTCTGTTCTTGTCGGATGTGAACGTCCAGGAACTTGAGTTTCGATATCTTAGTCATTTGATCAGCAATGATACCGAACTGGTTGGTTATCTTGAGAAGATTTGGGACATGTTGGAACGTGGGGTCAAGAAGAATAGTCAAAATGGGTTAATTATGAACGTGTTGGATCGAATTAGTGGAATTGCAAAGGTTAGCTTTGTAAATCTTTTCAGACATTCTAGTCCTTTTTACCAGAATCTGATCAAATCGTATTTGCAACGGCAAGATCCTAGGCCCTTGAAGCTGTATCAAGGGTCGATGAACTCAATGGAACGGGTTGGAGTGTTCTCTAAAACTAAAACCGGTTTGGTGTACTCCCGAAACTATGATACCAAGTCGGGTCAATTTGGTGATCAAATTGATCGGTCTGGTTGTGCTGTTGGAGCGATGCTTTCACTTGGCGCACACGCAATGAGAACACAATTGAAGGTTGCGGAAGGTTCAAATGTGGTGGATTCTCGTCATCGGAGGAAACAGGAACAGTTGATCCATAAACATGAGAATCTGGCTGAGGAGATCACAGAATTGTGTCATATGATTTCGAATCATACCAGAACCGGATTGCCTGCAAAGTGGTTCTACTTTGATGCCGAGGGAAAGTTGGATGTCACTACTGATTCGGCTGGGACATTCGATTTAGGGTAAGATTTGGATATTCTTGAGATTCTTGTGATTATTGGATATCTGGATATGTTCTGTGGATGATACTGGATTCTAATGTTCATTTCACCCTTAGACCCCAATTAGCCGAAAGTTATTTCATCCTATACCGGTTGACACATGACCCGAAATACCGTGACTATGCCTGGGAATTAGTGCAAGCGATTTACCGGAACTGTCGTACTGAAGGTGGGGGATACATAACCATTTTGAGCAATGACAAGGATCCAACGGACAAATATTCTGACATCCAACCAATTCATTTTCTGTCAGCTACTCTAAAGTATCTGTATTTGATCTTTACGGATGACTCTGTACTGCCACTGGACCAGTGGGTTTTCAATTCCCATGGACATCCACTGCCTATCATGTAGGGTTCTATTTTGATTCTTACAATCCTTTTTGTGATGAACGAATCGAGAACGATGTATTATCAGTAAAAAATAATAAATTATTTCAAATGTGTTGTCTCATGTGTAATCTGTACGAAGCATGCGGATAATGAATCATTGAAAATTGTCACAGTTTGTAGGGTACTAGGTTAGAACCGTACCTTTAGGCTCCCTCTTAGGTAGACAAAAGTATGAATATACGAAAATTGACATAGGTTTGTAGGGTACTAGGTTAGAACCGTACCTTTAGGCTCCCTCTTAGGTAGGCAAAAGTATGAATATACGAAAATTGACATAGGTTTGTAGGGTACTAGGTTAGAACCGTACCTTTAGGCTCCCTCTTAGGTAGGCAAAAGTATGAATATACGAAAATTGACATAGGTTTGTAGGGTACAAGGTTAGAACCGTACCTTTAGGCTCCCTCTTCGGTAGGCAAAAGTATGAATATACGAAAATTGACATAGGTTTGTAGGGTACTAGGTTAGAACCGTACCTTTAGGCTCCCTCTTAGGTAGGCAAAAGTATGAATATACGAAAATTGACATAGGTTTGTAGGGTACTAGGTTAGAACCGTACCTTTAGGCTCCCTCTTAGGTAGACAAAAGTATGAATATACGAAAATTGACATAGGTTTGTAGGGTAATGAACGAATCAATTGGTTGTTTCAGACGCTTTTGGTCAATAATGAAAAAATATTTTATTGAAAACAAGAGAAAAACAAAACTTTATTTAGTCTTGTTAGCTGCTCACAAATTAGTGAGATGCCCTGTGACACAGCGAGTAAGTGTAATCGTGGGACAATGGTGTGTATGGAGTTGTTTGTGTATAAATATCTGGAGTAGGTTAGGGTTTGTTTAAGGTAAAAAAAGGTGTTGTTCTTTCTTTGTCTTTGATCGATTTGTCTTTGATGTCGCGAATTATCTTGGTCCATATATATGATTGTGAATCATATGGATCGAGTCGGTCAGTACTTCCTCGGCTATGTCGGGCAGTAGCTTTCGATTCAGTCCGAAGCGATCGAAAAAGGCCGTCATCCTGTTGCTGATGGTGCCTCGGGCTCCGACCCATAAGCCGATGACTTCGACCGACTTGTTGCCAATCATCGGGTACTTAGATCGCAGAACGAAAGATCCAAACATTGAAATTAAAAAAAGATATTATTATGATTAACTAGTTCGGTGGCCACAGGGACACTGGAAATTTCCTGTTCCTTCTTCAACACATTTAGGATCCTCCTCCTCCTCCTCATCCCTTTCGGGTAGGCGAGTTGGTCGTTGACCACCAACCAAAGGGAAACAAAGCCTTGACCAGGTCAAATGATGGTTCAATGCCAGGCTTCAAATCCCAGTGGCTTGACCGAATAAATGCTTTTGAACCCATCGTAGACGTATTGAATTCCAGCAAGTGGTCAATGGCCACCACATTGTCCACAGGCTGTTCCACGCCCTCGGCTGAAATTGCCACAGCAGGTTCATCGGGATGTTGTCGTTGTAGTTGGGCCAGTTCGAGTTGAAGTTGGAGCTCTTCTCGTTCGAGTCGACCTTCGTGTGTGAATTCGGTCTGGCTCACGTGGCGTTTCAATACGTCTTGTCCATGCAGGTAGACCTTGCAGGCACACGGTAGTAGGCATTGCTCCGCGGTGGCCACGGAAATTTGAGTCAAATTGTAAGGACAAATTTGACCTTTCGTGTTGTCCATCACACGAAGTGGCGTCATTCCATCCCCGAGAAGGTCATTCGCTTGATTGTTGTAGATTTCATAATATGAAATCCACACTTGAAAGCTGGCCGACTGTAAGCGTTCGTCAAGAGGAATTGGTTACTTTGGTTCGGTTTGGTTGGTTTTTATAACCAAAAACAACAACTGTCGTGGATTGTTGGTTTTAATTCAATGACTGCAGTACACACAACAATACACACAACCAGAATCGAATTAACCGAAATAGCTTATTCATTAGCCAATAATGGTTTTGATTCCAATTGTGGTAGGACAAGACGTCGCCGACATTTGTGAATGGGCCCCATGTATTTCAAAACAATATACTCCATTCCATGTTTTATTGTAAATATATTTATAATTATAATTATTGGACAAAAAAACAAATATATTTAATAGATTACATAATAATAGTATTCACCGAAAAAAAATTAGACAGGACTGGGCACAATCTCACAGGTGAACTGAAAGTCGCCCTCAAAATGAGACTCTTTAAGCGTCGCAGTATAGATGGCATAACTTACAAAGTCATCTAGAAAGGGTTGTAGCTTGTCGATTTGACCATTCCTCTGCAAATGGGCAACCACTCGATCACCACGACGTTTGAATTTGTCGATTTTCCAAGCTAATCGAAATTGAAAGCCACCAATTTTTTCGATACATTTCAGTCGGATTATATCCTTCATCAGTGATGATGATTGAGTTCCATTGGACTTTTGTACAAATTCAAACACTTGTTCCTGTGGTGCAAGAGTCACCCGCCAACTTTTGGGTAGTATGTACGGATTCTTGAAGACAAAGTTGTACATGCACACGCGGGTACCGTCCGACTGGGTGTGATGGGACACAAACAGCTTTTCAATGGCGCTCAAGCAAATGTTGAACTGGTCAGCCGAACGAGTAGATTTTGTAACCAATTTATACGAGACCGAGAGATACCCTTGGATAAAGCATTGTAGACGAAGAGTGTGGTCAGTTTCAATTTGGCGACAGTATCCAGTGTAGGTTGGAGTAGTAGAAGTAGGGTTGGTTGTAGAGTTGGATGTAGGGTTGGATGTACGGTTGGATGTACGGTTAGGTGTACAGTTAGATGTACGGTTAGGTGTAGGGTTATGTGTAGGGTTAGGTGTAGGGTTAGGTGTAGGGTTAGATGTATGGTTAGATGTACGGTTGGGTATAAAGTTAGGTGAACGGTTGAAAGTAATGTTAGAAGAACGGTTGTACTCGTAAAAACTGTTCGATGAAGAGTTGGATGTACGATTGGATGTACAATTAGTTGCTTGGTTGACCACTCGGTTAGTTGTTTCCGTTGGAACAAAAGGCGTACTGTAAAGGAGACTCATAGGGGAAGAGTAAATCAAAGGGCGACAACCAAAACCGGCTAGGGAAACATAAAGATAACCGTAGCCAGGAAGAACAAAGAAGCCAGACCCATTACGGGGACCATAATCAGAATCCATTATGATGACACACAAAAGAGAGGACACCTTCACAAAGAGAATATCACAAGAAGGTTTGGAGAAGGATTCAATAAACACAAAAGATCTGTAAACGAAAAAACAAGTTTATCAAAAACGAGTTTGTAAACGATCTAAAGAGACGAGACAAGACTGACGATGAAAAACACATGATCGTCATACGAATGACTCACATGATGTACATGAATGTCAACATCAAAATCAGAAAGACAGATAAGAAAAGTGACGCTGATGGCGCCATTTGATTTACTTTGAAATTGTGGCACTAGATGGAACCCCAAGTCATTTGAAACCGAAACAAGATTGTCTTTGAATCAAATACCTCCCTTCAACCTTCAATCTTCAATCTTTACCATCAGCAAACGAGTATAATTGATGGTTTACTATACTAATAAACTATTTTATTATAAACAAGATATACTTAACAAATCAAAACACAATTTGAATTAACATTGAAATTGAAACAACAAGAGACACATAGATAGATTACATGTTCATCTACATTTAATAAACAGGATTGGACAGTGCCCACTGGGGCACTGCCCAGGGCACAATCTCACAATCGAATTGAAAGTCTCCCTCAAAATCAGACATTTTAACCCATGAATAGTTGACTGGACTACCTGGATACTGTTGTGTTGGATTTCCTTGGCGCATTTGACCCTCTTTGAGCGCAATCTGTCTTCGTTCACCGCCACGTTCGAAATGTTCGAGCTTCCATGGAGCTTCCACTGGATCCAGTTGAGTCGGCATCTATAGGTCATACATTTCCGTTGGATTATATCCTTCATCAGTGATGATGCTGCAACTTGATCAGTTACACTTGATTCGTACACAAATTCGAGCACTCGTTCCTCTGGTTCAATGGTAGTAACGTTCCAACTTGCGGGTAGAGTGTACGGATTCTTGAAGACAAAATTGTACGAACAAACTTGGCTACCGTTGGGTTGAGTGTGATGGGAGACAAACAACTTTTCAAGTGCGTTCCAGTGCAGGTTGTAGCGTTCGGTCCAAGGTTGATCATCAGAAGAAGAGGAAGATGAAGTATTCGGCTTGTACGAGGCAGTCAGATACGCCCTGGACCAACATGCGAGCTGTACAGTGTGGTCTGTTCGAATTTGGCGACAGTGTCCAGTGTAGTAGGGAATGGGAACGGTGGTGGTGGTCGTTTCGTTACCATAGTGAGACTCATCATCAGTGTTTAGAATTTTGGAGTATCTCATCCGTGAAGAACCTAGAATTATACCTCGTCTGTGGACAGTGCAATCAGAATACATGATGAGGAGACAAGAGAGGACACACACGTTCAGAGAGAAGATTTGGAGAGCACACGAAGATTTGGAAAGACAACAAAAAGATCTTCAAAAAAAAGAGGACAAAAACAACAGACAGACCTTCACCTAGCAGCAGTAGAAGTGACAAATGACAGTAGAAAGCATAAAACGCCTAAAAGTGGTAGCACAAACAAAAAACTCAAGTTCAAAATGAAATAAGAAAAAGTATGGCGCCATCTCGATTATCTTTAAATTTTTGCACGAGATGGCGCCACAAGTTATACAATTTCCCGAATGGAGATCGAAGATAACAGTGTCTATTAGACAAGGACAAGGTAAAATGATGGCCAGGTTAGGTTACTTGGTGTATACCAGGAAATCGGTAAAAGAGAGATAGGTTTCTTGGTATATTCGGTTTTGGATCGAGAACGGTTCAAAAGGATACAACCTAACCGAGATATATGAGTTTGAGGATACAAGAAATGCAATATGAAACCGGTAAAGTAAAGTAAAAAAGATCTGTTTATTATAAAATTCGTAGTTTACATGATATACATGATAAATAATTACAAAAATATTTCGTACAAGTCCCGCAAAACTAACGTTTTGCTCATGGGACTTGTACGAAACCGCTGACAGCAAGCTGCCAGCGGCGCCCCACCCCACACTGCCCTACTCCAAACCCACAAATACTTATCAGCAAACTATCACTACACCAAACCGGCACCTAACTTAACTCAAAACCCATCCTAACACGACCCCTAACCTAACCCAAAACCCATCCTAACACGGCACCTAACCTAACCCAACCCAAACCCCATCCTAACACGGCACCTAACCTAACCCAAAACCCATCCTAACACGGCACCTAACCTAACCCAACCCAAACCCCATCCTAACACGGCACCTAACCCAACCCAAAACCCAACCAAACACGGCACTTAACCTAACCCAAAACTCATCATAACACCACGCCTAACCTAATCTAACCCAAACCCCATCCTAACACGGCACCTAACCTAACCCAAAACCCATCCTAACACGGCACCTAACCTAACCCAACGCAAACCCCATCCTAACACGGCACCTAACCTAACCCAAACCCCATCCTAACACGGCACCTAACCTAACCCAAAACCCATCCTAACACGGCACCTAACCTAACCCAACCCAAACCCCATCCTAACACGGCACCTAACCTAACCCAAAACCCATCCTAACACGACCCCTAACCTAACCCAAAACCCATTCTAACACGGCACCTAACCTAACCCAACCCAAACCCCCATCCTAACACGGCACCTAACCTAACCCAAAACCCATCCTAAAACGGCACCTAACCTAACCCAACCCAAAACCCAACCAAACACGGCACCTAACCTAACCCAAAACTCATCATAACACCACGCCTAACCTAATCTAACCCATCCTAACACGGCACCTAACCTATCCTAACCCAAAACCCATTCTAAAACGGCACCTAACCTAACCCAACCCAAAACCAATCCTAACACGGCACCTAATACCCAACCTAGTCCTAAACGGGTGCAAGGCAAACTTAATATAATAGCTAAACATAAACAAAATCAGAAAAGAAAATTTCTTTCACCAATCAAACTTATTTCCATTCTTGTAATTTTAACAATCACTTTCCGAATCTTTGACTTTGCATTGTTGACAAACACACGGACTCCACAATTTTAAGATAAGTAGGATAGGATAGGATTACAAAGAAAGTAAAAGTAAATAGTAGAAAACGTTCAACGACATTTAATAGACAGGACTGGGCACAATCTCACAGGTGAATTGAAAGTCGCCCTCAAAATCAGACTCATCAAGCGATGCCCCAGAATAGATGACATTGGCAGCGCTAGCTTTATGGAATCTACGTGGATGGTGTGCTAGTAGAGTAGTTTGGCGATTCTTGTGGATTTGACCATCCTTTTGGGTGGCCACAACTCCCTCGAATTCGAATTTGTCGATTTTCCATCCGAGTCGTGTGAGAGAGCCACCAATCTGCTCGATATATTTCAGCCGGATTACATCCTTCATCAGTGATGATGATGATGCTTGAGCTCCAGTGGATTCGTGTACAAATTCGAGCACTCGTTCCTGTGGCGGCATGGTCACCTGCCAACTTGCGGGTAGAGTGTACGGATTCTTGAATACAAAGTTGTACATGCACACGCGGGCAGCGCCGTTCCAGTATATGACGCAAGAAGGACAGGATTTTTTGTTGCATGAAAACATACAATCGAGGGAAGTTTATTTAAATAAAATATTGAACATATAGGAAATATAGGAAAATTTCAAAGAATAAAAAACGGTTAGCTTATAGGGAAAATGTCGTTCCCAGCTTCTCTTCTCTACAGTCAGTATTTAGGAAATCTCTTCAAGGTAAGAGCAGACTGGTACATCGGAGATATATTTCATCTCCATCTTCAGCAAGGCATCTTTCCACGTATGCTTCTCTTGTTCTTGGTTCGTCTTCTACACTGACACTTGGAGGAAGGTACCGGTTGTTTTCGTAGCCCATAAAGAAATACATTGCGCATGTAGCGCAGTCGGCGCGTGCTTCATCGTGCACAACGGCAGTAGAGCAAAGGGAAGAAGTTTGGGCCTCACTTGAAAAGGCTAATACCAACATCGCTAGAAAGATGATCTTGTACATCATGAAAATGGCGCTTGATAGTGGTAGTTCAAAAATCAAATTGGTGGAGCGAATGAAACTTCGGAGTGGGGGTTTCAGAATTGTTCTTCCAGGGACATTATCTTTATCTTTATCATATATTCTGGAAAGTCATGTCCAGAGAGTAGAGAACTTGTGCAGCGCAAATATACATAGTCATCTACGGCACATTTTTCCATGTATGTTTCAAAGTCCACCTGATACTCGGTCTTTTGGTCCAGTATTGGCGAGATGGGATATTGGTCTATCTGACCACTGCGATGGTATTGGGCACATATGTGACACATGCCCATCAGTTCTACTGCTTCAGGAGTAGTGCAGGGGTAATCTTCTGCCTCAATTGACGAGGCTGCCACAATGACCAGTAACAGAATTCGAAGAAGAAGCATCGTTGACAGAGATCAGAAAAGTTTTAGCGTATATGGACGTGACAGAATTTGACAGATACAGAATGAGAATGAGAAGAGCGTGGGTTTTCGGAAGCGGATGCGTTAGCGAAGGTGGTGACAACTACTGCTATGAGTACGTGAACTACAATCATAGAATGGTAGAAGGTAGAAAACAACTGTGATGTGAGAACGTGACAATCAGAAAGATCTTGTTAATATACAGTGTCCTGAGACTCATTGTTGAAATGCGACAATGAGATTAGTTCAAAAGTTGGTTAAAAAGAGAGACACAGAGATTTTGTTATGAAAACATACAATAGAGCACAATTTATTTACTGAAAATATAGAACATAAAAGTGTTCATAGGAAAAAAATTTAGGGAACAGATAGTAAAAGTCTTAGGGAACCTTGACACCTTTTCTTCAGACATTCTCTGGAATAGCTCTATCAGAGAAGAGCGAACTTGTGCATCGGAAAAATATGTGTTCATCCGAAACACATTTTGCGACATAGTCGTCTATGCTTGCGAATTGTGGCTCGTTGTCTCTACCCAAAATTGGCCAGTAGAAGAGTACCTCGACGTCTTCAATGAAATAAGCGCGAGCACATGTTGTGCACAAATTTAGGACTTGAGGGCGTAATCCTGATCCTGCAGTACAGTGACAATAGTGAGCCTCAACTGATGAGGCCACGGCCAATACAACCAATTAATGTTAGTGCGAGAGGATATCCAAAAATCCGAGATGTTTCGTAAATGATTGAGATTTGAGGATTGGAGATATATTTTTTTTGCGCGCGAAACAAAAAGATAGACATGATTTTTGGTTGTATGAAAACATACAATTGAGGGAAGTTTATTTAAAGAAAATACAGAACATATAGTTCATAGAAATACAAAGGATAAAAATAAAAACGGCAAGCCTAGGAAAATGTCGTTCCCAGCTGCTTCCTCTTCAGCCAGTCTTTAATCTCTTCCAGACAAGAGAAGGCTTGTAGTATTTTATAAAATCTTTCTTCAAAAAATTGATTTTAGTGAATATTAATTGGAGAATAGTAACGACCAACTTATTGTGAGATAAAATCCAACAACCCAATTGGAGAATGGTTCCGGACAACCAATTGTGGGATAATCCTGACCATCTTATTGTGGGATAGAATCTATCAAACCAATTGTGGGATAATCCTGACCATCTTATTGTGGGATAGAATCTATCAAACCAATTGTGGGATAGTCCCGACCATCTTATTGTGGGATAGAATCTATCAAACCAATTGTGGGATAATCCTGACCATCTTATTGTGGGATAGAATCTATCAAACCAATTGTGGGATAATCCTGACCATCTTATTGTGGGATAGAATCTATCAAACCAATTGTGGGATAATCCCGACCACCTTATTGTGGGATAGATTCCACCAATCAAATTATGGGCTATTCCATTACGGAGAGCCACCTGGTGGCGCTCTGACGCCCAATCACCAAACGAATATCATATTCGGATCGACCGACCTCGAAATATTTAGTAACCCATTTGTCACCTCACAAAACTCTATTTCGCCATTTCGGACCTAGTGGCGCCCTGACGCCCAATCCCAAATTGGTCATCATATTCGGATTCCCCACCCTCCAAATAGTCAATAAGCACCATTTCAGGCCAATCAGTCACCATTTCCAATTTCCACCGACACCAGCGCCACCTACAATCCTAGGGTATCCTCCAATCCCAAATTGGTCATCATATTCGGATTCCCCACCCTCCAAATAGTCAATAAGCACCATTTCAGGCCAATTAGTCACCATTTCCAATTTCCACCGACATCAGCGCCACCTACAATCCTAGGGTATCCTCCAATCCCAAATTGGTCATCATATTCGGATTCCCCACCCTCCAAATAGTCAATAGGCACCATTTCAGGCCAATCAGTCACCATATTCAATTTCCACCGACACCAGCGCCACCTACAATCCTAGGGTATCCTCCAATCTCAAATTGGTCATCATATTCGGATTCCTCACCCTCCAAATAGTCAATAAGCACCATTTCAGGCCAATCAGTCACCATTTCCAATTTCCACCGACACCAGCGCCACCTACAATCCTAGGGTATCCTCCAATCCCAAATTGGTCATCATATTCGGATTCCCCACCCTCCAAATAGTCAATAAGCACCATTTCAGGCCAATCAGTCACCATTTCCATTTTCCACCGACACCAGCGCCACCTACAATCCTAGGGTATCCTCCAATCCCAAATTGGTCATCATATTCGGATTCCCCACCCTCCAAATAGTCAATAAGCACCATTTCAGGCCAATTAGTCACCATTTCCAATTTCCACCGACACCAGCGCCACCTACAATCTTTGGGTATCCTCCAATCCCAAATTGGTCATCATATTCGGATTCCCCACCCTCCAAATAGTCAATAAGCACCATTTCAGGCCAATCAGTCACCATTTCCAATTTCCACCGACATCAGCGCCACCTACAATCCTAGGGTATCCTCCAATCCCAAATTGGTCATCATATTCGGATTCCTCACCCTCCAAATAGTCAATAGGCACCATTTCAGGCCAATCAGTCACCATTTCCAATTTCCACCGACATCAGCGCCACCTACAATCCTAGGGTATCCTCCAATCCCAAATTGGTCATCATATTCGGATTCCTCACCCTCCAAATAGTCAATAAGCACCATTTCAGGCCAATCAGTCACCATTTCCATTTTCCACCGACACCAGCGCCACCTACAATCCTAGGGTATCCTCCAATCCCAAATTGGTCATCATATTCGGATTCCCCACCCTCCAAATAGTCAATAAGCACCATTTCAGGCCAATCAGTCACCATTTCCATTTTCCACCGACACCAGCGCCACCTACAATCTTTGGGTATCCTCCAATCTCAAATTGGTCATCATATTCGGATTCCCCACCCTCCAAATAGTCAATAGGCACCATTTCAGGCCAATCAGTCACCATATTCAATTTCCACTTACACCAGCGCCACCTACAATCCTAGGGTATCCTCCAATCTCAAATTGGTCATCATATTCGGATTCCCCACCCTCCAAATAGTCAATAAGCACCATTTCAGGCCAATCAGTCACCATTTCCAATTTCCACCGACATCAGCGCCACCTACAATCCTAGGGTATCCTCCAATCCCAAATTGGTCATCATATTCGGATTCCTCACCCTCCAAATAGTCAATAAGCACCATTTCAGGCCAATCAGTCACCATTTCCAATTTCCACCGACATCAGCGCCACCTACAATCCTAGGGTATCCTCCAATCCCAAATTGGTCATCATATTCGGATTCCCCACCCTCCAAATAGTCAATAGGCACCATTTCAGGCCAATCAGTCACCATATTCAATTTCCACCTACACCAGCGCCACCTACAATCCTAGGGTATCCTCCAATCTCAAATTGGTCATCATATTCGGATTCCCCACCCTCCAAATAGTCAATAAGCACCATTTCAGGCCAATCAGTCACCATTTCCAATTTCCACCGACACCAGCGCCACCTACAATCCTAGGGTATCCTCCAATCCCAAATTGGTCATCATATTCGGATTCCTCACCCTCCAAATAGTCAATAAGCACCATTTCAGGCCAATCAGTCACCATTTCCAATTTCCACCGACACCAGCGCCACCTACAATCCTAGGGTATCCTCCAATCCCAAATTGGTCATCATATTCGGATTCCCCACCCTCCAAATAGTCAATAGGCACCATTTCAGGCCAATCAGTCACCATATTCAATTTCCACCGACACCAGCGCCACCTACAATCCTAGGGTATCCTCCAATCTCAAATTGGTCATCATATTCGGATTCCCCACCCTCCAAATAGTCAATAAGCACCATTTCAGGCCAATCAGTCACCATTTCCATTTTCCACCGACACCAGCGCCACCTACAATCCTAGGGTATCCTCCAATCCCAAATTGGTCATCATATTCGGATTCCCCACCCTCCAAATAGTCAATAAGCACCATTTCAGGCCAATCAGTCACCATATTCAATTTCCACCTACACCAGCGCCACCTACAATCCTAGGGTATCCTCCAATCTCAAATTGGTCATCATATTCGGATTCCTCACCCTCCAAATAGTCAATAGGCACCATTTCAGGCCAATCAGTCACCATATTCAATTTCCACCGACACCAGCGCCACCTACAATCCTAGGGTATCCTCCAATCTCAAATTGGTCATCATATTCGGATTCCCCACCCTCCAAATAGTCAATAAGCACCATTTCAGGCCAATCAGTCACCATTTCCATTTTCCACCGACACCAGCGCCACCTACAATCCTAGGGTATCCTCCAATCCCAAATTGGTCATCATATTCGGATTCCCCACCCTCCAAATAGTCAATAAGCACCATTTCAGGCCAATCAGTCACCATTTCCAATTTCCACCGACACCAGCGCCACCTACAATCCTAGGGTATCCTCCAATCCCAAATTGGTCATCATATTCGGATTCCCCACCCTCCAAATAGTCAATAAGCACCATTTCAGGCCAATCAGTCACCATTTCCAATTTCCACCGACATCAGCGCCACCTACAATCCTAGGGTATCCTCCAATCCCAAATTGGTCATCATATTCGGATTCCCCACCCTCCAAATAGTCAATAGACATTTATTCTCCGCAATTAATCACCTTTCACACTTTTCAAGTTTGCACGGTGCAAGTCGTATTATGTTTGCAAAATATTTCATCATCGAGTTGGGCTGTTGGGCTGCCCATGGGCTAAAGCTGCCCAACTGGGCTAGTGATGGGCTAGCTGGGCTGATGGGCGAGCCCATTTGTCCATCTCTAGCTTGTGCATCGGAGATAAATGTCATCTCCATCATCCTCGAGACATCTTTCAACATAGTCTTCTCTTGAGTTCGGTTCATCTTCTACAGCCACGCTTGGGGGGAGAAATTCATAATTGTCACCCATGAAGTAATACATAGCACAACTAGCGCAGTCGATGCGTGCTTCATCGTGTACAACTACGGGGGTAGTGCTGAGAGAATCGTGAGCCTCATTTGAAGAGGCTAATAATACCAAAAAAGAAAGAAGCAGGACTCGATTCATCTTCAAGGCGGTTGTATACAAGATATATCTTCTTGATCCAAAAGTCCAAAAGATTCGCGCTTGAATGAAGTTGCGGTTAACTGGTTGACGAGTTGCGGTTAGGGAGTCGCGGTTACGGTGTGGTGGTGGTGGTTACGGACAAGAACGTGAGAATAATTGCGAAGCAAAGGTGGTGACAACTGCTGCTGTGATAACGTGAACTACAACCAAAGACTGCCAAAGGGGTACTCAATTTATAGTGTCCTAAGGGTCAATGTTGAAGTATACGACTATGAGATCCAGAGGATAATGAATTTGGTTATTATTCATTTATCGTTATTGATCTGGTATCTGGGTATAATTGATTGTTGGATTGATTTATGTCATTGTTTAGAATCCAGATACTTAGAAGGATCTAGAATTGCGAATCCTCTAGAATGTTTTGCATCCAACGTGGCCAAAGTTACTGTCCAGAAATTTGTCAATATTGACTATTCCAGGATAATTGTATAATTGGCTTTTCAATTTTTTTCTTTCGAATTTAGATCGTTCACTACACTGGTCTTGACGATGATTGAGCCAATCATCGGTGCTTCGGCATGCCCCCCGACTCGCTGAGGACCTCGGGATTGTGGTGTTGTTAACTTGTCCAACCCACTACTCACCACTGCAGTTCGACATGTTAGTTGACGCAAGTGAGTTTCTACCAGTCGGAGCCCGAGTTGTGGTGGTTTCCTCCGGGTACTCCGGTTTCCCCACCAACCATGGCTGAACAGCATACATACACAGGGAGAGTGACCTCGGTCCTCTGCGGTGAGCTGGCCACTTGCCCGTTACCCGATGGCTCTTTGAGCGCCCTACACGACGCCACGTGGCAAAAACCTGGCCTGTAACTGGGCTCGGCCAGGTCCACCTTCCTTCGGGAGGGTGGTTGTGTAGTAGCGAATGTATGTATGTATGGCTTTTCAAAGTAATATTCTCGGAAAGTTTGCAATAAACAGAATTGGAAAAGGTGGATTTCAAAACGGATTTTTTTCTTTCCGGAATAAGTTGAATTCAGTTACTTTCATTCGGCTAAACGGCTAATATTGGTTTTTGTCGATCAAAATATGTTGAAATGTTGTAATCACTGTCAAGATTCACGGGGAAATTTAAAATCCACATCTAGTAGACAAATAAACTTAGGCCAAGTAAACAAATATGAGCAAAATATGAACAAAAAGAGAGATATGATTTTTTGTTGTTGTATGAAAAACATTCAATCGAGGAAAATTTATTTAAATAAAATACAGAACATACATGTTCTTAGGAAAATATAAAAATAAAAACATGCCAGTTCATAGGCAAGGGGAATTGTTCTTCCAGGGATTTTATCTTCAACTATACTCTGGAAAATCGTGTCCAGAGAGAAGCGCGCTTGTGCATCTCAGATACACATACGTAGTCATCTGAGAGGCATCTTGCAATATATGTGTCCATATCCACCTCGATTTCGGCATTTAGGCTTGGTGATATAGGGTACTGGTCTATAAGACCACTTCGGTGATATTGGCCACAAATTTGGCACAGGCGCGTGGAGCACATATCCAAATGGGACATTAGGCCAATCTGCCCATTGTTAACATAATAATGCAGCTTATTTTTGTACTTGCAATGTCCATAAATGGCGACCACTTTTGCCTCCATCATCATTTCTTCAGGTAGAGCATTCTGCATTCTCTACTACGTTTTCTGGTGGATCTTCATTAGCCGCGTGGCCCGGTTCGCATATAATCGGCAAATGCGGCCATGTCTTCGACCGCGGACTGTGGCTCCCATGTGAGGTTCCAGAAGCTATATATGCTTAGGACTCACTTGATACCCAAGTATTTGCATCGACTCTCAAACGAGGACACTACTGCAACCATCTTGAAGGACATCGACCGAGCAGTCCGCAACTGTGCAAAAGACTTTCTGCACCTTCCTGATGCTGTCCCCAGCAGTTGGTTTCATTTGGCAATTCGAAACGGTGGACTTGGACTAAAGGAGTTTCGTTTTGAGATCCCACTGATGACATACAAGCGATTGGCAAGGCTCAGATTTTCTCCTTCGTGGATAATTCAAGATATTGTATCGTCTCATTGGTTTGGCGTCAAAATGAGCAAGCTAGAGCACCTACTTCCGCTTTACCAAGACAATCAGATTCGACTGCTAAGTGACATAGAGAAGATCAAGACATTCAAAGGTCAATCTTGTTTTAGTGTTGCAGGAAATTTAGTCAACCGCCATCTTCGAGGGAATACGTGGTTCTCAGGCCGTCTATTCATCAGCTACCTTCGGATGCGTACCTGTACAATTGGTGCGTCTGGATACGAACCCGTTCCTGTCTATTGCCGTCATCACTGTGGCAAAATTGAAACGCTGAAACACATACTCTGCGAGTGTAAGCACATGGAAGGCATGAGACGTCGCCGTCATAATCTGGCACAGAAAATCGTGGTCAATCATCTCGAGTGTCATGGATGGACTGTGTTCACTAATTTCTCGATCATTGATGGCAATGGCGATGAAAAAATTCCCGACATTGTAGCAGTTAGTCCGGATAAGACCGACTGTTTAGTCCTCGACGTCCAAGTCTCTTTTGAAAGTGAGAAATCGACTTTCCATGACCGCGACATGTTCAAGCGTCAGAAGTACTCAGAAAAGTCTGTCATTGAAACCCTCAAGACGAAACTCGCACAGAGGGGACATCGACCAAACTCCTTTGATGTGTTCGGCTTCATATTTGGAGCAAGAGGCGCGATTCACAACGTGACGCTCAACATTCTACGAAGCCTGGAAATGACAGATAGTCGTATTGGCTCCATCATTGATCTACAGAGGCACCATGGAGTCCTTGACTCTTTTTAGGGTTTTTGGGTTACCAGCTGACCCTCTCTCGTGAGGCTTGTGCTCTCGGGGTTTTTGTAAACTCTATTATTTTTTTCAATAAATGATATTGAG
The DNA here is from genome assembly GCA_023373905.1 of Rhizoglyphus robini. Taxonomy (NCBI): domain Eukaryota; kingdom Metazoa; phylum Arthropoda; class Arachnida; order Sarcoptiformes; family Acaridae; genus Rhizoglyphus; species Rhizoglyphus robini. Next base: position 4,343,520 of record JAKIJQ010000009.1, read on the forward strand.
ATCTAACAAAAGAGTGCCAAAGATGTGCTCAATTTATAGTATCATAAGGGTCATTGTTGAAATGCTTTTGTGAAAAGAGATAGGGCCATTTTTACCACTAGATGACAGCACTGTGCTTAAATTTAAAAATATGCACGCGTAATTAAAAAAAACATTTTTTTTCTCTAAGAAAACATAAATTTATTTTGGTAAATAAAAACTAGGAAACATAGTTTCAGTATAATGCGTAATAATGAAATAAAACAAGCATGAAATTTCTTAAGAGCTGAATGCGCGCAAAAAAAAGGAGAAACATGAATTTGTTGCATGAAAACATACAATTTATTTAACAAATTTAAAAATATAGAACATATGCAGTTCTTAGAGAAACTTTATGGAATAAAAATAAAATCTGTCAGGCCAGGGAAATTGTTCTTGCCAGGCTTCAGTCTCCGCTGCTTGGAAAAGCACTCCAAAACTCACAGCGATAGAGTGCATTGCTGCATTCAAAGAAAACGTCTGCATCCAAACCGCAGAGTAGAATGTAGTCTTCCGTCGGACCCTTGAATTCGACAAAATCCACCATTCGATTATAATCACCACAAGCAGAGCATATGTCCAATCGATCGATGCGTCCTGCAGGAGTACATTCAGGACAAAATTGTGCCACAATTGATGAGGCACACAAAACCACCAGGACAAATACTAGGAATTGCTGGAACATCATCGTTGACGTGGGTGGGGGTGGTAGTAAATCAGTTGTCCAAAATGCGAAATATTCGTGCGATTAAATGTGGTGACGATGTTGAGGGAGTAACAAGAAGAATTGCGTAGCGACAAGGTTGACAACTGCTATACTGTGAGAACGTGAACGACAACCACAGAATGCCAATGGGGTACTCAATTTACAGTGTCCTAAAGGTCATTGTTGGAGTACGACAATGTGATCCAGAATGAATCGTGAATTTGGTTGTTGAATCAACAATGTTGATTCATTGTTGTTGATTTTCTGTGATACTGTATACAGTTGCATTGGTTGACATTGTGCTCGAATGTGCTTTCCATAGACATGGAATAATTTTGAATTGCAAAATGGGATCATTTCTAGAATCTCATCTTTATACATATCCGGTATACAAAAATTTTGTTTTTCAAAGTCTTCAGTATTCTTAGGAATAATTTGCAAACAAGTTGCACAATTAACGGGATTGAAAAAGATGTGGACAAGTATGAACCCAATCTGATTGAACTTGGGAATACATGATGAAACTTTACTTTCAATCGCTAAACGGTAATTCTGTTTTCAAATCGATCCAGAAATGATTCGCAGACCCGAGTCTATACCTAAAATGGCTCTTAACTTCTGAAACTCTAATTCTACTATCTTGGCTCAAAATATGTTGAGACCTGAAAGAAGAATTCGCGTACACTCAAGATTCACGGGGAAATTTAAAATCCACATCTAGTATAGATGACCAAGTAAAAAATATTATCAAAAAATGAACAAAATTAGAGAGAAAAGAAGACAGGATTTTTTTGTTGTATGTAAACATACAGTTAAGGAAAATTTATTAAAATAATATATGGAACATAGCAGTTGGTAGGAAATAAAATAAAAACGGCCAGATCATTGGCGAGGAAAAATGTTCTTTTCTTGTAGCTTCTTATCATCACGAATATTCTGGAAAGTCTTGTCCAGAGAGTAGGGAACTTGTGCACCGCAGGTACACATAATCATCATGGTCCACGGCGCATTTTTGCATGTACTCTTGCATGTCAACCTGGTAATTCATCGTTCGGTCCAGTAGCGGCGAAATAGGAAATTCGTCTATATGACCGGCAAAGTGGTATTCTGCGCACATTTGGCACAGTTGTGCTGGACACATTTCCATGAGTTCGTTGCTGCTTGAAGTGGAACAGGTATATTGTGCCTCAATTGATGAGGCTGCCAGCGCCACCAGGACTAGAAGCAGATATTTAAGCATCGTAGCTATATGACAATATCAGAAAATGCTCAAGGGTAGATGAGAGTGACGTCAGATGTGGAGTAGCAACAGGTAGCGGGAAAGGTTTGGAGAAGCGAGGGCTATAGCGATGCTGATGACAACAGTCTGCTGTGAGAACTACAACCAAATAATGCCAAGGGACACTCAATTTACAGTGTCCTAAGGGTTATTATTGAAGAATACAACAATATTGTGATTCAGAATGAATCATGAATTTGGTTGTTGATTGATGATTGTCACTTGATTATCTTATACATTGTTTCATTGGTTGACATAGTTCGGATGTGTCTGAAGTCATAGAATTGAATCTAAAATTTCAAGGTGGAATCTTCTAGAATCTCATCTTTATTAGAGCATCAATGACTTTGTTGTTGTATGAAAAAAATGCAATATTTTATTTGGAAAATTTAAAGTTAAAACGGAAAAATGTCGTTACACATCTGAAAAATTAGGCAGCAGGATAGCGTAGAGAATCTGAAATTGCCCAATAAACAAAAAGGAAAACAATTTTCGTATAAGAATACGTTTAATGGTAAAAATAGAATTTAACAAACATATAATGGGTTAATAAAGATTACAGAACATAAAAACCAAACAGCTCTCTACGGATGGCACTTCTCACTAAAAATCAGTACGGAGAAGGCAACTTTTTCTTCTCATCATCTGACAACAGTCGATAGGGCACTCGGTCCCCAATCTTTTCGAGATACTTTCGCTCTTCACGGGCATTGTACTCCTTGTGTGCGTCTTCGCAACGAAAAAAGACGTAATTGTAGTCGTAATCGGCAGTGCAACGCGAAATGTACTTCTCCTGTGCGTTCGGCTCGCTTCTGTCAAATTTCTCTACAAAAGCGTTCAGGTATCGATTGTCGTATGCGGCATATTCTCCCATAAAAAGCCAGGAACATGTAGAGCAGAGCCAGTCTTTCTGCTCTGATGGTAGTCGGACGGAAGATTTGGTAGCTTCAGACTGGAGCGGCTCGGCAAAAAGCGACATTGGTTGAAAAGAGAGACACAGAGATTTTGGTATGAAAACATACAATAAACAAAAATTTATTAAAAGAATATATAGAACATATAGTTCTTAGGGAATAAAAATAAAAACTGCCAGTTCATAGGCGGGGAAAATCTTTAAGCTTTCTCTTCAGCTATATTCGGGAAAGTCGTGTCCCGATAGGAGTGAGCTAGTGCAGCGCAGATAGACATAGTCATCCACGGCGCATTTTTCCTTATATACTTCATAATCCACCTGATACTCAGTCGTTTGGTCCATAATCGGCGAAATAGGGAATTGGTCTATAAGACCCATGTACGCGTGATATTGTGCGCATATGTTGCACAGGCTTGAGGCACACATATCCATGTAGCCATATTCATTGGGCACTACTTCAGGCATAGTACAGACGTGATCTTGGGCCTCAATTGACCAGGCCTGCCAATGCCACCAAAACTAGAAACAGATATTTGTTCATTCTTGACGTGTGATGCGAGTTCAGAAAAGGTTCTTGCGTAGATGGAGTGACACGGAATACGGAATGACAAGAGCGGGAAGGTTGGCGAAAGTGGAAGCGTAAGGCTAGGCGGTAACAACTGCTGCTGTGAACGTGAACTACAACCCTAGAATGCCAAAAGGGCACTCAATTTAAAGTATCCTAAAGGTCATTGTTGAAGTATACGACAATCCAAAGGGAATAATACTAGTGGGCCCGGCGGGTGCTAAATTTGAAGCATATGAATGTATTTAGAAAGTAATGTCCCCAAAATTGGCATTATGGGGAAAAGTCGAGTGTAAGCAAAAAACACCTGCCTAACCACCTAAACCAAACCTAACCCAATCCTAACCGACGCCCACACCTGCCTAACCACCTAAACCAAACCTAACCCAATCCTAACCGACGCCCACACCTCCCTAACCACCTAAACCTAACCTAACCCTATCCTAACCGACGCCCACACCTACCTAACCACCTAAACCTAACCTAACCCTATCCTAACCGACGCCCACACCTGCCTAACCACCTAAACCTAACCTAACCCAATCCTAATCGACACCCACACCTGCCTAACCACCTAAACCTAACCTAACCCAATCCTAATCGACACCCACACCTGCCTAACCACCTAAACCTAACCTAACCCAATCCTAATCGACACCCACACCTGCCTAACCACCTAAACCAAACCTAACCCAATCCTAACCGACGCCCACACCTCCCTAACCACCTAAACCTAACCTAACCCTACCCTAACCGACGCCCACACCTGCCTAACCACCTAAACCAAACCTAACCCAATCCTAACCGACGCCCACACCTGCCTAACCACCTAAACCTAACCTAACCCTATCCTAACCGACGCCCACACCTCCCTAACCACCTAAACCTAACCTAACCCTATCCTAACCGACGCCCACACCCACCTAACCACCTAAACCTAACCTAACCCTATCCTAACCGACGCCCACACCTGCCTAACCACCTAAACCTAACCTAACCCTATCCTAACCGACGCCCACACCTGCCTAACCACCTAAACCTAACCTAACCCAATCCTAACCGACACCCACACCTGCCTAACCACCTAAACCTAACCTAACCCAATCCTAATCGACACCCACACCTGCCTAACCACCTAAACCTAACCTAACCCAATCCTAATCGACACCCACACCTGCCTAACCACCTAAACCTAACCTAACCCAATCCTAATCGACACCCACACCTGCCTAACCACCTAAACCTAAATTAACCCAATCCTAAACGACACTCACACCTGCCTAACCACCTAAACCTAACCTAACCCAAACCTAAACGACACCCACACCTGCCTAACCACCTAAACCTAACCTAACCCAAACCTAACCGACACCCACACCTGCCTAACCACCTAAACCTAACCTAACCCAATCCTAATCGACACCCACACCTGCCTAACCACCTAAACCTAACCTAACCCAATCCTAATCGACACCCACACCTGCCTAACCACCTAAACCTAACCTAACCCAATCCTACACGACACCAACACCTGCCTAACCACCTAAACCTAACCTAACCCAATCCTAATCGACACCCACACCTGCCTAACCACCTAAACCTAACCTAACCCAATCCTAATCGACACCCACACCTGCCTAACCACCTAAACCTAACCTAACCCAATCCTAATCGACACCCACACCTGCCTAACCACCTAAACCTAACCTAACCCAATCCTAAACGACACCCACACCTGCCTAACCACCTAAACCTAACCTAACCCAAACCTAAACGACACCCACACCTGCCTAACCACCTAAACCTCACCTAACCCTAAACCTACACGACACCCACACCTGCCTAACCACCTAAACCTAACCTAACCCAATCCTAATCGACACCCACACCTGCCTAACCACCTAAACCTAACCTAACCCAATCCTAATCGACACCCACACCTGCCTAACCACCTAAACCTAACCTAACCCAATCCTAATCGACACCCACACCTGCCTAACCACCTAAACCTAACCTAACCCAATCCTAACCGACGCCCACACCTGCCTAACCACCTAAACCTAACCTAACCCTATCTTAACCGACGCCCACACCTGCCTAACCACCTAAACCTAACCTAACCCTATCCTAACCGACGCCCACACCTCCCTAACCACCTAAACCTAACCTAACCCTATCCTAACTGACGCCCACACCTGCCTAACCACCTAAACCTAACCTAACCTTATCCTAACCGACGCCCACAATCCTCTCAGTGACAAAATTTTCCATTTCCATTGTTGCACTCATTGTTGGACATTGAGACCCAACAATGGGAATTCAGGCTTGGACTTTTTCAATCAGAAATTTGTTCGGCAGGTATACTTAAAAAACAGTTTTGGCAAAAACCAAGGTCAAACGGCACATCTGCAAGGTATTCTAAGGACTTTTGCTAAATTTTATGCAATTCGGTTGAGAAATGTAGGAGGAGTTACCCGTACAAGAATCGAAATTGTTGTGCCTTAGTCTTCGCTTACGCTCGACAAAAATTGGTTTTTGGATTCATTGTTGATGATTATCTGAGATAGTTGATACTGTTGGATTTGGTTTGTATTGCTTGAATGTGCACTTTTGTAAACGCAGAATAATCTAAAATTGAGAGATGGAATCTTCTAGAGTTTCATCTTTTTTTGGCAGGTCCTAGAATGTTCTTTACATATATCGACAAAATCTTGATCCTATCCTGATCCTATCTTGACCCCCTATCCTGATGCTACAAAGATCACCATAAAATCGGTCTTCTGTACCCGCACAAGTGTCATGATTGACTCGTGCATTCATCCAAGCTCGGATGAGCCTCGGATTCTGAAAAGTTAGCGCAAACAATTTGAAATTGCGCAATAATAAACAGGAAAACAATTTTCGTATAAAAATACGTTTAATGGTTGTAACAGAATTTAGCAAACATAAATTAGGTAATATAGATAATAAGGTAAAAACAAAGCACTCTACGGTGCTATCACTTCATGAATCAGTATGGCGGCGGCATCTTTTTGCGCTCTTCATCAGACAGCAGACGATAGGGCACTTGATCGCCCATCTTTTCCCAATATTTTCGTTCCTCTCGCTTGTTGTACATCTGGTGAGCGTCTTCGCAACGGAAGAATACATAGTTGTATTCGTAGTCTGCGGTACAGCGGTCAATGTAACGGTCTTGAGCATCGGATTCGTTACTGTCAAATTGTTCTACAAATGAATTCAGATAGCGATTTTCATAGATGGTGTGTTCGCCCATGAATAGCCAAGAGCAGGTCGAACACAGCCAATCTTTCTGCTGTGACGGTAGAAGATGAGACGATTCGCTGACTTCCGGTTCAGGTGACTCAAAAAGTGGAGACAAAAGTTCGGGCGGGGTTGTGCTTGTCTTGATGGCCGACTCAGCCAACAGTAGAAGAGTGACGTTTAGAATCCACATTCTGCAGTGGTAAAAGTGTATTCGTATAGGAAGAGGTGTGGAAGCTGCAGGAAGTAACGGCTGAGGTAGCGACAGTTGTGAACGTTAGTTCTGCGATGTATCGACGACGAGTGCCAGGATAGACCCAAGGATACCAGCATTTATAGTATCTAAAGATTCATTCTTGTGAATTCTGTTTGTTGTGAGCTGTGCTCTGAATTGTGATTGTTGATAGACTAGATCTTATCTTATGATTGTTGAATTATTTCCGCTCCTGTATAATCGATATACTTGAGAATTTCATCTTTATATCTTCTTGGATCCAAAATGTATTTCTATAACGTTCTTATCCTCAATGCTCATTCACTCGTTCTGCTCAGACAATTTGTGCAAATTGCATGTAGGCAATGTACGAGAATGTAATGTGATTCAGATGTAATTAGATCTATATCCTCCCCAAAAATGCGAGATTCTAAAAATTCGTTGCATTTCTTTATTTTTTTATCTTTAGATGCGCACATTCCAACATTGTGAGAAACCAATCTAACAGTATCAATTTTCCGAGATAATCATGTAACAATCAACAACTAAATTCATGATTCCTCCCCGGATCCCATTGTCGTATTCTACAACAATGACCCTATGAACACGGTAAATTGAGTACCCCTTTGGAAGTCTTTGGTTATCGGTCCACGTTCACAGCAGCAACAACAGTTGTCACCACCACCACCTACACTTATCTTGCCACTCGCACTCTCCTTAACTCACAGCCCCCATTTACGCACCGAATCTTTTTGGCACTTTTGGATTGACGATTCTATCAAACCGCGTGTTAGCAAAATGATGTATCACCAGTTCAAGCTTCTAGTCCTGATTGCGGCACTATTAGCCTCCTCAATTGAGGCTCGAGATGACTGCGCCTATAGTGTGTCCAATGAGCACGTGCTCGAGTGCTCTAGCTGCGCCTCAAATCTGTACCAAGCGAACCAGCTGCTTCCGCCTATTCAAGAAAAGACAGACCAACTGGATTATTCTGTTGAAGAATATATGAAGAAATGCCAATTCGATAACGACTTTTACCTAAGATGCACTGGCTGGCTCTACCCTGAGTCAGCATTTCCGGAATATGTCTGATGAGAGAAAGGAAGGACAGCGCTTCCTTAGCCAGTTTGTCTGGACGATTTTATTTTTGTCGAGAGTGAGCGAAGACTTTCAGTGACAAGAAATCCGATTTGGTTTCCAGTGAACTCCTCCTCCATTTCTTAACCGATTTACATCAAACTTGGTCAAAATGCTTAAAATACTATGCGATTGTGCAGTTCAACCTTGGTTTTTGCGAAAAATGTTTTTTAGGTATAGCTGCCAGTCAAATCTCACCAAGGTCAAATCTCTGTTTGAGTGTCCATTGGGTCTGATGGCCAACAATGTGTGCAACAATGGCAAGGGGAAATTTGGCTACATTGTGACTTCAAACTTAGGTTAGGCAGGTGGGGGCGTCGGTTAGGATTGGGTTAGGTTAGGTTAGGTGGTTAGGCAGGTGTGGGCGTCGGTTAGGATAGGGTTAGGTTAGGGTTAGGTGGTTAGGCAGGTTTGGGCGTCGGTTAGGATAGGGTTAGGTTAGGGTTAGGTGGTTAGGCAGGTGTGGGCGTCGGTTAGGATAGGGTTAGGTTAGGTTTAGGTGGTTAGGCAGATGTGGGCGTCGGTTAGGATAGGGTTAGGTTAGGGTTAGGTGGTTAGGCAGGTGTGGGCGTCGGTTAGGATAGGGTTAGGTTAGGGTTAGGTGGTTAGGCAGGTGTGGGCGTCGGTTAGGATTGGGTTAGGTTAGGTTTAGGTAGTTAGGCAGGTGTTAGATTTTCGCTTACACTCGACTATTCCCCAGAATTTCAATTTTGGGGACATTACTTCAAAATAATACCAATGGTTTTCAATTTTGCACCAGCAGGGCCCACTAGTGTTATTTTTCCTAAGAACTATGTTCTATATATTCTATTAATAAATTTTCCTTAATTGTATGTTTTCATACACAAAAAATCATTTCTCTTTTTTTTGTTACGCGCGCAATGAAATTTAAATCTCCTCACTCACTGAGTCACTGGGACCAATTTGAGAAACAAGTCAAAAGTGGCTGTTTCTCCCGGAAAATATGAATTTTCTTTAGTCCAAATTGTTCACAACCCAAAAAACACGATTTTTCTATTTTTCCGCATCCAAGTAGAAAGTTAGTGGGTAAACAACTTTTTGTGGGAAGATAAGACAATAAGAGGATACAACCATAGAACCGGCTTTAGCCAGTTTTTTGTTTGCTTGCTAAAGTGATGACAAATGATCAACAATGTTTCAATGATTCAACATCATTTGCACAAGATTATCATCAATATCGCATATGATTAGACACAGTTTGTCAATATGAACAATGATTACGATCTCTTTTAGTCATAAGAAAACGTTTTTTAAAATCTCTAGTCTTTCGATTATCTCGACCTCACGAATCATTCAAGTCCGTTAACGGTTAGTCAACTTTTTTGCTTTCGTATTTACAATATGAACGAACAAGCCAAAAATGAAGAAGAATCCAATCCAATAATCATGTCAGAAGTTGTTAAAATGCTACGACAATCCCACCAAGTCAAATTCTCCATTAAATGGATTCAAATTTTGGTACATTTCATCTTCCTAACCCTTGGACTCGCCACTGGTATTTGGATGTATTCCAAAGTGAACCAACAATTTGAATCCATCAATTCCAACTCATCAATCGTACCAGAATCCTCAAACAGTAATGCTATTGCTTCCTGGACCGATCCAGAAATCACACGAAGACGCGAGTTTGTACGTGAAATGGCACTCGATTCCTGGAACGCTTACACCAACTATGCTTGGGGTTCAAAAGCGTTGAAACCAGAAACAAAATCTGGTGAAACTGATCAAAAGGATTCGGGTTTGACTATTACGCATGCGCTCACAACACTCTGGTTGATGAACCTCAAAGAGGAGTACGCACAGGCTCGTTCCTGGATTCTAGAAACGGACCTAGCATCGATCCAAACCAGTTCCAAACAGGTTGCAATTCACGGGTATCTTGGACCTCTGCTCTTCAGTTATTCGCTCACAAATGATCAGATATTTCTGGAAAAGTCTCAATACTTGATAGAGTCGATCAAACGGAAACCAGAAGAACCAAAAACTGAAGCACCGAAGACCGAAAAACCTAAAACTGAAAATTCCTGGAATGAAAAATCCCCAATTTTAAGAAAACGTTTAGGCCACCGATTTTGGAGAAAATCAATTCTTATGCGCAAGCGCAGACATGAACAACCCAAAGAGAATACCTTTTCCTTGAATCCTGAACTCCACTACCTATCCAAGCTTACAGCTGTTCCAGAATACAAGAATATTCTTCTTTCAATTGAAAAGGATGGATTCCGCGAATTGGGCAACCTACTTGGAACGTATCTTCAATCGAACGGTACCGATTCTGGATCGCTTCAGGAATATTCTCAATCTCTTGAGAAGCTATTCAACACTTCTCTGATGGACAAAGGACCACATCATGTGTATGTCAAGGAGTACGGAGTTACGGGAATTAAAATGTCCTACCGGAAGTGTAGTTTAGGCGCAATTTTGGCACTGAATGCGCATGCGCTTGAAATCTGTCTTGCGAAACGGAAGTCGAAGCTGAAGGAATTTGAGATCAAACGAGAGTTGTATCAAATTCACCGGAAATGGAATTTAGCTGAACAACTTACTGAGACGTGTCATAGGGCGGCACGTGACAGTCCAACTGGTCTTGTACCCGAATGGATCACTTTCAATGATCAAGGCGAGATGATAGCCAATTCTGATAAGAATTATTACATCACGTGAGTTCACATATATTCTTACGTTCTTTATGAATATGTACTTTATGGATATGCACTTTATGAATACGTACTTTATGAATAACCCCTTCTATTTTTTGGAACAGTCCCGAACTGGCTCAAAGTTACTTTGTCTTATGGCGTTTGACAGGTGACCGGAAGTATCGTGACTACGCGTGGGAGTTTACCTACGCCCTCTATGAACACTCGCGGGTTGTGAGTGGGGGTTACAGGAATCTGAATCGCGGTGGTAGTTCCAATGATATCGTACAACCAGCCGAATTCATTGGATCCACTCTCAAGTATCTGTATTTGACGTTTTCGGACCGGGATGTTCTCCCACTGGATCAATGGGTATTTAGTCAGGCTGGACAGCCGTTTCCAGTTTTAGAGGATTGAAATCTTAAGATTTTAATGTAAAACTTTTATAAGATTGATTCTTGAAATGTATAAAATTTGTAAAACCGCTTTTTTACTGGTTTTAACTGGCGAACGTGATGACAAATGATTTAATTCGTATACCCAAGATTATTTGTGTTAAAAAGATTCAGATCTTAGATCAGTACAAATCAGTTCAATCAAACATTTAAAAACTGTTCAACATTGTCCTACATTTTCACACTCATGTACTCAACGTACTCAACACTTAATCATATCGTACAATCAATTGTGAACAATCTTAAACAAACACATATTTAAAAAAAGTCTAATCTAATCTAAACTTTTCAACACTTTCACAATTTGCCAAGTGATGATTAAATGCTATCAAATGTTTGCTTAAACTTATGATTTGTATGTCTGAAAGATTTGTATCTATGAAATTTTGTTTACGCACTTAGCTATTGAATCATCGTCAAGATTAAGATCTCATCACATTTGTCGTTGTCACTAAGTTAATCTCTTAGTTCATATGTTCACAGTTTCTCTTATATAAAGTTGTATCCATAGTTTAAGAAAGTCATTCACCGTTGAGCCATATTTCAAGTTTTTCCCAATCAACAATTTCACCAGAGAATTCAAATCTTCCTGCTTCAAAATGTCCGTCACATACGACAAAAAGGAAGCAGTTCAAGTACTTTCGGATCTTCCAAAAGTACCGGTAGTGCTTGAATCCGAGGACAAGCAACACTTTTGGTTCCAGAATCGCCAACACTTCCATATCAATCTCACCAGTGCCCTCTCCTTTTTGTTCACCTTTATCATTGGAATTCTACTCGGCTATCTGTACCAACAGAACAGTCATCTTCGAAATGCTTCGGCTGCACAACAATCCAATCCAATCCAACAACCCGTGTACAACATTTCCAACAACTCAACCGTCGCCATTTCCATTAATGAGTACCGACGGGATTTCATCCGAAATATGACCCGTGAGGCCTTTGATCTGTACCGGGTGCACGCCTGGGGTAACATGACAATTTCACCTGTGATCCGAAAACCGCACAACAGCGGTAATCAGTTCGGGGAAGGTCAAACTATCGTGGAGGCGATGACAACTCTTTGGGTGATGGACTTGAAAGAGGAATTTGAACTCGCAAGGTCATGGGTCAATGAAAGTTTGGTTAATTTGGAACAGGTTAGTTTGGATCTTTAACTTTTTGGATCTTTGACTTTTTGGTCTCTAACCTATCGACCCTTGATTGTTTTTAGGTCAAAGTTAACATCTACCTAAACAGTGCAATTCCTGGTTACATTGGATCTCTACTCTCGTGTTACGCCCTAACCAATGATACTATGTTTCTGGTCAAAGCTCACCAGATGGCGCAAGTGCTCAAACCAGCGTTCAATAGTTCCAAAGGCTATCCCTACCCATACGTGAATCCTGTTTTTAAAGTTTTTACCGGGGATTCTCTGTTCTTGTCGGATGTTAACGTCCAGGAACTTGAATTCCGATATCTTAGTCATTTGATCAGCAATGATACCGAACTGGTTGGTTATCTTGAGAAGATTTGGAAGTTGTTGGATCGTGAATTCAAAAAGAATAGTCGGAATGGGTTACTACTCTTGAATAGTGATCGAGTCACTGGTGCTGGAATCGGTTCAATTGTAAATCTTTTCAGACATTCTGTACCTTTTTACCAGAATTTGGTTAAATCCTATTTGCAACGGCAAGATTCTGAGCCTTTGAAGCTGTATCAAGCGTCGATGAACTCAATGGATCGAGTTGGAATGTTCGGCAAAACCAAGACCGGTTTGGTGTACTCTCGATACTATGATGTCGAATTTGGCGTACTTGCTAACCATATGAGTCGGTCTGCTTGTGATCTAGGAGCGATGCTTTCACTTGGCGCACGCGCAATGAGAGCACAAATGAAAGCGGATCTGAAGACGGATTCTCGTCATCAGAGGAAACAGGAACAGTTGATCCATAAACATGAAAACTTAGCTGAGGAGATCACAGAAACGTGTCACATGATGTCGAATCATACGAGAACGGGATTGCCGACAGAGTCGTTCTACTTTGATGAGGAAGGAAGGTTGGATGTCACTACTTATTCGGCAAGGGCATTCGATTTGGGGTAAGATTTAAAGATTCATGGAATTCTTTGAATTCCTGAGATTTTTGGGATATTTTGGTAATCTTTTTTCTAATGTTCATTTCACCCTTAGACCCCAATTAGCGGAAAGTTATTTCATCTTGTACCGTTTGACACACGACCCAAAATACCGTGACTATGCCTGGGAGTTGGCGCAAGCAATTTACCGGAACTGTCGTACGGATGCTGGAGGATACTCGACCATTTGGAACGTGAACCAGGATCCAACTGACAAATCAACTTCTGACATCCAACCGATCCACTTCCTGTCAGCTACCCTCAAGTATTTGTATCTAATCTTTACTGATGATTCTGTACTGCCACTGGATAGATGGATTTTCAATTCCCATGGACATCCACTGCCCATCATGTAGGGTTCAATTTTGATTCTTACAATCCTTTTTGTGATGAACGAATCGAGAACGATGTATTATTAGTAAAAAATATTAAAATGTTTCAAAAGTGTTGTCTAATGTGTAATCTGTACGAATCTTTGAAAATTGTCACAGTTTGTAGGGTACAAGGTTAGAACCGGACCTTTAGGCTCCCTCTTGGGTAGATCAAATTTGAATATATCTGAAAATTGACAGAGGTTTGTAGGGTACAAGGTTAGAACCGTGTGTCTAGTCTCCCTCTAAGGTAGGAAAAAGTTGGATTATACGAAAATTGACATAGGTTTGCAGGGTACAAGGTTAGAACCGTGTGTCTAGTCTCCCTCTAAGGTAGGAAAAAGTTGGATTATACGAAAATTGACATAGGTTTGCAGGGTACAAGGTTAGAACCGTGTGTCTAGTCTCCCTCTAAGGTAGGGAAAAAAATTGGATTATACGAAAATTGACATAGGTTTGTAGGGTACAAGGTTAGAACCGGACCTTTAGGCTCCCTCTTGGGTAGGTAAAATTTGAATATATATCTGAAAATTGACATAGGTTTGTAGGGTACAAGGTTAGAACCGTGTGTCTAGTCTCCCTCTAAGGTAGGAAAAAAGTTGGATTATACGAAAATTGACATAGGTTTGCAGGGTACAAGGTTAGAACCGGACCTTTAGGCTCCCTCTTGGGTAGATCAAATTTGAATATATATCTGAAAATTGGCATAGGTTTGTAGGGTACAAGGTTAGAACCGTGTGTCTAGTCTCCCTCTAAGGTAGGAAAAAGTTGGATTATACGAAAATTGACATAGGTTTGCAGGGTACAAGGTTAGAACCGTGTGTCTAGTCTCCCTCTAAGGTAGGAAAAAGTTGGATTATACGAAAATTGACATAGGTTTGCAGGGTACAAGGTTAGAACCGGACCTTTAGGCTCCCTCTTGGGTAGATCAAATTTGAATATATATCTGAAAATTGGCATAGGTTTGTAGGGTACAAGGTTAGAACCGTGTGTCTAGTCTCCCTCTAAGGTAGGAAAAAGTTGGATTATACGAAAATTGACATAGGTTTGCAGGGTACAAGGTTAGAACCGGACCTTTAGGCTCCCTCTTGGGTAGGTAAAATTTGAATATATATCTGAAAATTGACATAGGTTTGTAGGGTACAAGGTTAGAACCGGACCTTTAGGCTCCCTCTTGGGTAGGTAAAATTTGAATATATATCTGAAAATTGGCATAGGTTTGTAGGGTACAAGGTTAGAACCGTGTGTCTAGTCTCCCTCTAAGGTAGGAAAAAGTTGGATTATACGAAAATTGACATAGGTTTGTAGGGTACAAGGTTAGAACCGGACCTTTAGTCTCCCTCTTGGGTAGGTAAAATTTGAATATATATCTGAAAATTGACATAGGTTTGTAGGGTACAAGGTTAGAACCGTGTGTCTAGTCTCCCTCTAAGGTAGGAAAAAGTTGGATTATACTAAAATTGACATAGGTTTGTAGGGTACAAGGTTAGAACCGTGTGTCTAGTCTCCCTCTAAGGTAGGAAAAAGTTGGATTATACTAAAATTGACATAGGTTTGCAGGGTACAAGGTTAGAACCGTGTGTCTAGTCTCCCGCTAAGGTAGGAAAAAGTTGGATTATACTAAAATTGACATAGGTTTGCAGGGTACAAGGTTAGAACCGTGTGTCTAGTCTCCCTCTAAGGTAGGAAAAAGTTGGATTATACTAAAATTGACATAGGTTTGTAGGGTACAAGGTTAGAACCGTGTGTCTAGTCTCCCTCTAAGGTAGGAAAAAGTTGGATTATACTAAAATTGACATAGGTTTGTAGGGTACAAGGTTAGAACCGTGTGTCTAGTCTCCCTCTAAGGTAGGGAAAAAAGTTGGATTATACTAAAATTGACATAGGTTTGTAGGGTACAAGGTTAGAACCGTGTGTCTAGTCTCCCTCTAAGGTAGGAAAAAAGTTGGATTATACTAAAATTGACATAGGTTTGCAGGGTACAAGGTTAGAACCGTGTGTCTAGTCTCCCGCTAAGGTAGGAAAAAAGTTGGATTATACTAAAATTGACATAGGTTTGCAGGGTACAAGGTTAGAACCGTGTGTCTAGTCTCCCTCTAAGGTAGGAAAAAAGTTGGATTATACTAAAATTGACATAGGTTTGCAGGGTACAAGGTTAGAACCGTGTGTCTAGTCTCCCTCTAAGGTAGGAAAAAATTGGATTATACGAAAATTGACATAGGTTTGCAGGGTACAAGGTTAGAACCGTACCTTTAGGCTCCCTCTTCGGTAGGTAAAAGTGCGAATATTTGAAAATTGGCATAAACGAATCAATCGATTGTGAGTCTCGTGTCTTTTAATCAATAGTGATAACGATTTTATTATAAACAAATTAGTAGACACAAAATTTGAATTAGCATTTAAATTAACAACAAAATCACACATATCTGATGGATTACATAATAATATTCATCGAAAAAAATATTAGACAGGACTGGGCACAATTTCACAGATGAACTGAAAGTCGCCCTCAAAATGAGACTCATTAAGCGTCCCAATATAGATGGCATAACTAGCAAAGCTATCAAGAATAGGCTTAAGAAGTTGTGTGCTAAAGGGTGATCCACAAATAAGCACTTCAGTGCGGAGAAGCCAGCTGTTTGCTTATTTGTGAATCGCCCTTTAGCGCGCCACTTCTTATGCCTAATCAAGAAATGGATTTAGCTTGTCGATTTGACCATTCCTCTGCAAATGGGCAACCACTCGATCACCACCACGTTTGAATCTGTCGATTTTCCAAGCTAAGCGAAGTTGCAGACCACCAATCTTCTCGATACATTTCAGTCGGATTATATCCTTCATCAGTGATTGAGTTCCATTGGACTTGTGTACAAATTCGAATACTTGTTCCTGCGGTGCAAGGGTCACCTTTCAACTTTTGGGTAGAATGAACGGATTCTTGAAGACAAAGTTGTACATGCATACGCGGGTACCGTCCGACTGGGTGTGATGGGACACAAACAGCTTTTCAATGGCGCTCAAGCAAATGTAGAACCTGTCAACCGAACGAGTAGATTTTGTAACCAATTTATACGAGACCGAGAGATAGCCATGAACAAAACATTGTAGACGGAGAGTGTGGTCAGTTTCAATTTGGCGACAGTATCCAGTGTAGGATGGGGGTAGTAGACGTAGTGCTTGTTGTAGGGTTTGATGTACGGTTTGATGTACGGTTTGATGTACGGTTAGATGTATGGTTAGGTGTACAGTTGGTTGTACGGGTGAATGTAGGGGTGGATGTACGGTTAGGTGTAGGGTTAGACGTACCATTAGATGTACAACTGGTGGTACGGTTGGATGTAGGGTTGGATGTACGGTTAGGTGTATGGTTGGGTATAAAGTTAGGTGAACGGTTGAATGTAATGCTAGAAGAACGGTTGTAAAAACCGTTCGATGTAGGGTTGGATGTACAATTAGTTGCTTTGTTGATCACTCGGTTAGTTGTTTCCGTTGGAACAAAAGGCGTACGGTAAAGGAGGTGCAAAGGGGGCGAGTAGATCAAAGGGCGACAACCATAACCGGCGAGGGAGACATAAACAAAACCGTAGCCAGGACGAACAAAGGAGCCAGACCCATTACGGGGACCATAACCAGAATCCATCATGATGATGACACACAAAAGAGAGGACACCTTCACAAAGAGAATATCACAAGAAGGTTTGGAGAAGGATTCAAAAAAGACACAAAAGATCTGTAAACGAAAAAAACAAGTTTATCAAAACGATTTTGTAAACGATCTAAAGACACGAGACAAGACTGACGATGAAAAACACATGATCGTCATATACGAATGACTCACAATGTACATGAATGTCAACATCGAAATCAGAAAGACAGATAAGAAAGTTAGACGCTGATGGCGCAGTTTGATTTACTTCGAAATGTTCGAGTTTCCAGTTGAGTCGGCATCTATAGGTCATACATTTCCGTTGGATTATATCCTTCATCAGTGATGATGCTGCAACTTGATCAGTTACACTCGATTCGTGCACAAATTCGAGCACTCGTTCCTCTGGTTCAATGGTAACGTTCCAACTTGCGGGTAGAGTGTACGGATTCTTGAAGACAAAGTTGTACGAGCAAACTTGACTACCGTCGGGTTGGGTGTGATGGGAGACAAACAACTTTTCAAGTGCGTTCCAGTGCAGGTTGTAACGTTCGGCCCAAGGTTGATCATCAGAAGAAGAGGAAGATGAAGTATTCGGCTTGTACGAGACAGTCAGATACGACCTGGACCAACATGCGAGCTGTACAGTGTGGTCTGTTCGAATTTGACGACAGTGTCCAGTGTAGTAGGGAATGGGAACGGTGGTGGTGGTCGTTTCGTTACCATAGTGAGACTCATCATCAGTGTTTAGAATTTTGGAGTATCTCATCCGTGAAGAACCTAGAATTATACCTCGTCTGTGGACAGTGCAATCAGAATACATGATGAGGAGACAAGAGAGGACACACACGTTCAGAGAGAAGATTTGGAGAGCACAAGAAGATTTGGAAAGACAACAAAAAGATCTGCCAAACTTTACACACACACAAAAACACAAAGAGTTGATCAAAAACGAGTGAGTGATCAACATACGAGACAAGTCTAACAATTTGGGGTGGGGTGGACGTGGTGAAGGTTGAAAGACGTTAATATAAAAAAGCGATACCAAAAATTTCCAAATCCGAAAAGGTGAAAAGTAAAACAGACTTTGACGAAACTTCTCGACTTCTTCTGAGTGAGGACAAAAACAACAGACAGACCTTCACCTAGCATTGATAGAAGTACAAATGACAGTAGAAAGCATAAAACGCCTAAAAGTCGTAGCACAAACAAAAAACTCAAGTTCAAAAAAGGAAAAGTATGGCGCCATCTCGATTATTTTGAAATTTTTGCACGAGATGGCGCCACTAGTTATACAATTCCCCGAATGGAGATCGAAGACACAGACACAGACAAGGTAAAATGATGGCCAGGTTAGGTTACTTGGTGTATTCCATGAAATCGGTAAAACAGAGATAGGTTTCTTGGTAGATTCGGTTTTGGATCGAAAACAGTACAAATGGACACAACCTAACCGAGATATACGAGTTTGAGGGTACAAGGAATGCAATATGAAACCGGTAAAGTAAAGTGAAAAGATCTGTTTATTATATAATTCGTAGTTTACATGATATACATGATAAATGATTACAAATATTACAAAAATATATTACAAAGAAAGTAAAGTAAATAGTAGAAAACGTTCAACGACATTTACTAGACAGGACTGGGCACAATCTCACAGGTGAATTGAAAGTCGCCCTCAAAATCAGACTCATCAAGTGATGCACCAGAATAGATGACATTGGCAGCGCTAGCTTGATGGAATCTACGTGGATGGTGTGCTAGTAGAGTAATAGTTTGGTGATTCTTGGGCATTTGACCATCCTTTTGGGTGGCCACAACTCCCTCAAATTCGAATTTGTCGATTTTCCATCCGAGTCGTCTGAGAGAGCCACCAATTTGCTCGATATATTTCATGCGGATTATATCCTTCATCAGTGACGATGACGATGCTTGAGCTCCAGTGGATTCGTGTACAAATTCGAGCACTCGTTCCTGTGGTGACCAATGGTCACCTGCCAACTTGCGGGTAGAGTAGAGCGGTCCATGGTGAGGTCATGTCTCAAATTCTAAAAGTGCTGGGTCGGAAATGCTTCCTTTTGATGCCAAATGAAAATCCCGCACTATGAGAGAAGCATAGGTTGGAACACAAACTCGCACCTCTCCTTCAAAATTTAGCGCTTTTTAGACGGGTGTTTCGACCAGCGTTGGGATGCTCGCGAACTTGGCGGTAACTTTTGCAAGTTTACGTACTTGGGCCCAGGGAATTGCGGCCAGACGGAGGCCTTCGGGTGCGGCGTACACTGTATACGGATTTTGTAGAAAGTAATGAGTCATTACTAATGACTAAACTTAGACACAACAGAGAAACAATAATTGTCGTGAATGATTCACTTTACGTGAGTCAACTTTGACTAATGACTAATGAAGGAAAGTGACGGTAATGACGCTATTTCGATTAGTTTGAAATTGTAATCAATAAATGGTATACCACAAGTTATGCACATCTCATCTGAGCACAATATTAGTGGGTATAACTAGATCGCAAATTGGTGGGTAATTAAATTTCCAATTTATGGGTGGTTGGATCTTTTGTTGATAGTAAGATTCTCAATTTGTGGAAGGTAGATCACAAATTCGTGGATAATGAAATGGAATTCATTTGAGCTGTGAACGGTTCAAATGGATACAATCTACATTAGGCGGGAGAATGGCACCTGAGGGTCCACCTCATATATGCAGTTTTCGCTGCTACCCCAAGCCTACGTAACTGAATTGTGAAGTGGACCCTCAGGTGCCGTTCTCCCGGCTAATCTACATGATCATACGAGTTTGAGGGTGCAAAAAGTGCAATATATAACCGGTAAAGTAAAGTAAAGATTAAAGTAAGCTTTATTATATAATTCGTAGTTTACATGATACAAAAATATATTACAATGTAAATAACAAAAAAGTAGTAAATTACAAATTAGTACAAATTACAAAGTAGATAACAAGTTAGAATACAAGATTAGAATACACTCATCATTGTGATAAAACATTAAACTGGATCCGTTTTGGTTTCCATCATCAACTGAAATCCCGGTCTCGGTCTCAAAAGTAGATCCTTTGGCCAATAGTTCGTCTTGCCCTTTCTGGTTCCACCACCACCACCACCTCTTCTTCCTGTTCAACATTCATGTTCATTTCCCTAGCGGGAGCAGAATCCTCCTCTTCCCCCGAATTGTAGTCACTCGCCACTTCCTCCTTGACACGTGGCTTAATCTCAAATTCGTAATCTTCGGCAACGTCCACTTCGGTGAGCTCACCGGCGGCGCCCTCAAATCTTCCGTTCACAATACGTCCACCCTTGACACGGACTGCCTGAGGTGAGGAACTGTCGAGGGTACTCAGCCGCCACACCATCAAATACTTTCCCGATCCATTCAGTTTGGGCAGAAGGTTGAGACGGACCATATCACGCAACAGTGAACCAAAGTGTTTCGATTCATAAACTGACGCCTCTAGGGTACGGGTACGACTGTCCACACGAATACGCATCAGACGGGGAAGGGCGCCATAGTGGGCAAAGCTGACAGAGCACTGGAGGTGTTGTACGTTGGTGTTGGGTGGTCGGCAGCTGCGTAGAGTGATAGCCATACCCGTGATCTGATGCCAGGGAATGTGAAAACGGTGAAGTTTGTGGTTGTGGACGGATTTGGTGAAGATTACCACCAGGTGATCGAGAGTTGCTTCCAACTGGACGGAACCGATGCTCGAGTACTCACGGTGACCGAGTTGGTCGGGATTGGTTTCCTCATTGAAGATGGGATCGTAATGATGGGCGTGATTATGATGGTGACCGTGATGGTGACCGTGATGATGACCGTGATGGTGAGGGCCATTGATGGACATCGTGGGTGGAATGGGGTGGGGGTGAAGGTTGTAAAATGGTGATACAAAAATCGATACCAAAAATTTCCGAATCCGAATCGAGGTGAAAAGTAAAATAGGCTTCCTGATTTTCGGCCAAACTTCTGACTTCAGAGTACGAAAATTACCGACCCACAACCTTCACCTAGTAGTAGTAGCGAGGGTGATTATGATGGTGACCGTGATGGTGACCGTAGTGGTGACCGTGATGGTGAGGACCGTTGATGGACATCGTGGGTGGGTTGGGGTGGGGGTGGTAGTGAAGGTTGTAAAACGGTCATACAAAATAGTCGATACCAAAATTTCCGAATCCGAATCGAGGTGAAAAGTAAAATAGGCTTCCTGATTTTCGGCCAAACTTCTGACTTCAGAGTACGAAAATTACCGACCCACAACCTTCACCTAGTAGTAGTAGCGAGGTTGAAGATGATGGTGGAGAGGGTAAGGGGTAAAGGTCGTAAAAAGGTGATACAAAATAGTCAATCCAAAATTCCAGAAACCGAAGTGGCGAATAGTAAATTAAAGTTCCTGATTTTCGGCTAATTTTCTGAATCTTCTGTATAGAGGACGAAAATAACCGACAGATAACCTTCACTTAATAGTAGTGAGTGAAGGGGTGGAGAGAGTGAAAGTTGAGAGGTCGTAAAACGGTGATACCAAAAATATCGATACCAAAATTTCCGTGAATTTGAAATGGTGAAAAGTAAAATCGCGTTCCTGATCTTCGGCCAAACTTCTCTACCGACAGATAACCTTCTCCCTAAGTAGTAGAGAGGGTGAAGGTGGAGAGGGTAAAGGTTGTAAAATGTTGAACAAAAATAGTCGATACCAAAATTCCCGAATCCGACGCGGCGAAAAGTGAACTCAAGTCTTTAACTAATTTTCTGAAACTTCTGTAGAGGACGATTCTCGATATCTTCGGATTTGATAAAAAAAATAATAACAGACAAAGGTAACCTTTACCTAGTAGCAGTGGTGAGGGTGATGGAAGGGTTCATGATGAAGATCATACGATGATAAATAAATAAAAAATAGATACCAAAAATTCAGAGTAACGTGAAAAGCAAAGCACAAGTCAAAATAGTTCAAAATATAAAATCCAAAATCTTGACTTAGATTTCTTCTTTATATTTTCCTTACGAATAAATAAACCCAACTACCTTCACCAAAATATCCAAATTCCCACGAAGTAAAAAGGAAAAAGGCGTTCGGAACTTCTCGTTTTCTTAAGATTTTTCTTGAGGGTGAAAATAACAGACAACCTTCACCTAGTAGTAGTGAGGGTAGTGGAAGGGCTGATGATGAAGATCATACGGTGACGATGAAAAAATACCAAAAATTCAGAATAACGTGAAAAGCAAAGCACAAGTCAAAATAGTTTCAAAATATATAAAGTCCAAAATCTTGCCTTCTTCTTTATATTTTCCTTCACGAAAGAGATATACGACCTTCACCTATTAGTAGTAGTGAAGTAGTGGTTAGGGTTGATGATGAAGATAAGGCGATAAAAAAAATACATACCAAAATATCCAAATTCCCACGTAGTAAAAAGCAAAAGGCGTCGTCTTCTCGTAACTTCTTAAGGTGAAAATACCAGACAACCTTCACCTACTAGTGGTGAAGTACAAATGACAATCCACAGGAAAGGTTAAAAAGGTAAAGTCGTAACGGAAACGTCAAAGTTCAAAATGATGACGACGAAAAAAAATAAAAAAGTGGCTTCAGTCTAGTCAAACAGCGTGACAAAAAAAGCGCAGCAGCCAAGCACACCACAACACACACGAAACAAAACAAAACAAACACATGTGCGTCTTTTGTACAGGCAAAGGCAAAATACTGCTGGCGCCATCTATGTACGTTTTATGCAAACTAAAATGGAACTTTCTAGAAAATGTTTTTAAATTTTTAATTACCAAAATAAAAAAAAAGCTCAAGGTGAAAAATCATTTTAATATTTAGAAACCCAAATAAATAAATAAAAATTCATATTTCGAAAATTCACTAAATAAAGTTCGAATTTCAAAAACTCGATTTCAAAAATATAAATTCGATTTTTTCTACGATCAAAACAAAAGACAGCTGATTGGTTCATATTTCTGTAGTTTGTTGTGGTAATTCATAGTAGATTTGTGATTTCTTTCTGGTCCTCAAGTTGTATTCAATCATGACCTCTCCGTCCCCTCTTCCTTCCACCTTCCCTAGGATCCATCACTGTCACTCGCCCCAGCTAGGACCCATCGGTCTATGCATCACGCCACCCTACCTCTACATCCACCAGTACGCCGCACCCGAAGGCCTCCGTCTGGCCGCGATTCCCTGGGCCCAAGTACGTAAACTTGCGAAAGTTACCGCCAAGTTCGCGAGTATCCCAACGCTGGTCATCTGGTTCTATCGGGGCCGACTGCCCGAGACTATGGTTCGGCTGATGGTGGACGATCATCGGCTGGTGGTCACTTTCCTCGATAGTAGTGGTGGTGGTGGCCCGGGAAGAAGCATCGAAACACTGCTTCAGGAGATGATCCACACAGGTGGACTGGTCAAGATTCGTACATTCTGGAACGTACATTATGAACCGGCCTCTCATCGATTCGCAATGCCCACATCAACGCCCGGGCCGGGGGCATCCACAATTACGTATATGGGAAATTTGATTGGAGTTAACAGCTGTGGGCAGCACACTGCCCTCTACCTTCTACAGTGCTATGCTTGCATCGTGTGAATTTGTTTTTGTTTGCCAGTTGTTGGTGGACGAATGTGTTTTTGCTGGACAAAACTCAACAAAACCGGTATTATGCTTCCCAAAATCTGCATTTTTGGCAAATAAACTATCCAGATCCACAATTTGTATGTCCCAATACCAAAATATCCCAAATCCAGTATAAAAAATCGGGCCCACGATTAAAGGGAAATTATTTTGGCCTCACTGAACTTTGCATACTGGTGGCGTAGTGGTCAAGGCGTTTGCTTTGCAAGCTTAAAGTCACAGGTTCGATTCCCGGTGACGGAATATTTTTTCGATTTATTTTTAATTTCTTTTAGACTAGAAATGATCACAACTACTTCAAATCAAGTTAAAAACATCAAATTGTTCAAATTAATTTAGTTTTGGTGACTTTTATTCGAATTGTATCTTACCTTTGAAGTACTTACAAATTGAGACATAAATGTGAAAAAAATAATGAATTGCATTCGAAAACATTCCAAAATTGCTTAAATATCAATTATATGAGTGTTTCAACTCAAAAAACCTCAAAGTAATTCAAAAAAAATATTCATAATCCGGGAATCGAACCTGTGACATTAGGCTTGCAAAGCAAACGCCTTGACCACTACGCCACCAGTATGCAAAGTTCAGTGAGGCCAAAATAATTTCCCTTTAATCGTGGGCCCGATTTTTTATACTGGATTTGGGATATTTTGGTATTGGGACATACAAATTGTGGATCTGGATAGTTTATTTACCGGAAATGTATATTTTCCGTAAACTGGCAGCAATTCGTCTAACTTTGATCGAGGTTTTGTTTACGTTTTGTGTGTTGTGCGGTTTGTGTTTGTGCGGTTGCGCAGTTGACGCTATCAACTGCGCAACCGCAGAAAAACTGTGACACACACAAACAACTTCACACGATGCAAGCATAGCACTGTAGAAGGTAGAGGGCAGTGAGCTGCCCACAGCTGTTAACTCCAATCAAATTTCCCATATACGTAATTGTGGATGCCCCCGGCCCGGGCGTTGATGTGGGCATTGCGAATCGATGAGAGGCCTGATTATGAAGCGGCCCGAGGTGGTCCATCCGTAAATGCAGGAACCAATCGCAATCACCGCAATCTGATTGACTATCAGATCAATGAGGAGGATTTTGATAATGAATAAAGATTTTACCTTAATATAACTTTTACGTGTATGAACTTTGATTTTTTATCATGAAGTAAAGGTTAAATGTTGATTATCCTTATCAAAAAGAAGGGGTCATTCATAAAAGTCGTATCTTTTAAACTTTTTGCGTCATCGCGTGCACACTCATACACGCATGCGTCAGTTTGTCTGTACTTTCTCCTCTGTCTTATTGTTGTCATTGTGCTTTTGTCTCTGTCTGTGTGCAGACGAAAGTTTTTTTCTTCGACTTTTAACCTCGATCGAGGCTCTTATTTCATCATCTTTTGACGATCATTTCTCTGACCTTTGGTCTCTCTCACCTCTCACCTTTGACCAGGACGACCGACTATAACCGATCATGCCTCATCTCAAAGGTATTATACCAATGTTTGTTGTTCAACAGTGTGAGCCACCTTCTTCTACTCCACAACCAGAAAAAGACTCCAAGACTTTATCGAAATCGAAACCGTCAACTACTAATAAAGGTCGTGCTAAAGGTCAAACCCAACCTTCTACCTCCCGAACGCAACCCTCGACCTCCAAACCTTCTACCTCCAAACCTTTGACCTCAAAAGGCAAAACCAAACGATCGAAGCCCCCAATTCGTAAACGAGCTCGAATGTATAGTCCACCATCTCCTTCTAGTTCCTCCTCATCATCCTCTTCATCTTCCAATTCTTTTACTACCTCCTCCTCTATTTCCAACTCGTCCTCCTCCTCTTCCAGTTCTTCCACGGATTCTGCACCACTCGAACCTCAATCTCCACGACCCGAATCCCCACCCCATCCCAACAACATGAAAACCCGTGACGCCCAGTCCCTGGTGGAACAGGTGAAGTACACCTTCCTGGAGCAGCCGGACAAGTATGCGGACTTTCTGCATCTGATGAAACAGTCCAAGGATGGCGAGTTGGGGCTGGACGAACTGGTGGACAATGTTTCGGTGATTTTCGAGGGCTATCCTGAGTTGATGCGGGTTTTCAATCAATTTCTGCCTGGTGGTGTCAAAATTGATAACTGAAGAATTAACCAACTAATTTTCTATTACTATCACTACTTTTGTGCATATTTTGACGATTTGGTGTAAAGATTATTTTAAAATTTCAATAAAATGTGTAATTAACGGGACAATAATTTTGATAAAATCTAGATAAGAAACAGATTAATATTTTTGTAACATAAAGCGAAACCAAATTCTGTACTGCGCAGGAAAGTGCAGCGTTACTTCTTTGTCCCCACTTTTGAATGTTCTAATCAAAACCACCCTTCTAGGCAAAGTAGTACACAAAAGTTGATTACTCTGTTATAAATATGAGTAGCTTTCCTATCAAAAAGCACAAAACTACAAGTTTTACAGTCAAGCTAATTTGCGGAATCCTTCCAACGATTCCCCCTTCCATCAAAATGTTGTCAGCCATTCCACTAACCGACCTGTATATTGGGTCTGACCCTGAACTTGGACGAATGGGGATCATGTGCACCGTTCCGCACATGGCAGTTTACACGTACGCAAAAGGGGATGCGGACAACAAGCTGACTAAAATTGCCTGGTCAAACATCTACCGGTTGGAAGTGTCGCAAGATCAAGTGGATATCTCTTTCAAACGAATTTCTCAAAACATTGCGTTCTACAAGCCAAGCAAAATCGTCACCATCAACTTCCGCTGCCAACGTGTTTATCTGCTGATTGACGAATTGATCAAATTGAAGCTGATCAAAGTATGTGATCGTACAGCTCAACTGATCACCAACAGAATATTCTACAAACTCAAAGTTGCTTCGGTCTTCAATTACAAATACATTCGCTCTTTGATCACTGAGCAACTTTTTCAGGAAATGGATCCTGAACAAATCCCACTGATTGAGCTGTAATAGCTGATTTTAAGATATTATATCGAGAGTATCTTTTCCTTAAATAAAATATCTTTGCCGTTATGAATCAAGTGTTTATATTTTTGAATTGAGTATCTATACAACATTCATTGGGACGATATCGATATTCAAGTTACTCAAAACTGGTCCAATAGAAACGAGCAACATTATCTTACTTCAGAATAACAACCAAACCAAGACTCAAAGAATAAAGATTCTACAGAAGGGAGTCATTCACATATGTAGTACATTTTAGAAACATAAATCTGTGTACTCCTGTTCCATCTTAAATTTCTACTAGCAATATTTCAACCACTGACATGTGATTCGACTCCAATCTCTGTCGAATCGGAGTCATGTGCATATTTGTACATGTACAGAAAATCAGTCGTCAGTCCCAACAAGTTGGTCAAAATTGAGTGGGACCATAATGACATTATGGTGCACATCTCCTAAGATAACACTACAATCTCCTTCAAGAATATTCAAGAAGGCCATTTGACACAACAAAATTGTTATCTTTTGTTGTGAACTCGAGATTCAACTCAAGAACGGCAAAACTGTTCAAAATGTAAATTCATTGTTGACTCTTGAATAACGAATCAGCCAAAGAATCAAAAGAGAGAAAACCCTAAGAATAAAGATTATAAATATTTTTTTTGTAAAAGCAATTACAGATTCGATTATAAAAAATATTTTTTATTTAAAGCAAAAATAATTTTAATAAAATCTAGATGAGAAACAGATTAATATTTTTGTAGCATAAAATGAAACCAAATTCTGTACTGCTCAGAAAAGTGCAACGTTACTGCTTTGCCCTCACTTTTGAATGTTCTAGTCAAAAGCACCCTTCTAGGCAAAGTAGTACACACAAAAGTTGATTACTCTGCTATAAATACGAGTAGCTTTCCTATCTGTAAGCACAAAACACAAAGCTTAGTTTAAACTACGAATTTAACCATCAAGCTAGTTCGAAGAATTCTTCAACCAATTCCCTCTTCCATCAAAATGTTGTCAGTCATCCCACTAACTGACCTGTATATTGGCTCTGACCCTGAACTTGCACGAATGGGGATCATGTGCACAGTTCCGCACATGGCAGTGTACACGTACGCAAAAGGGGATGCGGACACCAAGCTGACCAAAATTGCCTTGTCAAACATCTACCGTTTGGAAGTGTCGCAAGATCAAGTGGAGATCTCTTTCAAACGAATTTCTCAAAACATAGCGTTCTACAAGCCAAGCAAGATCGTGACCATCAACTTCCGCTGCCCACGTGTTCATCTGCTGATTGACGAATTGATCAAATTGAAGCTGATCAAAGTATGTGATCGTACAGCTCAACTGATCACAAACAGAATTTTCTACAAGCCCAAATGTGCTTCGGCCATGAACTACAAATATATGCGGTCCCTGATCATCGAGCAACTTTTCAATGAGCTGGATCCTGAACAAATTCCATTGATTAACCTATAATAGCTGACTTAAAGATATATCCAAATTATCTTTTACTAAAATAAAATCTTTGCCATTATGAATCAAATATTTATCCTTTGATTCGAGTATAGTATATTCTGATAAATGATCCAACTATACTGAACAACAAAAGTATTC
This sequence comes from Rhizoglyphus robini, assembly GCA_023373905.1. Lineage (NCBI taxonomy): Eukaryota > Metazoa > Arthropoda > Arachnida > Sarcoptiformes > Acaridae > Rhizoglyphus > Rhizoglyphus robini. Next base: position 4,372,120 of record JAKIJQ010000009.1, read on the forward strand.
TTCAACTATAAATGGGGAGGCTTGGATGCCAGTTTAAAATTGTACTTCATTTCACCAGCAGATCCGTTTCTTTGACTATTTTCCGGAACTTTTGTGCAAGTCGACTTTGTCCAATTCTCAATGTAGCTCAACAGAATCAAACCGCAACTTATCTTGGCCTAGTTCACACCTATTTGGCACATCAAGTGGTCTTTCGATGGAACGTCTATTGCTTTCGAAGCCAAACTACTCGAGTCTATTTTTCAGATATTTTCATGTAGCCAAACATCTAGCAACCGTTTCTCTGTCAATTGCATCTGTACGGCTTTAGTAAAACCAATCGACTTGAGCCCAAACGCAATCGAAGCCTTCCTGAAGTGTCCAAATACCAAGTGACCATCTCGAGTTGATTGAACAAATCAAATTACGATCCAATTGTGCCACACGAACAGCTGATGGATTCAAGTTGCTCAAAACTAGTCCAATAAAAATACGCATCTTTATCTTACTTCTACTAGCAACCAAATCAAGGCTCACACTAATAAAGATTCTACAGAAGGGAGTTATTCACATATGTAGTACTTTTTCGAAACATATAAATCTGTGTACTACCAATCCCGTTCCATCTTCAGTGTCTGCTAGCTATATTTCAACCACTGAAATGTTCTTTAGATTTGACTCCAATCTCAGTCGAATCGGAGTCTGGTGAACAAGTGCGTATTTGTACATGTACAGAAAATCATTCGTCAGTCCCAACAAGTTGGTCAAAATTGAGTGGGACCATATTGACCTTATGGAGCACATCTCCTAAGAGCCCATAACAATCTCCTTCAAGAATATTCAAGAAGGCCATTTGACACAACACGACTGTTATCTTTTGTTGTGAACTCGAGATTCAACACAAGAACGGTAAAACTGTTCAAAAAGAAGATTCATTTGACGCTTTGACATTTCATTGACTCTATGATAATGAATCAGCTAAAGAAACAAAAAAGAGAAGAACCAAAGAATAGTAATGACAAATATTTTTTTTGTAAAAACAATTACAGATTCGATTATTAAAAATATATTTTATTTAAAACAAAAATAAAATTTCGATAATATTTAGATAAGAAACAGATTATTATTGTAACATAAAATGAAACCAAATTCTGTACTGCTCAGCAAAGTGCAGCGTTACTGCATTGTTCTCCCTTTTGAATGTTCGTGTCAAAACCACCCTTCTAGGCAAAGTAGTACACAAAATTTGATTGCTCTGTTATAAATATGAGTAGCTTTCCTATCTGTAAGCCCAAAACTACGAGTTTTACCATCAAGCTAGTTCGCAGAATTCTTCAACCAATTCCCTCTTCCTTCAAACATGTTGTCAACCATTCCTCTCACCGACCTGTACATTGGCTCTGACCCAGAACTGGGCCGAATTGGAGTCATGTGCACCGTTCTGCACATTGCAGTGTACACGTACGCAAAAGGGGACGCGGACAGCAAGATGACCAAAATTGCCTGGCACAATGTCTACCGTTTGGAAGTACTGCAAGATCAAGTTGAGATCACTTTCAGGCGAGTGTCATCCAACATCGCGCAATACAAGCCGAGCAAGATAGTCACCATCACCTTCCGTTGCACTCGTGCCCATCTTCTCATCAATGAATTGATCAACTTGAAGCTGATCAAAGTATGTGACCGTGCCGCTCAACTGATCACCAATCGAATTTTTTACAAACCCAAAGGTTCTTCTGCCTTTAACTACAAGTTCATGCGCTCCATAATCACTGAGCAACTTTTCAAGGAACTGGACCCAGAACAGATTCCACTTATTGATCTATAATTGCTGACTAAGATTTTTATTTCAAGAAATTTTTTTTTACAAATAAAAGCTTTGCATTGAATAAAGACTCCTTATTAAATATTGTATATGTTTTTTTATTAAGAATCAATGAATCCAATAATTTGGAACAAAGAAATCATGATGGTCCGTACTTTTATATTTCTGTCCTTGAAAATCCTCCCCAAAACTTTTTCCTAACGCTCACAATTGTCAGTAATTAAATCATCCAATGGCACCCAGTGGCACCATTTGCATCCAGTGGTCTCTCGATAGAAAAGTCTATTGCTTTCTAGGCCAAACTACTCGAGTCTATTTTGAAGAAATTTTTCGCAGCCAAACATCTTTACCTTTTCTTTGGCAATTACATCTGTACGGCTTAAGTAAAACCAATCGACTTGAGCCCAAACGCAATCGAAGCATTCCTGAAGTGTCCAAATATCAAGTGACCGAGTTGGTTGAACAAATCAAAGGACGATCCAATTGCGCCACACGAACAGCTTGTGGATTCAAGTTACCCCAAAACTGGTCGAATCCTATCCTATCCTACTTATCTTAAAATTGTGGTGTCGGTGCGTTTGTCAACAATGGATAGTTATAGATATAGAAAAACTTGAATAACTCAAAAAGTATTGGTCGTAAAAAGATGAGACACACTTCAAAAGAAAGATCTATTTTACCCGGATCGAGTGATATAAGTTGTAGACAGGTAGGCTTGGGTCAAATACCTGTAAATTAAGACTAAAGATGAATTTGACTGAAAGTGATTGTTGAAAATCTAAAATTGATTGTTGCAATTAATCATTTTATTTTGTGATTTTACTTAAGTTTATGGTTGGGTTAGGTTAGGTGCCGTGTAAGGATGGGTTTTGGGTTAGGTTAGGTTAGGTGCCGTGTAAGGATGGGTTTTGGGTTAGGTTAGGTTAGGTGCCGTGTAAGGATGGGTTTTGGGTTAGGTTAGGTGCCGTGTAAGGATGGGTTTTGAGGTTAGGTTAGGTGCCGTGTAAGGATGGGTTTTGGGTTAGGTTAGGTGCCGTGTAAGGATGGGTTTTGGGTTAGGTTAGGTTAGGTGCCGTGTAAGGATGGGTTTTGGGTTTAGGTTAGGTTAGGTGCCGTGTAAGGATGAGTTTTGGGTTAGGTTAGGTTAGGTGCCGTGTAAGGATGAGTTTTGGGTTTAGGTTAGGTTAGGTGCCGTGTAAGGATGAGTTTTGGGTTAGGTTAGGTTAGGTGCCGTGTAAGGATGAGTTTTGGGTTAGGTTAGGTTAGGTGCCGTGTAAGGATGAGTTTTGGGTTTAGGTTAGGTTAGGTGCCGTGTAAGGATGGGTTTTGGGTTTAGGTTAGGTTAGGTGCCGTGTTAGGATGGGTTTTGGGTTAGGTTAGCTGCTTTGGTGGGTGTTGGGCGTTGTTAGGTTTAGGTTTATGTTAGGTTAGGAGCATATTTATTGGGTTAGGCGGTGTGGGGGCCGCTGTCAGCTTGCTGACAGCGGTTTCGTACAAGTCCCAAAGGCAAAACGTTAGTTTTGCGGGACTTGTACGAATAGAATGGTAGAATAACGAATCAGCCAAAGAATCAAAAGAGAGAAAACCCTAAGAATAAAGATTATAAATATTTTTTTTGTAAAAGCAATTACAGATTCGATTATGCTATAGCATAAAATGAAACCAAATTCTGTACTGCTCAGAAAAGTGCAACGTTACTGCTTTGCCCTCACTTTTGAATGTTCTAGTCAAAAGCACCCTTCTAGGCAAAGTAGTACACACAAAAGTTGATTACTCTGCTATAAATACGAGTAGCTTTCCTATCTGCACAAAACTACTAGTTTTACAGTCAAGCTAATTTGCGTAATCCTTCCAACGATTCCCTCTTCCATCAAAATGTTGTCAGTCATCCCACTAACTGACCTGTATATTGGCTCTGACCCTGAACTTGCACGAATGGGGATCATGTGCACAGTTCCGCACATGGCAGTGTACACGTACGCAAAAGGGGATGCGGACACCAAGCTGACCAAAATTGCCTTGTCAAACATCTACCGTTTGGAAGTGTCGCAAGATCAAGTGGAGATCTCTTTCAAACGAATTTCTCAAAACATAGCGTTCTACAAGCCAAGCAAGATCGTGACCATCAACTTCCGCTGCCCACGTGTTCATCTGCTGATTGACGAATTGATCAAATTGAAGCTGATCAAAGTATGTGATCGTACAGCTCAACTGATCACAAACAGAATTTTCTACAAGCCCAAATGTGCTTCGGCCATGAACTACAAATATATGCGGTCCCTGATCATCGAGCAACTTTTCAATGAGCTGGATCCTGAACAAATTCCATTGATTAACCTATAATAGCTGACTTAAAGATATATCCAAATTATCTTTTACTAAAATAAAATATCTTTGCCATTATTAAATAATCATAATTGACAAAAAATACCGAAATAATGTTTCAATCAGCATATTGATCCGGATCGCTAATCCTCATCAAATAGCGGAATAATGCTCTAATCCCATACAGGCAAAATCCATCTTGGATTGGTGGCAGTAATGGATCGGTAGAGTATTTGGTACTTGGAACCATTTGAGGACAATCGGGATGATGATGATTATCAAAAAGAAATTCTTCAATCATCTTAACGGCTAGTGCTGGTGTGTCCTCAGCGACAGTATGTCCCGCGCCATATATTCCATATCGGGTAAGGCCACCGCAATAGCGTTCTCGATATCCTGCCCTTTTGCCTTCAACTATCCATTGGTCTCCATCTTCTTCATCATCATATTCAATTGGGCTGAGTTGCAAATCATTTAGTAGCCTAGGGAAAATATCGAGTTATTTAAATATATACGTACTTTTTGAATAGGATATAGTTGGGGATGGGGGGATTGGGATTCGTGACTAAACACCTACCATTCAGTATTGTACTTGCTAATAATGCCATCCAACTCCCCAGTATAGAGTAAAACACGAATATTGCTCCGTAACAGGAACAACAAGTGACCGTGCAGTGTTGGATAGCCCATATAAAGCCTGCACATACTATTCTGAAAGTAAGTTCCAGGTATCCAGAACTTTGGACGATTCGCTTCAATATGCAGTGCTTCTCGAACGCTCGGTGCACTTGACGCCGAATTGAACCAATCGAAAATGTGCTTGGTGACAATGTACCGCTTACAGGTTGTATTTCGCACACCATAGACCACACATTTCTCGTTCACATTGTGCAAATCTTGTGGCACTCGTTCGCCTGAGTAAGATCTATACAAGCTTCGATAGTATTCGTTGTAAAACTTGTGACATTCGGATAGAGATTCAAGTATTTGAGGTTCGCCAATTGGCGAATCAATTTCAATTGATTCCATTAGCTTTTGGTTAGTGAATGCTTCACAGTGCTCGAATGTGCATGAATCAGGCTGTGTGTTTTAAACGAAAATTTTATTAGAAGAGATTGGGAAAAGTAGTTAATCGGTCAAGAAGTTACCTAAATCGAACAAGTTACCCTAATCGGTCCAGAAGTTACCCAAATTAGTCCAGAAGTTACCCAAATTAGTCAAGAAGTTACCCAAATTAGTCCAGAAGTTACCCAAATTAGTCAAGAAGTTACCCAAATTAGTCAAGAAGTTACCCAAATCAGTCAAGAAGTTACCCAAATCGAACAAGTTACCCTAATCGGTCAAGAAGTTACTCAAATTAGTCAAGATGTTACCCTAATCGGTCAAGAAGTTACCTAAATCGAACAAGTTACCCTAATCGGTCAAGAAGTTACCCAAATTAGTCCAGAAGTTACCCAAATTAGTCAAGAAGTTACCCAAATTAGTCAAGAAGTTACCCAAATTAGTCAAGAAGTTACCCAAATTAGTCAAGAAGTTACCCAAATTAGTCAAGAAGTTACCCAAATTAGTCCAGAAGTTACCCAAATTAGTCAAGAAGTTACCCAAATTAGCCAAGACGTTACCCTAATTGCTTTGCGTACTTACGTTTTCTCTTGCCCAATTGGAACAATATTTGTTGTTTGGACAACAAAATTTGGTGAAATTATCCCAATGAGCTGGCGGATACAGAATATTCGGTGATTTCATCTTAAAGGCATACTCAAAGTGTGCATTCACTGTTGCTGAGATGTTGAACACTCCGTTGCCGATTATAACACCCTTAAAGTTTTCGGGAAATTTCCTATCAACCATTTCTTTGGCCAGGACACCAATGCGCAAACTTGTGTAGCCCTCACCCGCAATATAAAACTCATTATTGGAAATTTGGGGAAATTTCTGGTAAAATTTTTCGATAATGTTGAATGTCAATTGTCCAAAGATAGTGTCGTTTATAAAACCCAACTTGTAGTAATCAATATGAAAATAACCAACTTGAGCCAATGACTCAATGAACAGGAGGTTTACTCTCGAATTCCACGAGTGCTCATTCAGAGTTAGCGTTCCGTTGGGATTCATACGAATGGGCGAAATGCCTGTTAGTGCCCCATTTAGCGTACTAACCCATCCACCCAACCATAGAACCAGTGGTCTGGTTTGCCATTCATCAGCACGTGATCTGAAGAACCAGTAGTGCATGGATAGATTATTGAGAGAAGCTGATGACTGCAGATAGCCCGAATAGTGACCGAGCTGTGAATAGTCTTGGTTATAGCCGAATGGAAGGGTCAAATTTGGTAGCGAGTGAACAAGATCACACTGGCCCGGAAAGGATTGCGAATCAGGATCCAGTGGCTTATGACGAATCATGATCACAAAAGCAGTGAGTAAGAACAACAACAAAAATATTGTACAGAGTTTGATCATTTTTTGGCCAAACGATGATGATGATGATGATTAGTAGCTACTAGTGAAGTGTCACGAATATACCATGTTTAGACGAGTCTAAATTTGCTTGACAAAAAATGGCGTGACCTCAAGTGAAATCAACCTGAATCTACAGAGGTGGATGGTAAGAGATAAGACAGAGAGGTCAAAGTTCAAATACGATCTTGAGCGTTTTATAAAACACTTGAACTCAATTATGATGCGTATCTGCTTAAGCTCGAACTTTGAACTCGCTTAATTTGAGCACCATTTTGCCATTCCACTGATTGAGCTATTGATTTAGCTGACTTTCAAATCTGGTTTCTATGCAGTTGCATATATTTCATTGGGTTTCATTTTTGTTTTATAAGTTTGGGCTTATCTTCATATACATTTTATCGAAATTGAAATGACCTACCCAAGAGGGAGCTTAAAGGTACGGTTCTAACCTTGTACCCTACAAACCGCGGTCAATTTTCATATAATCATTCTTTTACCTACCCAAGAGGGAGCCTAAAGGTACGGTTCTAACCTTGTACCCTACAAACCTATGTCAATTTTCGTATAATCATTCTTTTACCTACCTAAGAGGGAGCCTAAAGGTACGGTTCTAACCTTGTACCCTGCAAACCTATGTCAATTTTCGTATAATCATTCTTTTACCTACCCAAGAGGGAGACTAGACACACGGTTCTAAACTTGTACCCAGCAAACCTATGTCAATTTTCGTATAATCATTCTTTTACCTACCTAAGAGGGAGACTAGACACACGGTTCTAAACTTGTACCCAGCAAACCTATGTCAATTTTCGTATAATCATTCTTTTACCTACCTAAGAGGGAGCCTAAAGGTACGGTTCTAAACTTGTACCCAGCAAACCTATGTCAATTTTCGTATAATCATTCTTTTACCTACCGAAGAGGGAGCCTAAAGGTACGGTTCTAAACTTGTACCCAGCAAACCTATGTCAATTTTCGTATAATCATTCTTTTACCTACCTAAGAGGGAGACTAGACACACGGTTCTAAACTTGTACCCAGCAAACCTATGTCAATTTTCGTATAATCATTCTTTTACCTACCTAAGAGGGAGACTAGACACACGGTTGTAATCTTGTACACAGAAAACCATGTCAATTTTCGTATGATTCAACTTTTACCTACCTAAGAGGGAGACTAGACACACGGTTCTAACCTTGTACCCTGCAAACCTATGTCAATTTTCGTATAATCATTTTTTTTCCTACCTTAGAGGGAGACTAGACACACGGTTCTAACCTTGTACCCAGCAAACCTATGTCAATTTTCGTATAATCATTCTTTTACCTACCTAAGAGGGAGACTAGACACACGGTTCTAAACTTGTACCCAGCAAACCTATGTCAATTTTCGTATAATCATTCTTTTACCTACCGAAGAGGGAGCCTAAAGGTACGGTTCTAAACTTGTACCCAGCAAACCTATGTCAATTTTCGTATAATCATTCTTTTACCTACCTAAGAGGGAGACTAGACACACGGTTCTAACCTTGTACCCTACAAACCTATGTCAATTTTCGTATAATCATTCTTTTACCTACCTAAGAGGGAGACTAGACACACGGTTCTAACCTTGTACCCAGCAAACCTATGTCAATTTTCGTATAATCATACTTTTACCTACCGAAGAGGGAGCCTAAAGGTACGGTTCTAACCTTGTACCCTACAAACCTATGTCAATTTTCGTATATTCATACTTTTGCCTACCTAAGAGGGAGCCTAAAGGTACGGTTCTAACCTAGTACCCTACAAACCTATGTCAATTTTTATATATTCAAATTTTGGTCTACCAAAGAGGAAAATATAAAGAAAAATTTTAAATTTCACAAAATACGATTTTTTTATTGATAAAAATATTGACAAATCAGTTTGAACAAAATCAATCAAAAATATCAATCAAATTGATGCGTACAATTCTCTAATTCCTCCATGATTTTTTTTCATTGTGTTCCACATTCAACATCACCCACTTCAACATTCGGCTCATTTCCACGTCCTTGAGCATTGGCTGCATTTGATTTTCTGCTGTACTGATCATAGATAAGCCAAGCGCTAGTGATTGCAGCTAGACCAACTATGGGATAGACAACAAACGAATATGAAAAGAAATGTTCACAATAGCTGCAATTTGTCCATTTGTTCGGGATGCAGATACAGGTTGGTTTCGCTTTTACCGTAAAAACACCAACACAAACCAACGCAACATGTAGAATGGCAATGATGGGCGCTACGCTTGAGGAGCAAAGCATCGAGATTAGCAGTGAGACCATAAGGGCAATGCTTAGTTGAGCAGACTGAGTAGACCCTTGTAGTTCGGGTAATTTGGTATTTAATTGGTTATGCATGTTAGAGCTGTTTATGTAAATGATGTATAGTGCATAGGATACGAGGATGCACTTTGCGATAAAAAGTGAACGGGTCGACGCCATTTTAATGGTTTGAGTAAGGATTCTTGGGTGTCTCTTGATTCACGAATTTGTCAAATCAACATTTTGTTGTTAGCAATTGCATTAGCAGTGGGGTCTTTGTTATGTTTAGGCTGTGTCACAGGCTGTGTGTGACCTAGGGTGAGCGAGTGAGTCCCATAGGCTGACCCTTGAGGGTACACTTCACCTATGCAGTTACACGAATCAGTTATCCTAACAAGGAAGAATAAAAAGTGGGCGCTGCTACCCCTCTGCAGTTTTATTATGTTGTGTTTGACCTACCCCCAGGCCGTGAGTGAATGAGTAGGTCCCATATGTATAATGAAACATATGCGCAGTGGACCAAACTACACACATTTACGTACAAAGATCTGCGCAACACTCTAGTCCCCTAGGACCTCTCCTCAATAGTAATAATAATAAACAAATTTACCAACTTCAAATAAATGTCTTTTAATGTGTTGTATTCTTTACGGTAAAATGTCATGTGAGAAGTTCAGAAATATATTGATTATGTGGAATCCACAATCCAAATTCTAGAATCAAAGATAATAATAATCCTAACATTCAAAAAGCAATTCCACTTCAGATTGTTTCACTTTGTCAAACACATTCGAAATCATCTTCAGCATTTGGAGCATTTTCACGTCCTTGATTGCGAATGTTGTTCGGGACTAAATCAACGTTGTGCACTTTGTCGCATTCAACATCTTGAGCATTATCATATCTTCTATCGTAATATGCATTGCAAAGATCATAGACAAGCCAAATGCTAGTGATTGTGACCAGTACTAGCACGAGGTAAACAGGGAGAGGTGCATCTAGACCGCGTTCACACTTGTTAATCCAAATAACATAACTAGTCAGTGCAATCTGAAGTAGTACAAATATGGGCGCTCCAGGGAAGGTTGGTTTGTTACATCTGGTTATTGTATCTGGTACATACATGGTGATAAGCAGTGATACCGCTGTTACTATGCTTTCCAGAGCAAAGACGTATGAGAAAACGTGAGAATCCTGATTCTTTTTGATTGGTTCGTGCTGTGAGATTAAGCAAATTAGGGGAAATGTGATAAAGAAATACGAAAGAATACGTTACCAATTCGGCAAAAAGATCCACAGTCAAGTAGGTGAAATGGGTGGATTTGGTGTTCCAATATGCGGATACAATGAAAGCTGTGCAAATATAAATTACGAATAATGCATAAGATGAGAGAATGCACTTTGCGATGAAACGGAAACGGTTGGGCGACATTTTAATGGTTTTATAGGTTTAGGATTCTTGGGTCTTTCAAACCACAAATTTGTCAAATTAGTTTTTTGTTGGCAGTAATAGTAGCAGCAGTGAGGCCTGTTGTATTTGTGTTGTGTGTTAGGACTGTGTGACTGTGAGAGTGAGTGAGCCCCAGGCAGGGAAACCACCTGCGCAGTGAGCCAAACTACACACATTCACGTGCTAACTTCTGAGCAGCTCTAGCCCCTAGGGCCTCTCACCTCAAAGGCAATAATAAACAAATTGACCAACATCACATAAAACATGATTTATTTAAAACTTTCAATCAAATCTTACAAAACAACATCATCATCATCAACCATCTTATGGTACACAATTTGAACATCATCGCCTTGAGTCGCCTTCTTGATAGAGTTTTTCTTCAATTTCATTTTGTACAAATCATACGCCAACCAAATGGCTGCCGTGTCAAATAATCCAAAAAACGAAAAATATAATCTAAATGCATATAGTACGTGCATTTTTTCTGCCACAACATTCGTATCGAATGAGAATTCGATTAAAAGAGGAAAGATAGTAATACCCAAAACAGTGACATGCACTGCCAAACTGATTGGTGCCAGAATCCAATTGAAGCACAGGCCAATCGGAGCCAAAGTCATCACGACAAAAGTCGGGATGGTAAAAAGCCAATCAAACTAAAAGGGGGAAAATACATCTATGTACAAAACAAAACCCACGAACTTACCAGACTTCCTTCTGGATGTTCTGGATGTGGCATTTCAAAAAAGCATGGCGATTCATGAGCGCCAGTAATGTGTTCATAATGGCTGATTGGATGCACTTTTAGAGAGCTGAATGAAAGCCACCAGAACTCGACACAATAGAATGCGAGTATACATTTCTTGATGATGATCAAACATTTAGAGGTAGATATTTTACATATTGACATCATTTTTTTTGAAAAAGGGAATTTAGGTGGCCAGAATATTCTTGATCTGATGCTGTTCTTTATTACAATATCGAATTCACGATTTGGGGCCCCAAATAAAAAATTAATAAATTACCTCAAACTACAGTGGTTTCAGTTTGCCCACTTGTAGCTTGCAGAAAAGTCTAACCCCAATGGGGAATCCCCATCAACAGGAAACGGTTTCCCGAAAATGTCATTCCTTCATGTACTGTTGTAGTGGGGTCTTTGATTTGTTGTTGTGTTTAGGCTGTTTGCGTGAATAAGTGAGTCCCATAGCTGACTCTAGTGGATCCACTTCACCAATGCAGTTACACGAAGCAGTTATGCAAGCTAGGTTGAGTAAAAAGTGGGCTCTACTACCCCTCTGTAGTTTTATTGTGTTGTGTTGTTGTGTTTGGGCTCCCCCCGGGGCCGTGAGTGAATGAGTAAGTCCCATATGTATAATGAAACTTATGCGCAGTGAGCCAAACTACACACATTTACGTACAAAGATCTGCGCAACACTCTAGTCCCCTAGGGCCTCTCCTCAATAAACAATAAACAAATTTACCAACTTCAAGTAAATGTCTTTTAATGTGTTGAATTCTTTAGGGTAAAATGACATGAGAATACAGAAATGTATTATCACTATTATGATAACTACGTGGAATCCACAACTCTTGAATCAAAGATAATAATCCTAACAAGCAATTCCACTTCAGATTGTTTCACTTTGACTCAAACACATTTGACTTCATCTTCAGCATTTGGAGCATTTTCACGTCCTTCATTACGAATTTTTATCGGGACTAAAACATCCCCCTTGTTGGACACTTTGTCGCATTCAATTTCTTGAGCATTTTCATGTTTTTTATCGTAAAATGCATTGCAAAGATCATAGGTAAACCAAATGCTAGTAACTGTGATCAGCGGTAAAACAGAATACACAGCGACAGGGGCATCGACACCGGTTGCATACTTGGCATTCCAAATAGCAAGAAAAGTCAATACAATCTGCAGTACCGCAAATAAGGGCCCTCCGGGGAACCTTGGTAGTATGTCATCTGGTACATATATGGTGATGAGCACTAGGACCATTAATACAATGCTTTCCAGTGCAATAAGGTATGAGACAACGTGCGGAGGTGCATCCGTTTTGGTTGGTTCGTGCTGTGGAGTTCGACAAATTAGGGTCATACCAAAAAGATACACACAATACGTTACCAATTCAGCAAATAGATCCACAGTCAAGTAGGTGAAATGGGTGGGTTTGGTGTTGTAGTACGCGGATACAATGAAAGTGGTGCAAATGTATATGACAAATAGTGAATAGGATGTGAGGATGCACTTTTTGAGGAGGTGTAAACAATTGGACGCCATGTTAATGATTTTCTTGGGTTTTTGAAGATTATTGGGTCTTTTGAATCCACCGTGAGTTTGTCAAATCAACTTTTGTTAGCAGTAGTACAGTAGCGCAGTAGTGGGGTCTATGTCTGTTTGTTGTATTTGGGCTGGCTGACTGACTGACTGGGCCAAGGGGTGAGTGAGTGGCTAGGGCGGGCCATCCATTTCACCTATACAGTTATGGAGGCAATGAAATGTAAAAGTGGTCGCTACTACCCCAGCGCAAAAATCCCTCAAACGTATTTCAATATTTTTTTAATTACAGGAATATTCCAATAGAATAGAAAAAATCTCATGTCAATTATGAATCATTTTGTTGTTTAGAACTAGAATCCATAACGTTGTTTTGATCTTTGCATCCGCATTCGACATCAATAGCCTGAGCCTTTTTATGTTTTTTATCATCATTTTGATTGTAACTCCAAAGATCGTATTTGAACCAAATGCTTACGATTGTGACCAGTGCTAGACCGAAATATACCGGGACAGGTGCATCGAGACCTCGTGTCAATTTGGCCATACAAATTAGCATACAAACCATGCCAACATTCTCTAGGACAAATTCGGGTGCATAGTGTAAAAGTCTTGGGAAACATGGCAGTCGCGATAGCACAACAACGCAAAGTAAACATTCCATGCTTACTATGCTAACTAGTGCAAAAATGTATGCGAAGACGTGAGCTGGTATAAATGGATATACAGTTGGTTCGTGCTGTTGGGTGATTGGATAAATTAGCATTATTTAAAAAAATTATACGGACATTACCAATTCAGCAAAAAGATCCACAGTTAGATAGGTGAAATGGATAGGTTTAGCGTTCAGAAAAGAGGACACAGTGAAAGTGGTGCAAATGTAAATGACAAATAGTGCATAGGATGAGAGGATGCACTTTGCGATTAGGCGTAAAGAACAACAGTTGGACCCCATTTTGAAAGGGTCTTCTATGGTTTGAAGATTTTTGGGTCTCTAAATCCACGAGTTTGTGGGATCAGATTTTTTTGTTAGGAGCAGTAACAGACGCAGCAGGCAGAGAAGCTTGGGCAGTGAACTAAAATTCAAATTCAAATCCAAAGTCCAACTTGGGCAAAGTCTCCAAAAGGTTCAATGTTTGATTTGATAAGTCTATTTGTTCACAGATGGCTTATCGAGGCTTACAATACTTTAGTATGCAGTTTATCTTTAATATAACCAATGGGTAATACCTAATGGGTATTACCCATCATGTCAAAATCGTGAAGATGTTTCAAAGCTAGGATGAGCCGATAGGATTCAAAGGATCATAGGATCCAAAGATCGTTTGTATATAAATTGCACACGAGTTTGTTAGATAACAAAATAACATTTAGCATTGTCCAGTGGCTGTCAGCTCCTTTTGGATTAAACACCTTATCAACACATCATTAAGTTGATAACAGAAATGAATCTTTCACTCAAGGATTCATAGATGGCGCCATGTGTTTTAACGAAACTGTTTATTAAATAAGAATACAAAAAATATAGTGCATAGGATGAGAGGATGCACTTTGCAATGAGGGTGAAACGGTTGGACGACATTTTCTCTGGTTTGGGAGGATTCTTGGGTCTCTGAATCCGAGTTTGTCAAATCAGCTTTCCCTTAGCATCAGAATAGCTTCGTGGGCTTCGTGTTAGTGTTGTGTTTGGAGCTGTGTTACTGTGAGAGTGAGTGAGCCACAGGCAGGGAAGCCACATGCGCAGAGCGCCAAACTACACACATTCATGTGCTAACTTCTGCGCAGCTCTAGCCCCTAGGGCCTCTCCTCAAAAGTAATAATAAACAAATTGACCAACATAAAACATGATTTATTTAACAATCAAACCTTACAAAGCTACCAAAACATCATCATCATTAACCATCTTATGGTACACAATTTGAACATCATCATCTTGAGTCGCCTTCTTGATAGAGTTTTTTTTCATTTTCATTTTATACAAATCATACGACAACCAAATGGCCACAGTTTCAAAGAATCCAAAAAACGAAAAATATAATCCAAATGCATAAAGTATGCGCATTTTGTCAGGTACAACATTTGTACGGAATTCGTCCGATAATTCGATTAAGAGTGCTAAGTTACTTGTGGCAAAGACATGCACTGCCAAACTGATAGGTGCCAGTACCCAATTGAAGCACAGGCCAATAGGAGCCAAATTCATTACGACAAAAGTCGCGATTATATAAAGCCAATCAAACTAAAAAGTAGAAATAGAAAAAATGTACAATAAAACCGAGAACTTACCAGACTTGCTTCTGAATGTGTATCGAAGCGGTAGAAGGATTCATGAGCTCCAGTCATGTGTTCATAATGACTGATTGCATACATTTTTAGAACGTTGAATGAAGCGAACCAGAAGAAAGCACAATAGAGCGCGAGGATACATTTCTTGAGGATGATCATCCATTTGGGCAATATTTTACATAAGGACATCATTTTGGGGTAAGGGGATTTTTGGTAACCAGAATATTCTGGACCTAGCTAATGTAAAGGGGATAGATTTGTGTGTGAGGACAGCTGTGGGCCCAAGTCACTTGCGCAGTGAATCTCCTGCGCAACTAGACTATTCTTCGTATATTATTGACCGATAGATGGCGTATAATGCATTTTTTTTTAAAATTAAGGAATATTCCATAATGTGTTTACAAATGGATTTACTGGTTACTAGAACCGGGTTTCAAATGTATCCATTTTTAAGAATTTAAATGACGAATAGTGGATAGGATGAGAGGATGCACTTTGTGATGAGGAATAGGCAGTTGGACGCCATTTTGGAGGGGGTTTTGACTGAATCTCTGTGCTTTCAGATGGGGATTCTTTGTATTTGTCAATTTTTTCATCAAAAACAGGATTTGGAGTTACTATATGTCTTGGTTTGTGTTGTATTGTTGTTGCGCTTTGATTGGGTTGACATGAGATTGAGATTTTGTCCCACATCCTGAAACTTGGACCTTGAGGCGCTAAAACCTTGTGTCCTAATAGGATCAATGATCCACAATTCTGGATCATGCAAAGATCATAGCCATACCAAAAGCTAACGCCCATGACCAGTGCTAGTCCTAGATGGACAGCGACCGGTGGGTCGATACCGCGCTCAAATTTGACCATAAAAATGCACAACCAAACTGTCAGTACGTGCGTTATGGTCATTGTGGGCACTGGCAAAGGAATTGTGCCATGCCGGATGAGTATGACTTGTATTACTATTAAAATTTGGTATAATACTATGTTTAACAGGGCTATCAAGAATATCAATGAGCCAATGGGTAGGTGGACTTTGGTGGATTCTTCCTGTAAATTAGACAGGACCAACAAAATTGATTACGTATTGCACCAAAAAGAAGACGAATTATACCGTTTCAACAAAAAGATCCACCTTGAAGGTGCTGGTGGGATTGGATTGCTGGATTCCAATGCTGTACAAAAAAGCACTACTCAAACATATAAACAGAGCCATATTTTTGTTAATCACTAAAAGGTTCAGTAATTTGATGCCCATGAATGCACTTGATAGAGCATAAACGTATGAAAGGACATGAGAAGGTGCGCGCTTTGAGGATGGTTCGTGCTATAGGATACAAATTAGGGTTATACAAAAAGATGCAATAAGTTACCAATTCAGCCAAAAGATCCACAGTCAAGTAGGTGAAATGGTGATTGGTTGGTTTGGTGTTGAAGTACGAGGATACAGTGAAAGTGGTGCAAATGTATATGACGATTAGGGCATAAGATGAGAGGATGTACTTTGCGATGAGCTGTGAGTAAGAGTTGGACGCCATTTTAATGGTTTTCTGGGTTTTGTGGATTCTATGCCCAGGATTTTGGATTTCTGAATCCTTCCGAGTTTGTGTCCCAGAGCAGCTTTCTGTTAGCAGTGGCAGTATAGAAGCAGCTGAGTGAGGTCTGTTCTGTTTGGGGGTTAGCCGCGACTGGCTGTATGAGTGAGCCACAGGCAAGGAAACCACCTGCGCAGTGAACCAAACTACACTAAATTCTGCGCACTCAAGGCCTCTAGATCTCGATCGAGCCTCTCTCCTCAACAAGTAATAATAAACAAATTTACCCCAAAATCATGAAACATATGATTTATTTAGCTCTTCCACTGTCAAATCTTACAAAACAACCACAACATCATCATCATCAACCATCTTATGGTACACAATTTGAGCATCGCCTTCAGTTGCCTTCTTCACAGAGTTTTTCTTCAATTTCATTTTGTACAAATCATACGCAAGCCAAATGGCCACCGTCGGAAAGAATCCAAAAATCAAGAGGTGGATCCCAACTGCAAAGAGTATGTCCATTTTCTTTGATACAAAATTTTGTACAAAATCCTTATCAAATGAGAGTTTGCTCAAAATATGAAAGGCAAAAATTATGTCAACAACAGTCGCGTGCACTGTCAAACTGATGGGTGCCAGAACCCAATTGAAGCACAGACCAATCGGAGCCAAAGTCATCACGACAAAAGTCGCGATGGTAAAAAGCCAATCAAACTAAAAAGTAGAAATAGAAAAAAAATGTACAATAAATCCGTGAACTTACCAGACTTCCGTCAGGATGTGGCCGACGATGATAGCCAAGGAAGCCTTCATGAGTTCCAGTCATGTGTTCATAATGACTGATTGCGTGCATTTTTAGAAAGTAGAATGAAGCGTACCAGAACACGGCACAATAGAGCGCGAGAATACATTTACTGGTGATGATCATACATTTATGGAGAGATATTTTGCATAAAACCCCCATTTTGATGATTTAGGATGCCAAAATATTCTGGGCCTAGCTACTGTAAAGGGGGTAACTTTAAGTGTTTTGACCACGTGCGCAAGTTTACTCTCCATACAGTCATAACAGCCACTTTTATGAATTCTTATCATTATTGACAGATAGATGGCGTTCTTTATTAGAATTTTAAATTAAAAATTCCTAAATCAGGAATATTCCTTGTGAATACAAAGCGGATTATGAATATCGTTCTTAGGAAATAAAATCCAAAGTCGTACATTTTGACGCACATTCGACATCTTCGTCTTCAGCATTTGGAGCATTTTCACGTCTTTGATCATCCTTGTTGCGCAGATCATAGACAAGCCAAATGCTAGTGATAGTAATCAGTGCTAGTACGAGATAAACAGCGACAGGTGTTTCGGGACCTTGTGTAGACTTGACACTCCAAATCATCCAACTGACCAGGGTGCTACATTCAGCAGTGCACATCTGGGTGCAAAGTGTAACAGAGGTCGGATGCACATGACGCCAAGCAATTGGACCATGCTTACTATGGTAATTAGTGCAAACATGTACGACATGACGTGAGAAGGAAGTGGGAATCTGGACTTTAATTTTGTTGGTTCGTGCTGTGGTGGTGATATCCAATTGGACAAATTAGGGTTATGCAAAAAAGAAGATATACAAACGCTTTACCAATTTGGCAAAAAGATTCACAGTCAAATAGGTGAAATGGGTGGGTTTAGTGCCGTTGATGCGATGGTACAAGACGGTGCTACAAATGTAGATGACAAACAGTGCATAGGATGAGAGGATGCACTTTTTGAAGAAGATTGAACAGTTGGACGGCATTTTAATGGTTTTATGGGTGTTAAGGATTCTTGAATCTAACTGAATTTTGACAAATCAGCTTTCGGTTAGCAACAATATCAGTAGTAGTGCAAGGGGGTTTTTGTTTTGATTGGTGCTGTATGGTTCAAGGGTGAGTGAGTGTGACCCTAAGGTGCCCTGGTGATGGTCCACTTCACCTATGCAGTTACACTGAGGCAAAGGAAAGTAAAAATGGTCACTGCTACCCCTGCTGTTGTGTATGGGTTGCTTCGGCCCGGGTCGATATTGAATTGCGCAGTGAACAAACTACACACATTTACGTGCTAACTTCTGCGCACTCTAGAGAGCCTAGGGCCTCTCTCCTCAACAAGTATTAATGAACAAATTGACCAACATCACATAAAACATGATTTATTTCACACATTCAATCGAATCTTACAAAACAACCACAACATCATCATCATCAACCATCTTATGGTACACAATTTGAGCATCGCCTTCAGTTGCCTTCTTCACAGAGTTTTTCTTCAATTTCATTTTGTACAAATCATACGCAAGCCAAATGGCCACCGTCGGAAAGAATCCAAAAATCAAGAGGTGGATCCCAACTGCAAAGAGTATGTCCATTTTCTTTGATACAAAATTTTGTACAAAATCCTTATCAAATGAGAGTTTGCTCAAAATATGAAAGGCAAAAATTATGTCAACAACAGTCGCGTGCACTGTCAAACTGATGGGTGCCAGAACCCAATTGAAGCACAGACCAATCGGAGCCAAAGTCATCACGACAAAAGTCGCGATGGTAAAAAGCCAATCAAACTAAAAAGTAGAAATAGAAAAAAATGTACAATAAATCCGTGAACTTACCAGACTTCCGTCAGGATGTGACCGACGATGATAGCCAAGGAAGCCTTCATGAGTTCCAGTCATGTGTTCATAATGACTGATTGCGTGCATTTTTAGAAAGTAGAATGAAGCGTACCAGAAGATGGCACAATAGAACGCGAGAATACATTTACTGGTGATGATCATACATTTATGGAGAGATATTTTGCATAAGAACCCCATTTTGATGATTTAGGATGCCAAAATATTCTGGGCCTAGCTACTGTAAAGGGTTAACTTTGAGTTTGTTTTGACCACATGCGCAAGTTTACTCTCCATACAGTCATAGCAGCCATGAATTCGTATCATTATTGACCGGTAGATGGCGTTCTTTATTAGAATTTTGAATTTATGATTCCTAAATCAGGAATATTCCTTGTGAATACAAAGCAGATTATGAATATCGTTCTTAGGAAATAAAATCCAAAGTCGTACATTTTGACGCACATTCGACATCTTCGTCTTCAGCATTTTCACGTCTTTGATCATCCGTGTTGCGTAGATCATAGACAAGCAAAATGCTAGTGATTGTAATCAGTGCTAGTACGAGATAAACAGCGACAGGTGTTTCGGGACCTTGTGTAGACTTCACAGTCAAATAGGTGAAATGGGTGGGCTTGATGTTGCAGTACGCGGATACAGTAAAAGTGGTGCAAATGTAAATGACAAATAGGGCATAGGATGAGAGGATGCACTTTTTGAAGAAGATTGAACAGTTAGACGACATTTTGATGGTTTTATGGGTGTTAAGGACTCTTGGGTCACTGAATCCCCCGAATTTGTCAGATCAGCTTTCGGTTAGCAGCAGTAGCGCATAAATGTAAGGGGGCCTTTGTTTGTTGTTGTGTTTGGAACTGTATGGATATCCATGGTCGACCAGGGGGTGAGTGAGTGTGGTCCATTGGGGCCCTGATGATGGTCCACTTCGCCTATGCAGTTACGGAGGCAATGGAAAGTTCAAAAGTGGTCGCTGCCACCCCGACCCTTGTCGAGATTGCGCAGTGTCTCAAACTACACACATTTACGTGCTATGTTCTGCGCACTCTAGAGAGCCTAGGGCCTATCCTCAAAAGTAATAATAATAAACAAAATAGACCAACATCATAATACATAATTTATTTAACACAGTTTCAATCGAATCTTACAAAACAACCACAACCTCATTATCATCCACCATCTTATGGTACACAATTTGAGTATCGCCTTCTGTTGCCTTCTTCACAGAGTTTTTCTTCAATTTCATTTTGTACAAATCATACGCCAACCAAATGGCAGCCGCCTCAAAGAATCCAAAAATCGAAAAAAAGAATCCAAATGCAAAGAGTGTTTCCCTTTTTGTTGGTACAACATACGGATCATTTAATTCGGTCAAAATTCGAAAGAATAATCTGCCAAAAGGGACTGTCAAATGCACTGCCAAACTGATCGGTGCAAGCACCCAATTGGCGCACAGGCCAATCAGAGCCAAATTCATTACGACAAATGTTGATATCATAAAAAGCCATTCCAACTAAAAGGTGGAAATAGATAAATAAAGGTATAACAAAAACAATAACTTACTAGACTTGCTTTTTGATGCGACATATCGAAACTGTACATGGATTCATGAGCTCCAGTAATGTGCTCATAATGGCTGATTGCATGCACTTTTAGAAAGTAGAATGAAATCAACAAGAAAACTGCACAGTAGAGCGCGAGGATACATTTCTTGAGCAAGATGAGACATTTGGACGCAATTTTACATAGGGACACCATTTTAAGGTCAATTTAGGGGACCAGAATATTCTGGACCTAGCTACTGAGTAACTGGGTAGTAGTACAACTTTGAGTGTTTTGACCACCTGTATACTTTCCATACATCACATGCGCACAACTACATTTTATGAATTGTTGTATTATTGACAGATAGATGGCGTTCTTTATTCAGATTTCAGAATTTAGGAATATTCCTGTGTGAATATAATAAAAATGCATGTATTGTTTGTATGACTAGAATTTGGGAATTCAAATGGTATCCAAACAATCCCCCACTCCTTTTCAGTTTTATATCCTTACTTTTTACCACCATATTCATCATCATTCTCTTGGGCATTTTCACGTCCAATTTCGTCGTCGTGATTTGAGTCTGCAAGACTGAACAAAATGCAGACGAGCGTGACCAGTGTTAGTCCGTAGTAGACGCCAACAGGAGCATCTATGCCCTGTCTAAGTTTGGCATAACCAATCTTCAACCAAACGCAAATTACATGAAATAGCGCAGCTTTGGCTAAATTTGAAATCATAAATGGCACGAAACGCAGGGCGACAAGTAGCAAAATCATAAATAGTATGCTTGACAGTGCTGTCCCGTATAATATTACGATAATGTGTAATTGGTGTTTGACTGATTCTTTCTGTGCATTATAAAAAATTAGAGTTACATGAGAAGTTAATAAAAACTGACCGCTTTAAAAAGATCCACAGTCAAATAGGTGAAATGAGTTGGAGTGGTGTTGTGGATGCGATGGTACAGGTAAGAGGAGCAAATATAAATGACAAATAGTGCATAGGATGTGAGGATGCACTTTGCGATGCGGAGAGAACAGTTGGACGCCATTTTAATGGGTTTTTTGGGTTTTGAGGATTCTTGGTTCTCTGAATTCCAACAAATTTGATCGACCTTTGTTCAGCAGCAGCAGTCTTTGTTTGTTGCGTTGTGATTGTGTTGTGTATTACAATGTGTAATGTCCGATGTGAGTTAGCGAATCCCATAGTATCCCCCTAATGGGTCCACTTCACCTATGCAGTTACGGATGTACGTAAGCAAAGTAAAAGTGGTCACTGCTACATCTGCTGTTTTATAATGTTGTTTTAATTAAATTGAACTCATTTGAATGCTACCCCTATGGTCTTGAATGAGTGATTCACATATGAACGTACTCATATATAATTAAACTTGCGTACAGTGATCCAAATTACACACATTTTTATGCTAAGTTTTGCTTAGATTTCTCTCTCGTGGCTAAAAGTAACCTTTTGTAGGGCTGCTGCAGTTAATGTAACATTCAATCAAACTTTACAAAACAATGGTCCTTTACCATCCTTTTTTACACAGTTTGAACATTGCCTTGAGTCTTCTCGACTTTTCTATTCCTCCGTATCCTAAACAGATCATACGCAATTGAAATTGCCAAAATTTGAAAAGCCATTATAATGAAAATAACCAAGCAGTTCATGAAGAACTTATCTCGGGAAGCATGAATGGACCAATCACTAGTCGAAATCAGTACGACATAACACAAAGAGATTATGTGCAGCGAAAAGATGAGCGGGGCAAAAAGAGAGTTGAAACACAAGCAAATCAAAACGCAAATCAGTGCAACAAAAGTCGAGACATTAAAGATGATAGTTGTCAATGTTAGGGCTCCATTTATGTAATTTATTATCGTAAGATTGATGATGATACTGAATAACCATATGCAGTAGGTGGCGAGAAGACATTTCTTGAAATCGAACATACTACAGTTGGATTTGGACTTGGTCATTTTGGTATTTGTTAGGTTGGTTAGGTGAATGTTTTTGGGTGAATTCGCCTTGTTTGGCTTGGTAGATGCTGTCATTATCAGAATTTAGAATAGGATGAGAGGATACACTTTTTGAGACAGAAAACACATTTGGAGGATGTTTCTCGGGCTTGAGGATTTTTGAATCTCTGAATCTCCGAATTTGTCAAATCAACTTTCTATCAACATTAGGGTTTTTGTCTGTTATGTTTGGGGCTTACAGCTGCTGTGTGACTTTATGGGTGAGCCCCTGGCAGACCAAAACATGCGCAGTGAACCAAAATATACACATTCACGTGCTAATTTTCTGCGCAGATCTATCTCACTCCCTAGGTCCCACTAAAAGTAATAATAAACAAATTGACGCATCGCACATATGATTTATTTAGTTCACAGTTTGCACTTTTACAATGTGTTTTTAAAGTCAAAATCCAATAGGTGGGGCTCCAATTTTTTAAAATATTTGAAATAAATCAAATCAAATCAATCAGTTTAACCCTTTGACGCTCGTTATTTTTAAACGAAAAAATCTGATACTCCTGTAAGTCAATATAAATGTCCCAGTTCTAGGTGTCAAAGGGTTAACAGAAATGTAGAGATGCAGATAAGTTGTTGATGCATAAGTCACTAATTAGTGTGAGTCGTTAAGAGGTTAACAGGGGTCATAAGTCAAAGGTGGAGGTCAAAGTAGACTGCGGAGACTTCACTTTTTGCCCACATTCGACACCATCTTCCACATTTGGTGCATTTTCAAATTTTTTATCATAATTTCCATTGAAAAGATCATATACAAGCCAAATGTTAGTGATTGTGGCCAGTCCCAGACCGAGATAAACAGCGACAGGTGGATCGCGATCGCGATTAAACTTAGCGCCACAAATATTCAAACAAGTCAAAACTAAATGTAAAATGAAATATACTGGCACCAAGCAAATATGAGTTGGGTAATACAGGTAGACAAGTAATGACACCATAAAGAATGTGTGTACATATTCGTTTTTGTGTGATTCCACCTGAAATTAGACAAAAGTTAGAGTTTCATTCAACAAGAATAGCAAATTTAGAATTTATACCGTATTAAAAAGATCTACTGTATAATAGGTCAAATGAGTGGGAGTGGTGTTGTTGATTCGATGGTACAAGTGAATGGTACAAATGTAGATAACGAATAGTGCATAGGATGTGAGGATGCTTTTTATGAAGATGAGTGAACATTTGGGTGCCATTTTAATGGTTTTTTGTGAGTTCGAGGATTCTTGGATTTATAAATTTGCCAGAGCAACTTTCTCTTTGCAGCAGTAGCAGTGAGTTCCTTTGTCCGTGTTGTGTTTGGGCTGGGTTACTCAGGACCAGTGAGTGAGCCCCAGAAGTATCCCTTGTGGGTCCACTTCACCTATACAGTTACGGAGGCAAAGGAAAACTCAAAAGTGGTCGCTGCTACCCCCTCTGTTTTGTCATGTTTTGTTATGTATGCTATAGCATGCTATAGTTGTGGGGTTCTTTGTCAGTTGTGTTGGGCTTGGGCTGTTTGACCCAGGCCCTCGGTTCCATAGTGAGTGAGTGAGTTAGTAACCATTGTGGGTCCACTTCACCTATGCAGTTACACAGAGACAAGAGAAAGTACAAGTGGTCGCTGCTACCCCACTGCTGTTTTTTTCAATTGGTGTTGGGTTTAGGCTACCCCGAGGGCTGTAAGTGAGCGAGTGTCCCAAACAGGGAAACATATATGCGCACTAAACCAAACTACACATATTTACTTACAAAGTTTTGCGCATAATTCTCTCTCTCTAGGCCCCCTTCAAAAAGTCATAATAAACAAATTGACCAACAAATCCTGTTCCTGTTGCGCTCGTCTTGTTTTGACCCTCGAGCTTTATTATTTTTTTTGTCTTTTTGGCTAGATTGATTTAGTTTGCATCTCGTATCCCAAAATGACCACTCGTTTATCCCACTTGCCTGACCTATGTCTCGTAACCATCTTCGCGTTCATTCCCCTGGTCGACCTGTTTGGTAGTTCCAACCACCTCGGACTAGTATGTCAGCGCTGGTACTGGTCACGTCTAAATACTCTGCGTAAACGCCGACGTTTGGTGATAGTTGAAAATGCTGAAATTCTCTCAAAGCTCAACTATCATCGAACTTACTGTTCGCATGAAACCGAACTGATTGAGCACGTTCGTCGTGACGAGGACGGATCGCCCTGGCTTAAACTTGAAAAACTTGATAAAATCAAGTTCAACGCACTTTTGGCCCCTATTGGTGACCCAAATCTGACCAGGTCATTTATATCCTCGCTTATACCCGTCTTTTCATCAAAAATCACTCACTTGACGCTGGTGTTTGACCTATTCCCAATCTCAGCATTGTTTCAAGTGACCCGCCTTATTGACCACTTCTCGGAACACTTGATCGAATTGAGGTTCGATATGGACATTGTACCTGATCATTTCTTCATAGGTTCAGAGGACAGAGATTCGACGAGATTCGACGAACCACTTGAAGTTGACCAAATGCTTGCCAATCTGTGGAACTGCTTTAACCGGTGCGAAAATCTTAAACATCTCAAGCTGTTTTTATATTTAAGCTTTCTAGGCTTAAAACAGCAGCATCCACGGCTTTTGTTTTTGTCTCGTTTGACTACTTTGGCCATCATATTTGTTTTTGACAAATATGAAGTTGATATTTTGCTGTCTTATCTGCGCCAAGATGCACTCAATATCGGCTCTATCGAATGGCACGATGTGAATAGATTGAAAGAATTGCTACGACTTGACCCTCAACTAGACGTCAAGTTAAGCGTTTTGAATTTGGATAATGTTTATGCTGACGACTATGATAGAATGAGACAGTTTTGTGCTCGGTTTGGCTCGTTGACAGTATTGAATATAAGCAAGGTTTCAATGCCGATGATCATATTGGCTCGATGCCTGTCACAGCTCACTCAACTGGTGGATCTTAGGTTAACCCTGTTCGATACTATCCAGAAAGTTGAAGATGAAGAAGAACAGCAAATCATTCCACAAGTTTGTTCTGTTCTTCTGTTGACCTTGCCCTTCATGACCCGCTCTCATCACAACTCTGTCAAGCTTTTGGTTCCTGAAATTTTTCCCAATCTACAAGTGCTTTGTTTGGAACAATGGAATCGCATTTATTCGTGTAGCGATTGTGGGATTCGTCCTGTTATAAACGATACAAACGTGGAACCCGAGGTAGCACGCCAAATTGCCGAATGCAAGCGTATGACCAGAGAACCTTTTCGACGCTGTGCCAACTTGCACACTGTTTCACTTGCTAGTTATGTTGATAGTTATGATAATTATACTCTGATTCCTATCGATGAGTTGTGAATTGTGATTTCAATATGTTCTTATATATATATTTCAATTACAGGGAAAACTTGGTCAGTGAGACAAACTATACACAATTACTAAATTCTGAGCAGGCTTTATACTCTAGACCCCCCAAAAGTAATAATAAAAACAAATTGACCAATATAATATCATAATTGTCGAGCGTAAGCGAAAACTAAGGTACAACCTTTTGAATTCTTGTGTTGAATTTATTAAACTTCTACTACATTTCGTAACCGATTTGCTTCGAATTTGGTCAAGGTGCTTAAA
The DNA here is from genome assembly GCA_023373905.1 of Rhizoglyphus robini. Lineage (NCBI taxonomy): Eukaryota > Metazoa > Arthropoda > Arachnida > Sarcoptiformes > Acaridae > Rhizoglyphus > Rhizoglyphus robini. The sequence goes on from JAKIJQ010000009.1 coordinate 4,398,387, forward strand.
ATACCTTGCAGATGTGATGTTTGACGCGTTGGTTTTTTGCTAAAAATGTTTTCCATATATACCTGCCGAATAAATCTCTGACAGTGTGTATGAGTGAGCTCCAGGCAGGGTAAATTTATGCGCAATAGTTCACTAGTTCTACCCACTTTTGCGCAATTTTCTAGTGCCTAGTGCCTAGTGCCAAGTGCCAAGTGCCAAGTGCCAAGTGCCAAGTGCCAAGTGCCAAGTGCCAAGTGCCAAGTGCCAAGTGCCAAGTGCCAAGTGCCAAGTGCCAAGTGCCAAGTGCCAAGTGCCAAGTGCCTAGTGCCTAGTGCCTAGTGCCAAGTGCCAAGTGCCAAGTGCCTAGTGCCAAGTGCCAAGTGCCAAGTGCCTAGTGCCTAGTGCCTAGTGCCAAGTGCCTAGTGCCTAGTGCCAAGTGCCTAGTGCCTAGTGCCTAGTGCCTAGTGCCTAGTGCCTAGTGCCAAGTGCCTAGTGCCTAGTGCCTAGTGCCAAGTGCCAAGTGCCAAGTGCCAAGTGCCAAGTGCCTAGTGCCTAGTGCCTAGTGCCTAATATATTGTTCCTAGTAACCAGTAACCATTTGAAAATGCATACAATATTCAGTAGTTTATTGATCAAGATGAAGATTTATTCCATCCACTTCAATCAAGCATTACAAAGCAATCGCTCTATCATCATAATCATCATCATCATAATCATCATCATAATCACAATCATAATCTGTCTGACAACCGACACATTTTGTCACCTTGTTGGGCACAATTTGGGCATTTTCTCGATTTGCCTTCTCGTATGCAACTTTCCTTTTCCTAATCGTGTACAGATCATACGCAAACGAAATTGACACAATTTCCATTATCGCAAAAATGAATCCACATACTACAATAACATTTGTAGGAAATATAGAATTATCTACGAATAAAATGTCCACATAAACCAAGAAGGCATGCACCGACAGACAAAGTGGCGCAAAGATGGTAAAGTTGAACAGGCCAATCAGTGCCAAGTTCAGGGACACGAAGGATGCGACATACAATCTGTAGGTGAGCACATCTTCTTTGCTCTGCAATGTAAAGTTTTTGCGATATTGACGTCCAAAGTCGCTTTCGATTATTGCAATACTGACGCAAAGAAAAAATACGCAGTAGACGAGGAGAAGAAGAAATTTTATGATCAACATACGTTGGAACATTTTTGACACTATGAGGTATGGCTTTGAGGTTTGGCATGAGAGCTCCTGCAGCCCCCTGCCTTCAACATCATTTTGAGCATTTTCTTGTCTTTGATCTGCAGCGTTGTAGTAGTGATCATAGATAATCCAAATGTTGGCGATTGTGACCAGTACAAGACCGAGATAAACCGGTACAGGCATATTTAGACCGCGCTCATTTTTGGCACCAAAAAGTAGCCAATCTATAGCTACATTCATCAAGGGAAACAGGGGCGTTTCAGCAAATGGACCCCTTAGAACATGTTTCGTAATTGATGGAAGTGCAGTTTTTTCGTAATTGATGTTGAAAAGTATAACAATCATAGAATAAATCGTTATCAGTGCAAACCAGTATAACACCAAGATAACGGGTAGTGGTGCATCCTAAAATTCAGAAACTATAATATTAGTAATGCTTTCATAAAGGATAATCATTTAGGTAATCATACTTCAAAAACATCCAAAAAATTCACAGTCAAATAGGTGAAATGAGTGGGTTTGCTGCCGTGGATGCGATGGTACAAGACGGTGCTACAAATGTAGATGACAAACAGTGCATAGGATGAGAGGATGCACTTTGCGATGATGAGAAGTGGTCGATTGGACGCCATTTTAATGGTTTTCTGGGTTTTGAAGATTCTTGGGTGTTTGAATCCTTCCGAATCCTGCAGTAGCAGTGGGTTTTTGCGTGTTGTGTTTGAAAAAAACTTTGTTTGTGTTTAGAGTTGGTTGAGTGAGTAAATCCTATATAGAGGGAAACAGTGCGCAGTAAACCAAACTATGCACACTGCGCAGCTTTTGGTTCTCTCACTACTAGGCCTATCCAAAAGTAATAATAAACAAATTACCCAATAGCACAAGGATTTATTTTATACATTCAATCAATCAATGTTCAAGAATCCACTCATCCCCACAACCAAAAATCAAAGCAATCACGGAACAAAATAAACTGTGCCCAACATTACTCAACAAGACACTCATTCTATCGATCCATTTGTCCCAATTGGAAAATTGTGACATTTTAAGCAGAACCAGTACGAACCAACTCGTATGCACAATCAACATGACAGCAATTGCAAATTTTCGTTTTCGCCTATAGGTTTCCACCTCCATTGGATTCTTGGGTCCAAAAACACAAATCAACGCAATCAAATGTGCAATAGCCATCGGAGCGTAGTTTTCAAACAGAATCACTTGTTGAGATCGTAGCTGCCAAAGTGGGATAAGCCAGTTCGAGTAGTGTTGGGCATCAGCGGATAAGAATCGGTTGAATTGTCCAACTTTTTGGTTGTGGAAATAATCACTTAAACAAATTGCAGTGTGCATTGTCAGGGAGAGTAAGAATGTGGACTTTTTAAGTTTTTGAATTTGAGAAAAAATTGGATCCATTTGAGGTTTTTCGTGTGTGCGGAAAGGAGATTGATGGTAAAGATTTGATTATGATAATTTGGATCGAATTTGGATCATAGAGTACAGTTCAAATATGTCTTAATGATTGAGCACTAGACTCACAAAAGCACAAAAGTTGTTTATTATTATTTTGGGTATCAATTCACAAAAGACGTTACTCTTATGAAATGTGTTAGAAAAATAAAAAATACTGAAAGTGGTCACTAATGCCCCATGCCCCCCGTAACTGAATAGGTGAGGAGGACCCACACGGGATCTTCTCCTGCTCTAGTGACTAGAGCACTGACAATCGGCATGACAACAACAATAACTTGCTCAGTGAGTTTATCTTTTAGTTGTATATCTGCGCAACTTAGTGAGGGGTGAGGGGTGAGGGGTGAGGGGTGAGGGGTGAGGGGTGAGGGGTGAGGGGTGAGGGGTGAGGGGTGAGGGGTGAGCGGTTAGAGGGTGATGACTCATGAGTGAGAGGGGCCCTTCTGTGCAGTTGCCAGTGGAACTTTGACCCCTTGACCTATGACATTCGAACGTTCTTCACAGTCGTATACGACCCACGCTCATAACACAGTGTGAGCAGTAAACGACATCTGTGAACGTCCCACGCGTTCCGAAAACCTGCGATGTCTATAACACACTGATAACCTAAATCTTATCTGTTAACCCATTGATACCTTCTAAGACATTTATGTTGTGACATATAGAAGTATCTCATTTTTAGAAAAATAACGAGCGTCAAAGGGTTAATTTTTTTGATTAATATTCAAATTGTCTTTACTTCAAACATCAAAACGACATCAAAACTTTACAAACAAACCATCACTTTAACTTCATCATCAGTCTCTAGGGCCATGATTTTAACCATTTTTTCTTTTCCTTTTTCAACCGGAGCTTCATTACCCTTCTTCTTAGCACTATTCCAACTAATCCGCATCAATTCATAAGCTAACCAAATGAAGAAACTCGACAGAACGATCATTACAGCTCGAGTAAATTGAGTATGATCTTCTTCCATTTTAGTAATAATTACAATTATACTAAAAATTCCTTCACCAAGCAACACAGCTGCGGGTATGCAGACCGCCACATTCTGAAACCAACAAATCAGAGCAATTTCATGTCAATGTCGATGGCGGCCATCAACAGAAGATTGACTTTAAAATCCCCCTTTATTTCCACCCAAAAATCAATCAAAATAATCTGAACTTTTCAAACAAATCACCTTAACTTCATTATCTTCCTCCTCTTGATCCACTTGATCAAACCAAGAATTCCGATGCCGATCCATGAGCTTGTCCTCCTCTTCAACCGGAGCTTCATTACCCTCCCTCTTACCACGATTCCAGTGACTGACCACCAGGCGAGCCATAAGCGAGCCAAATGTGGAACACTGAATACAGGATGATCCCAAACCAGCACCATACACGGTATAAGCATATCAGCCATTTCATGCTCCAATCCGGCGGTTTATCATGATACAATTCTGCAGCATTCCAAACTATGTACGCAACCAACATGAGCGCGATTGTGTAGTTGAGTTTGCGTGTCCACAAGCAGGCCACCATGAATAGCTGGACTAGGTTCACCAGAAGCACGATAGCGCACGGATTGTGCCATTTGAGATTCTGTACAGGGGTAAAAGCGAATATGTAACATAGCACAAAATGGCCATCAAATCACGTACATCAAACGGCAAATACTTGAATTCGACATGTTCTTTGTGATTTGAGCCAAAATAATGATCCAACATATACACTACACTTACTGGTATGCCGGTTAACAGTCCTAAAATTACATAGAACTTTTTCGTGTATTTGATTTTCATTCTATTAGATGGATGGAGAAGAAGAATATTCTTGAGTATCCTTGGTGAGATACTTATTTGAGATCCGACCCGTAAGAATTGTGCCACAACACTAATAGGAATGCTCCTCACTAGTGATAGTGCGTTCCCTTACAGTTAGGCACATTGCTATGGTAATATGTTTGTTTTCATCGTGTTTTGGAACGTTCCTGGATCGAAAACTTTGCAAACAAACAGCCTTAACTTGAGGACGACCTTCTTGGGCCACTTTGTCGCAATTTTGTCCACTTCTGCCTCTTCTTCTTGAACCGGAGCTTCATTTCTCTCCTTTTTAGCGTTCCCCATTCCCGCCAACAAGTCATAAGAGAGCCAAACGCATATAATCGATATAACGATCCATATCGATCGAGAGTATCGATCATCGAGCCTTTTGCCTTTTGCCTTTTGCCTTTTGAATTATCATACAACAAGTCAACCGAGTCAATTTTCGGTAAAACAGAATGTCCCGCGAGAGGTGAGCCCTACTGTACCTAAGTTGTACTTTGACCTAGAAGTGAGCTTTGTCACTTCTGGCTTATATTACTGACCCTACTGACCTTACTGACCCCACTTACCTACTGACCTTCCGACAATACCCTTAACCTACTCTACCTAAATTTTGGTTATGAGACAATCAGTAAAGCCAAATTGGGGTTAGGGGACAATTTGGGATACTTATTAGGGTTTAGTAAAATTAACCCTACTTTGACCCTACACCACTACGACCTTACTTGACCCAACCTTGACCCTATCCTACTGACCCGATCTCGACCTTACACTAAGGGAAAGGGTAGGGTGAGGGTCGAGGTAGGGTCAGTAGGATAGGGTTAGCCAACTTTCTCCCCTCTACTTTGATCTCCATTGCCTATGACCCTTACCCTTTCTTCACGTACCATAATCAATCAATAACAGACTGATGCGTGATTTTTATTTGCTCGGTTAACCCTTTGACACCTACTGAGACATTTACGTTTTGACATATATAGAACTAATTCATTTTTTAAAGTAAAGAGCGTCAAAAGGTTAATCTTTTCAATTGACATTCAAATTGTCTTTATTTCCAACAAAGATCCCATGAAAAATCAATCAAAATAATCTGAAGTTTTCAAACAAATCACCTTAACTTCATTATCCTCTTCATCCACATGAGCCATGAGCTTGTCCTCCTCTTCAATCGGAGCTTCATTACCCTCCTTCTTAACCTTCACCTTAACTTCATTATCTTCGGCCTCTTGATCCACTTGATCAAACCAAGAATTCCGATGCCGAGCCATGAGTTTGTCCTCCTCTTCAACCGGAGCTTCATTGCCCTCCCTCTTACCACGATTCCAGTGACTGACCACCAGGTCATAAGCGAGCCAAATGTTGGCCACCGAATAGCCGATGTACACAAACCAGCCCAATACAACGAATAACCATACCAGCCATTTTATGCTCCAATCTGGCAGTTTAGACTGATACAACCTTGCAACATTCCAAACACTGTACACAACCAACATTACTGCGATTGTGTAGTTGAGTTTGCGTGTCCACAAGCAGGCCACCATGAATAGCTGGACTAGGTTCACCAGAAGCATAGCAGCGCATGGATTGTGCCATTTGAGATTCTGTACAGAAAAAAATAATATAACATAACACAAAATGACCATCAAATCGACTTACATGAAAAGGCAAATACTTGAATTCGAAATGTTTGTGATTTGAACCAAAATAATGATCCAACATATACATTAGACTTACTGGTATGCCTGATAACAGTCCTACAATCACGAAAAACATTTTTGTGGATACAGATTTGAGAACCATTCTGATGGATAGGCGATAAAAAGAATATTCTTGATACTCTTTCTGAGATTCGACCAGTAAGAATTGTGCTGAAACACTAATAGAAATGCTCCTCACTAGCTACATCCCTTACAGTTAGGCACATTGCTATGGTAATATGTTTGTTTGGATCGTGTTTTGGAACGTTCCTGGATCGAAAACTTTGCAAACAAACCACCTTAACTTGAGGACCACCCTCTTGAGCCACTTTGTCGCAAATTTGAACTCTTCTTTTTCTTGAAACGGAGCTTCTGTTCCCTCCTTCTTAGCGTCCCCATTCCCGCCAACAAGCCATAAGCGAGCCAAACGCATATAATCGATATAGATGGATCCATATCGATCGAGAAAATCGATCATTTCGATCATCGAGCCATTTGCCATTTGCCATTTGCCATTTGCCATTTGCCATTTGACATTTGCCATTTGCCATTTGCCATTTGCCATTTGCCATTTGCCATTTGCCATTTGCCATTTGCCTTTTGCCTTTTGCCATTTGCCATTTGCCTTTTGCCTTTTGCCATTTGCCATTTGACATTTGCCATTTGCCATTTGCCATTTGCCATTTGCCATTTGCCTTTTGCCTTTTGCCATTTGCCATTTGCCATTTGCCATTTGTCTTTTGCCTTTTGCCATTTGCCATTTGTCTTTTGCCTTTTGCCATTTGTCATTTGTCTTTTGCCTTTTGCCATTTGCCATTTGCCTTTTGCCTTTTGCCTTTTGCCTTTTGCCTTTTGCCTTTTGCCTTTTGCCTTTTGCCTTTTGCCTTTTGCCTTTTGCCTTTTGCCTTTTGCCTTTTGCCTTTTGCCATTTGCCGCAGTGAATCGTATAAAAGGATCAATTGTGATTTTCCTCCAAAAAAATCATTAACAGGAGATCAACTTATAACCCCTTCTTTATTACTATCAAAAAACATCAAAACAATATCCAAACTTTATCAAATCTTTTGCCATTTGCCATTTGCCATTTGCCTTTTGCCATTTGCCATTTGCCATTTGCCATTTGCCATTTGCCTTTTGTCTTTTGCCTTTTGCCATTTGCCATTTGCCTTTTGTCTTTTGCCTTTTGCCTTTTGCCATTTGCCATTTGCCATTTGCCATTTGCCATTTGCCTTTTGTCTTTTGCCTTTTGCCATTTGCCATTTGCCTTTTGCCTTTTGCCTTTTGTCTTTTGCCTTTTGCCATTTGCCATTTGCCATTTGCCATTTGCCATTTGCCATTTGCCATTTGCCATTTGCCTTTTGTCTTTTGCCTTTTGCCATTTGCCATTTGCCTTTTGTCTTTTGTCTTTTGCCATTTGCCATTTGCCATTTGCCGCAGTGAATCGTATAAAAGGATCAATTGTGATTTTCCTCCAAAAAAATCATCAACAGGAGATTAACTTAAACCCCATTCTTTATTTCCATAAAAACATCAAAAATCCAAACTTTACAACGAAAACCTCCTTAATCTCATCCTTGAGCCTTGATTTGATACTTCTTCTTCCTCCACCCTAGCTTCATTACCATCGCAATCTATCTTGGCATTGCAGCCAGTCCCAACCAGATCATAAGCGAGCCAAAAGTTGACCCCAGAATAGGAGACAATGCATACTGAAAAGAGAAATTCCATAATCCAACTCGACTGGTTAGTCTGATAAAGTTCCGCCGCAATCCAAACTGTGTACACAACCAACATGACCGATGTCGCATATTTGAAGTTGCGCAACAGACCAATGACAATCATTAACTGGACCATGTTGACCAGAAGCAGAATAGCGCACGGATTTTGCCATTGATGATACTGTTATATGTAGTGGAAAATGTTATTAGACAGTTTAATCATCACTACCCATCTTACATCAAAAGGCAAATACTTGAATTCGATATGGAACTTGTGATTTGAACCAAAATAATGATCGAATAAAATCATTGCACTTGCAGGTATGCCGGATAACAGACCGACAATCACGATGAACTTTCTCTTTGATACAAGATTGAATGGCATTCTCATGGATTGGACAAAAAAGAATTTTTTCCGTAAAAATTTGGTTGCAATTGTAATGGAATGCTCTTCACAACTAAGTAAGTTCCATTACAGTGCCCACATTGCTATGGTAATATGTTTTGATTTGTTTGGATCGTTTGGGATTTCTTTTGGACCGAAACTTTACAAACGAACCATCTCAATTTGGTCGACACCCTCTTTAGCCATTTAAAGTGGCTCACTTTGTCATGGATCACAATTTTGGTGTCCTCTTCAACCGGAGCTTCATTACCTTCCTTCTTAACACAATTCCAACCAATCACTAATACCAAATCATAAGCGAGCCAAACACTGACACTCGATATGACGATCAATATCAATCGAATAAGTCGATCATCTTCTTCCATATCAGCAGTACTCTCAGCAACACTCCAAATTCCTTCAACAACCAACACAAATGCGGTAAAGTAGGTTGCCAGGTTGCGTAACAAACAAATCAGGGCAATTAGGTTGGTGGCGGCAATTAGGAGCATGAAATTGCATGTAGTCTATATTGGGGGAAAATTGTGTGAAAAAGGCGATTCAAAATGCATGCACAGAATGCACACAGAATGTATACAGAATGCACACAGAATGCACACAGAATGTATACAGAATGCACACAAAATGTACACAGAATGCACACAGAATGTATACAGAATGCACACAGAATGTATACAGAATGCACACAGAATGTATACAGAATGCACACAGAATGTACACAGAATGTGCGCAAAACGTACACAGAATGTATACAGAATGCACACAGAATGCACACAGAATGCACACAGAATGCACACAGAATGTATACATAATGCACACAGAATGAACACAGAATGAACACTTACCTCAAATGGCAAGAACTTGAATGTACTCGTATGTTGGTGATGATCTGGTGAACCAAAATAGTGATCAAACTGAGTGTACAGAATCGGTGGTATCCAGGACATCAGGATAATAGTTATCATTATCTTTTTGATGAGTGACCAATTGAGTGGAGTTTGTGTCAATTTGTGAATCATGGAAACCATCTTGGTTTGAGATTCGTTAGATTCTTGAGGGTTTTTGAGTTCATTTTCTTCTTTAATTGGAACTTCATTTCCCTCCTCCTCCTCCTTAGTATCCTTGAGTGCATAACTTTTTACAGGATCATAACTTTTGATTTTATACAGATCATACAAAAACCAAATGGCCACTATTCCAAAAAACAAAAAAATCGGCAGAAATATCTTCAAACCTTCTATAGAAGTCCAATTAAGGCATACGACAATCGAGACAATACAACAGACAATAGAATGCAATGCCAAAAGGATCGGTGCAAAGATGCAATTGTTGCACAGGCCAACCAGGACATAGATCATAATCACAAAATTTTGCATCATAAAATAACATAGAATCTATAAGATACAAAATGGTCCTTAATCATTATTATGCATCTCATCATCATAGGACTTACCAAATTTGGATCCGAATCTGAATGTTTGTGCAATACAGTCCATTCAGGAATTTCAGCCAAAGCGACTAAATGGTCATAAGTAACTTGGAATCCAGTGACTAAGAAGTATACCGAATAGAACCCTAGGATCCATTTTTTGAGGATCATGAAACAAGATTTTTTCTCAGTACATTGGTTCTCGACTCTTTGAGACTCTAATCTTTTGGAGTCCATCTCCTTGTACAAATCGTACGCAAGCCAGGTTGCGATCACTTCAAAAAATAGTGCAACCAATAGTACCCACGACAATGTAAAGAATATTGAAGTTTGGACATTTGGATCTCGAGTTGACCAAAAGTTCAGATTTGAGATATCATAATTTGAAATTATTGCGACTATCCAAATACAAACGCAAATAACATTCAATCCCACTGTGATAGGTGCAAAGATGGCATTGAGGCACAGACCAGCCAGAACCAAATTCATAGCCACAAGATTCGCCATCCAAAAATAGCAATCAAACTATATATGGAGTAGAAAATCACAATCATCAGTTACTCACTAAAACAAACTTACCCAACTCCTATTTGGATCCGATTCAGAATGTCGGTGACTTTTGGGCCAATTACCGATACTAGACATTGCACCGAAATGTTCATATGTCCTCCCTTGTCCATGTGTCCAGATACATAAGACATAGAATGTGAGGATACACTTCTTGAGGATAATCAGACATTTGGAAGCAATTTTACGATATTTGGACGCCATCTTTGGTACAGGATTATAAGTTTGAAGATTTTTTCGGTTAATGACACCACTCACGAGTTTGTCAACATAAACATTTCTTAGTGATATCTTTGTATTGTTTTGATTGTTTTGTTGTTGTGTTTGGGTCAGCCTGACAGTGACCTGTGAATGAGTTCCATTATATAGATGGGATATATAGAATATGGAATGCATGCATATGCGCCGTGAATCATATTACAAACATTCACATTCAAATTTCTGCGCAGTCACTTTCTCATTAGAATTAGTTTGGTTTCCTTCTACATCAACCAGAGATTCTTTCCCCTCTTTCTCCATCTTCGTATTCTGTATTGGGTTTAGGTTAGGTGATAGGTAAGTTAGGTGCCGTGTAGGATTGGGTTTAGGTTTTTTTAAAATTTGAAAATTGTTTTTATTTAGTTCCATTTTAAAGTTTGATATTACAAAATCGTTTTCAATAGTTTGCTCATAGGCAAAAAGGAGACAGTGTCTAATGCCTGCTCCTGAAATGTGTGTTACAATTGAGAGTATTAATAAATGTCTGTTGAGAATGTATGTTCTGAGGATCACAAAAGTTTGGTTGGGTTTGGTTTTAGGTTAGCTGTTAGGTAAGTTAGGTGGCGTGTAGAATTGGTTTTAGGTTAGCTGTTAGGTAAGTTAGGTGGCGTGTAGAATTGGGTTTAGGTTAGCTGTTAGGTAAGTTAGGTGGCGTGTAGGATTGGTTTTAGGTTAGCTGTTAGGTAAGTTAGGTGGCGTGTAGAATTGGGTTTAGGTTAGGTGATGGAATGAATGAATAGCGACTCGAGTCGTGTTTGGGCAAATATGTTTGTGAAATATCATATTGGGTTTGAGGATTTTGGAGATTCTTGAGGATTTTTTAAGTTTTTTGAGGATTCTCTAAGATGTGATTCATCTTATCATACATGATACAAACAATCACATTCATCATCATCATCATCATCTTCTTCTTCCTCAACCGAAACTTCATTTTTCTTCTCATTTTCCATCTTATTCTCGAATGGATTACATGAAGATTCAGGATTCTTTTTTTCGGATCTTTCGATGGCCCTCAACCTGTACAGATCGTACGCAAACCAAATTGCCACCACTTCAACGAGCAACTCAACCGACAAAAGTACCTTCAGCTTGATCTTGGCTGTATCGTGGACACTCCAATCAAGGCGCCCAAGTGCAATACAACAGGCGATAATATGCAGTGCGAGGGCTATTGGTGCAAACAAGCAATTGTAGCACAGGCCAATCAGGATATAGATCATAGCGGCAAGATTCATCAGCATAAAACAGTATAGAAACTATAAAAAACATGGAAAATGTTATAAAAACAAACCAATGTTCAATATACTGAGCAAACTTACCAAAATTGCAGCTCGCTTCGCGCTAGCACCACTTTTTGTAACATCAATTTCAGCCCAAACGATAAAAAAGTCATGTAAAAGGAATGTTAAAAGAAAACAGATAAACAGAGAGTAAAAGGTGAGAATAAATTTCTTGATTATGAAAGAAGGTTTGGAGGAAAACTTTTCACTTTTAGAATGCATTTTGGTTTGATTGGGATTCACACAAGGAATGTTTGGTTCTTATTGATATTTTAGATTTCGAGTTTGCAGAGATTTTTGAGGATTCTTTGTCTCACTCACGAGTGAGTTTGTCAGATCAACATGCTTGTTTGCAGAGCAACAGAAGTGAGGTCTTTGTCTTTTGGATAAGCGCAGACAGTGAGTGAATGAGTTCCATAATATATAGATGGAATTCCATGAGATGGGATATATAGAATATGGAATGCATGCGCAGTTCAATCATATATTACACACACATTCAAGTGTTCTTGCGCAGTCACTTTATTGGAAATTTTGGATCGTTTTTTGGATCTAAAGTTTATTCACAAACAAACCACCTTAATTTGATCATCACCGACCTCTTGAGCCACTTTGGACAACATTTTGTCCTCTTCAACCGGAGCTTCATTACCCTCCTTTTTATAGCGATTCCAGCGAATCAGTACCAAGTCAAAGGCGAGCCAAACGCAGGCAATCGATATAACGGTCAACATCGATCGTCTTAATGGATCCTGATAAAAACTTGCTACAAAAGCCCAAATTCCAAAAAGAATCAACCAAATTGGGGTAATGTAGGTCGCCACATTGCGTAACAAACAAATCAGCACACTTATGCTGATGAAGCCACTCAGCAGAAAGACAGCAGAAACGTATGGATCCTATAGATGGAAATAAAATGAATGAAATTAAAGACATAAATGAATAAAGTTATTCACTTGCATCAAATGGCAAAGATTTTGTATCATCTGGTCGGATAAGAATCCTAAGGTCAAAATAATATTCCAACAGCATGCCCAGGACAGTTAATATCCAGGAGATCAAGCCAAGAGTTGCTATGAGCATCTTGGTAAATAGCCAATTGGAAGTCGATTTGTCGAATATGTTGATCATTTTGGTTGGAGATGAGTGATTCTTGAGGATTCTTTGTGTTTGGAGGAATTTTTGGATATTGAAGATTTTTAGGTTTTGGGGGATTTTTAGGATTTAATGATTCTTTAAGATTTGAGCATTCTTTAGATTATGAGGACTCTTTGTGTCACTCACGAGTATCAGATCAACATGTTTGTTAGGTATAGCAGAGCAACAGAAGTGAGATCTTTGTGTTGTTGTTGTGTTTGGGTAAGTTGACCGTGACAGTGAGTTGTGAGTTCCATTATATAGATGGGATATATAGAATATTGAATGCATGCATATGCGCAGTGAATCATACTACACACATTCACGTACAAAATTCTGCGCAGTTACTTTCTCATTAGAATTAGAACTTGGTTCACTTCTTCATCTTTTTCAATCGGAGCATCATTCCCATCCTCCTTCATCATAGTATGAATCGAATTCCTAAATGAATCTCTTCTCTGTGAATCATTTGCGTTTTGAGGATTCGTTTCATTCTTTGAGGATCTTTTGATCACCTTCAGCTTGTACAAATCATACGCAAACCAAATGGCCACCGACCCAAAGAACACAAAAATCGACAAGCCTATCTTCAAAATTTTTAAATCCCAATTTTGTTTGTTTGTCGCAATGCAATCAATACAACAGACGATGGCATGCAGCGCCAAAAGGATTGGTGCAAAGATGAAATTGTAGCACAGGCCAATCAGAATACAAATCATAGTCACAAAAGTCGCCATCATAAAATAGGATTCATACTGGATACAGGATATATACAAAATGAGATATTATTAGTAAAATGTACATGATTATAACATCAACAAAACTTACAATCACATTCGGATCCGAACCCGGCTGTATGTGCCATTTGGTCCATTTGTGTTTTTCAAAATAGTCATGAGTAATCATATATCCATCAGTCAAGTGGTAAAGAGAGTAGAATGCGAGAATTCATTTTTTGAGGATGAAAAAACACCTTTTCTTATTGGATCTATGGATCTCCTTCTTCTGCGTATTCTCGATTCTTCGAGGATCGAATCTTTTGTCCATCAACTTGTACAGATCGTACGCGTACCAAGTGGCCAGTACTTCAAAAAACAGAAATATCAACCAGAGTTCCTGCAGCTCGTGCACACTGTTGGCGGACAATGGAAAACTTCTTGCAAGGCCAATTGCACAGCAAACAGTATGAAATCCCACCGCGGCTGGTGCAACGATCCAGTTGTAACACAGACCAATCACGGCAAAAGTCATGGCGACAAATGTTACGATCATAAAATTACACATCTAGAAGAAGAAGATTACAAATAATGCAACCCAAACCAATCCAAACCAAATAAAACTTACCGAATCTAAATCTGTGGTCAAGCAAGACTGGTGTCCGTGTTTTTTAGCCCAATTTTCAATTCCAATCAAAGCGCCAAGATGGGCAAGTGTAATTACTGATCCAAGAAACCAGAAAAACACCGAGTAAAGTAAGAGGATACATTTTTTGAGGATGAACAGACATTTGAAAAGTATTTTAAGTTTGGACGCCATTTTAGGGTGGTTTTTTGTATGGGTTTTTGGGTTCTTAGATTCATAATTTCATAGATTCATAGATTCATAGATTCATTGTCTGAGCGGGGGCGAAGCGAAGCTTCGCCAAAGCGAAAGACTTCTACCATGACTTTTTGCGTTTGTTGTAAACAATATTGTGCAAAAACTACTGAACCAATTTGCCCCAAATTTTCAGGTTAAGCTCAGGTAACAGTGCGATTGTGCCGAAAAATAGCAGTTTGTTCAAAAACGCAAAAATAAGATAAGATGTGTTAGCGCCACCTAGTGTTGAGAATTGTAACTATTGACTACTACAGCAGACATTATGACATATTTAAACACAACCAATTCATTTTGCAGTGTAATAACACAGACGTGTTTAGTTTGTTGTCATTCATGAACCAAAAGTTATAATTTGATCACTAAATTGTGAATTGTTTGTACGAGTTTGTAAATATAAAGGATAAAATGCCTAGAGGACGATCACAATAGTATTGACGCCAACCTGAACCGTCTTATTCTGTATTTGGATCTGTCATTAACTACACTGTTACTTCACTCCATAGATGATTTAAGCTTCTAAGGAGTTTGATGAGGCTATGACGGTGATCTAAATTAACATCTGTGTGAGTAACAAACGTTCTTTTCTCGGTCAGAAACTAAACTATAAAGCCACTTCAATTTCTTAATCAATCTAAAAACTCCATACATGTTTAGTAAACATTGTTTATGAAGAAGAATCTTTTGGATCCAAGCGAAATCCCTTCAGTATTGTAAAATCTAGATATAGAAAAAATTCTGAAAAAACAAACGACGCTTAACTTAAAGATGTGAGTTTAGTGGCTAGAATTGTTTCTCAAAATTTTCCAGAGATTCCAGTAGAATAGTGGAATCCACTTGACAAATATTAATTCACAATTGAGTTGAACAAATTGTTAAATTTTGCAGTAGGTTCGAGTTAACAAATCTATGCGTTGAAGGCGAACTATTAAATTCATCATTTTAACAGCAATTTTAGGCACAGTAAAAACTATTGTCTATTTGTTCAATTCAACAACAATAAATGTAGTTGTTTGGTTGGTAATTTGTTTCAAATCAAGCCCATCACTTGAACACATTAACATTTCCCACTAAATTAAACTTTCGTTCGTACTAAATCACCTCTCGTTGTTTTGGTTTTGCATTTACCATTCACTTGTACATTGTACAATGTACAATTTTCACGGATTTATAATTCATTGATTATTGCCAATTATTCATTTGAGAATCAGTTAATAAATTAAATAGTATTAAAAATAAATAAATATTTACTAGGGTTGTGGGGAGCGGGGGAGGGGAGGCGCACCCGCTCAGACTTTGCTCCTTTGGAGCCAATGATGTTAGATTCATAGATTCATAGATTCATAGATTCATAGATTTATAGATTCATAGATTCATAGATTCATAGATTCATAGATTCCTACGCGAGTTTGGCAGATTATCAATTTTGTTTGTTTTTGTTGTGCGCTTGTGTTAACTGAGTGAGTGAGTGATTCCAGAATATAGATTGGATTCCTGCGCATAATAATGATTCATCACACTACACACATTCAATTGAGTTCTGCGCATTCCCATTCTCATAGGATATAATTTTGTTATCCTCTTCATCAAGATCATCTTCAGCCGGGGCTTCATTGCCTTCCTTCATAGTATTTTTGATTCTTTGAGAATCCATCTTCTGCTTCCTCCTCATCAGGTAGAAATCGGTGGCAAGTGAAATGGCCACCAACTCATAAAACACTGATACCATCACAATGGACTCATTAGACAGGTAGAGTAGTAATGATGATCTAAGTTTTGGGTCATCAAAACACCGAATAAAGATATCCAGCGCCAGCAGGATCGGTGCATAGATGTGATTGAGACACAGGCCCAGCAGTAGCAGATTCATCTCGATGAAATAAGCGACATCATAATCACATTCAGCCTATACAGGATATCAAAAGATATAAGGAACTTATTAGTTATCATATATGTAACCATGCGCAAACTTACCGAGGGGGAACTATTGTATACAATGTTTTTTTCAACAATTCGTATGAACGTGACTCCGCTGAATCCGAATGTGCTCGGGACCGACTTGTACGTTAAGTGGTGTTTGTGTCTGATACCGAAAATCCAACCGTAGTAATGTTCATCTATGGTGGATAAGCTAAGATACCAGTAAAACATTGCATAGGTTGCGAGGATACATTTTTTGAAGATAAAGAAACACTTTGAGGCTATTTTATGAGTAGATGCCATTTTGGTTCTGAGATTCTTTAAGGTTTTGGGTCTCGGAATTCAATCTTCTGGATCACCTTAGCTGAATGGATTTGAGTGTTAGCTGAATTACACTCAGTTGGGCTAGGTCCATTTGATTGTTTACGCGTATTTTGGCAGGGAAGACCATCACCACTCAGTATGCGCAGTAATTTTGTCCTTTTCGTCTGTTACTACGCATTTTGGGGGGTTCCACTAGACCACCACTAATAGTAACTAGTCACTGACTAGTTACTAGTGTTATCTACTCACCACTTCCACTACGACCACAACGAAACTAACTCATCATCAAACTTACAATATAGTCATTTACATATTCATATATTTGATACTCCATATACTCTATATACATACTCATTCATAATCTTTATTATTTGTTATACTTCACACGAGTGATATTGTTGAACCTAGATGAATCTATTTGTTTAACCTGCAATTGTCCTTACGGATTGACATGTACGCTGTGCTCTTTTGGCATCCCACTCTATGTGGACAGTCCCACTTGTTTTATTAATAAAGTGTTTACCTCTCTACAGGTTGGTCAACTGCATGCAACCACAGTTTGGCCCCTCTTTTTCTCTTCTCAGTTCTATGAGTTGGGTTGCCCCTATGAATGTTGCCCTTAAGTTATAAGAGGCCTTAACAATGCACAGAGACATGTAGACATAAAAGCGAGAACTGAATTGGTCAGTTGGTCAACTAGTCACTCACTCACTTCATTCACTTTCACTGTTCATTCTCATTTTGTCTGTGTCATCAATCAACATCAAATATGTCTCATCTGCCCGACTCTGCAGCAATCGCCAGGCTGATCAACAACATTCACACAAAACTGGCACAACTCGAAGAGGAACTGTTCCAGAGTAGTAGTATCCAGCACAACCAGGATTCGGTTTTGGATTCTTTTCCTGGATATGAAGAAGATGAAGAATTCGTTCCAAAATATGGTGTACTCGATAATCAACACGAGCAAGCCTCTACACCAGAATTACCACCACGAAACCAGACATCGCAGTCAATCATCATCAATTCGACCAAAATTGCTGAACCGATCCAATTGGAACACGAAAGGGCTACTTCAGTTGATGAAACCCAAACCAAAGTCAAGGAAAATTCAAAGAAGTTCAACCTAAAGTCAGTGAAGAAGCAGCTGACCAAGTCACTTCTGAGAACCAGAAGGCGAATCCAAAAGATTCTCCACTTCCGCACTGTCACTTAGTGCGCCATCTGGTGGCAAATTCAAATAAGCGAGTTATCAGATATTGCTATATATTTTTTTAAAATATTTAATAAAATCAATCTTACCTAATCACTTATACTTTATTACACAATAGTATTATAATATCAATTTACAGTCTCAAACAATGATAATAAGTTACAGCATAATCCACACAATTAGTATTTCGCATATTTAATCTGATGAACATCGCCCATCCAACTCAGAATTTCGATAGCCTTGTCCAAATTTTCCCTGGTCAGTGCTGCAGACATACACAGACGGATTCTACATGTTGGTAACGTTGTTGCTGGATAGCCCGCGGCTACAAGGGCCAAACCATTTCGAACGCCCATTCGAACCATAGATCTATGTGAGAGTAAAGATTGGTGATTAGATCATGGTTTCACAAGAGCACAAGAATTCAAAAATCTATGAATCTATGAATCTATGAATCCAACCCATAATAAGATCCACAGAATCCAGCAATACTAACCCAACTTTAGACGGGAAGAACACCATAATGGGTATAACCGGAGAATCCTTGTGACCATAAATGATGAATCCTAACTTCTTCAGCTTTTCCCTCATGTAATGAGTGTTTGATAGCAATTGCCCAATCCTCTGTTGTCCTTCTCCGATTCCGTTCATTTCCTTCATCCCCGTATCATCATCACCAGAATCCATCAGAATCCTGAGAGTATTAATAATCTGTTGCGCAATCGGAGCTGCCATTGAGCCTGCGTAATTGCTCGCACTGTTAGCCCGGATATAGTTGATCATCTCCCGAGATCCAGCAATGTAGCCCCCAGCAGCGGCAAAACTTTTGGTCATCGTGCCCATCAGTAGATCCACATCAGCCGGATTCACCCCAAAGTAGTCGCACACTCCCTTGCCATGGGGACCCACTGCTCCAATACTGTGAGCCTCATCGATGTACAGGTAGCACTTGTAGCGCTTCTTCAGTTCGACCAGTTTGGGCAGATCCACAATGGTGCCCTCCATGCTGTACACTCCTTCCACTATTATGATTATTTTGCGGTAGGGGGCGTTGGTTTTGGGGTTGCCGTACGCAATGGCGGTGCGGATTTTGCGTTCGAGATCGTCGAAATCTAGGAGGAAAATGTGAAAAAAGATATGAATGGATTGATTTTGAATAATCAAATTCTGAACAACTGGATAAGGAAAAACTGGACCCGAAAAAACTAATCTGCAGTATAACTAGATTCTGAACAACTGGATTCGAAATATCTAGATTTTGTATGACTAATCCTGTTTAACAGGTTCCTTAAAACTAGTTCCTGTATAAGAGGATCTTGTTTAACTTGTCCCAGAAGACTGGTTCCATAAAACTGATTCCTGAAAACTGATTCCTGAAAACTGATTCCTAAAAACTGGTTCCTAAAAAACTGATTCCTGAAAACTGATTCCTGAAAACTGATTCCTGAAAACTGGTCACTGAAAACTGGTTCCTATATAACTGCATTCTGTTTAACAGGTTCCTGAAAACTGATTCCTGAAAACTGATTCCTGAAAACTGATTCCTGAAAACTGGTCACTGAAAACTGGTTCCTATATAACTGCATTCTGTTTAACAGGTTCCTGAAAACTGGTTCCTAAAAAACTGGTTTCTGAAAAAATTGGTTCCTGTATAAGAGGATCTTGTTTAACTGATTCCTGTTTAACTGATTCCTGTTTAACTGGTTCTTATATAACCTGTCCTGAAAAGCTAGATTCTGAATAGGAATATTCCTTCACGAAACTTACCGTTATGCTTGAAGAACTTGAACGAAGCTCTCGACAAATACATTCCAGCTCTCACCGAGGCATGACTATGTTGATCCCCCAAAATCAGCGTATTCTTACAGTCCGAAACCATTGCGGAAATATTCGCAGCATTAGTCGCAAATCCCATACCAAACACCACACAGTCCTCCTTCCCAACAAACTCCGCCATCATCCTCTCCAACTCTTCGTGTTTGTCAATTCTTCCCAGCTCACTCATAGGCGCAATACCAACACCATACTTTCGGATAGACTGTTCAATTACATCACATTCTGTGTGCTTCGAAAAGCCCAAATAGTCATAAGAGGCTAGATTGATGCAATCGTACGACTTTCCGGTTAGGTGGAAGGATCGATTATAGTCGGGGGATACACGTTCCAGAACCCGAACGATTCCACCCGGGTTTCCCGCAATTGGTTGACCGAAAATATCCGAAACTCGACGGTAGATGTATTCAGCGAAAAAGGGTTGCCAACTTTTGTAAATAGGTGGATAATTCTACAAAAACAAAATGAATCATAAAACCAAAGTACCATCCACAAAGTACGTACCTCACGATTCTTCTCTTTACACATTCCATCCGCGAGAATACCAATTCTCTCCAGAATCATACGAATGTAACCAAAAGCAATCAGAACGAGATAACAAAAGTAGACGGTGAATTTGAGGCTCATTGGTGGATCTACTGCGGCTGCGCCGTCGGATTCTAACTTCTTGAGCGACTTGCGTCTTTTCACAGACTACAAACAAAGGAAGAAAACAATGAAGAACACAAATGGAAACAATCAAAATAATTTGAGAAATAGGAAGACAAAGGAAACAAAGGTAAAATGAAGGAAAATGCGAATGAACACGAAAAAGTCTTTACCTTTGTTTGAGGATGACTAATATTATGACATTCATCGTGATTAGTGACATTTTTGGCTACATTACTACCCAGACAAAGGGTACTGGTAAGGATGGAGGTGCAGTTGTCACGCAGGTGAAAGCTCGACGTAACTAGTTTTGAAGTCAACTCTTCGGAATATTCTGGCAAAACTGTGGTTGTAGTACCACTAGTGGATTCTACACAAGAATCCATGGTTTTCTGGTTATTCAGGATATTATTCTGTTCTTGAAGAAGTTTCTTTTCTAGTAGAAGTGATTGTGAATGTTGCTGTTGCTGTTGTTGGTTCTGTTCCTCTTCACTCGAATCGTTAAAACCCGAATCCGCTTCTTCATTCAGTGAAGAGGATGATGAAACGGATGAGATGCAGGACTCTTCTTCAAATTCTTGTTCAGTTTGAGGGGAGATGACACGGGTTTCGGTTAGAAGCATGTTGAGTAGTATATATTAACTACTATGTTGAATCTAAAGGTTCGTTTCACAATTTTCACAATCTGGTTGAATTGAAAATGAAGAAGATTAGATCATCAATTCAGCACTCAAAATTTCAAACACATGTCTATTATGATTGCAACATGTCCTCTAATCAGTATTACGTCTCTCAGCAACAGTGGATTGTGATGAATGTGTTTTATACTCTCTTTTGCTCTCATCATTGTCATCATCAACCTCACTCCCTGCATGCATATGTCGATTTTCGCTTATATTACTGTGAGGTATTATTACCATTGTGCTCAGTCATCGACATCACCTATGTAGAAAAACCGAAAGTATACATGTTTTGACTCATCATCTAGCCACAAACAAATATCACGCCACTTGTGCTGTTTGTGTTTCTCATGTATCTATTTCGCACTTTCGTGTCACTTTTTTTCGGTGTCCTAAACAAACCACTGTCATGGATACACAACACATATGATGGACATATGTATGAAGCAATGTATTTTTGCTGATAATGCATTGAAGATGATGAGTCGTCAATAATTATACCATAATATAATGAGATGGAAATTCACCCAACTTTCAGTGCATGAGTATGAGTATTAATTGGATATATTCTCGTTTATACCTTTGCATAATCATGATCAAGTTGTAATTGGTTTTTGGGGGGCTCGAACATGCTACGATCTAAATTGTTCTCCATATATTTGATATATGTTTTATGTCATCTCATCATTATTTTGCTATTACATTTGACACAAAATGGCGCGTTTAGTTTGTTTACTCTCTCGAGACCCAATACAATGTCAGATCGCGATCGGTCTTAACACGATTCGATGTACAATATTGTGGAAAACAACCAACTGTCTAGTTATGTCCTTGATTTTCTCATATTCAAACACGAAAATTAGATATTTTAAATGATTTTGGATTTCTTATAAGAACTGTAGAAATTATCGAAACCGAATTTGATATGTCTTACATAAATGTCTGATGTTAGGTAATGTTTGGTAAAACGATAAATGTAGATTTTTGTAAATACTGACAAGTAGTTGAATTATTTTGGAATCTGATCAAATCAATTTTAAATCGAAAAATTTCCTTTCTGATCCTTCACACACAAAAATTATTACACTCTGGCGTGAGAATTGAAACTTAATCTGAAACAACTAACGTTATCCTTGATCTTGAAAGTAAAACAATAAATCTGAACAAATTTTACACAAGTCATAATTGCTTTTCACACTGTCAAGTTATATTATTAGAAATCAACTAATCAACTAATTAGCAATTAATTAACATTGATAATAGCTTACCTTAGTTTCATTATATTTTCCTGTTCAAATAAAATCTAAGAATAGAATTGAACGTCGTCTTCGGCAGTAGACAAGACACCGGAAGGTGTTATTCTCGGAAGTTGATATGATGATGATGAGATGGCACGATGAAAAGTAGTTTGATATGTTTTCGCATATATCGCGAATTATTAATTTCCTTTTAAAATAACTGCCTAATAATTTTCTTATGTAATCCTATATAATATCTTCTATATTGCATAAACAAACCAATTTTTTTACAAACACCAAATCCACTACAAAACCCACAAACACAACACCAGATCACCACACCGGTTCAAATCTCCAAAGTATGTGAATCTCGAGACGACAGCAGACGCTCACACTCAAGCTCACAGGTTAACCTCATCTCACTCCATAATGAGTAATGCAATCCCTAAGCCAAAGCCAATAAATCCTCAACAGTGTAACACACAGTATTTCACCACCATCATCATCGTTTCCCCTCTCTCCAATCTCCATCAAATTCTCTCTATTTTCTCCCTCACCATCATATCTCTACACAGGTAAGTAATGTAAAGCTTTGAGTCTCTTATCTTATCTTTCTTTTGTGTTGTATAAAGAGAGGAGCAATAACAATAATACAAACTGACATGCATGCATTAGCACAGTTCGAGGTTATTAGGAAATGCAAAATTAGACACAAAGTAAATCACTTGTATGGGGACAGTTCGGGTACTACATTGGGTATTGTGATTGAGGATTGAACCAGAATCTTGAGTTATCAAACATCGAACAAAGGTTAATTGGAGTGCAAATCGATTGTATTCTACATTTTGATTGAGTGTCTCCCAAATAGATAACATATATAGACCAACTGGAATCAAACAATGTTTTGATCATGCTTTCGATTGTCTATCTATTTGTTGTTCTCAGGTGGGTCCATGTTTAGTAATTATCCTATCACTCCCACCAAACCACTCATTAGGTCATTCGGACAGGTTTGTGTCAATTGTGCTTTATGGAACTCAAGTACCCAAGGTATCCTCTGTACTCGTGGTGCTTCTCGTTAATTAGAGTCAGTTAGATGGTGAGAGAGATAAGATATAATGGAATATATGTGTCCGTGCTTTATGGTGCTTTATTGCCTGACGCCGTGTCTCGAGCTCTTATCACACGGTTGCCATGTGGCAGGTTAACAAATGTACATTGAGCCCAGCTCGAGCTAACTAACCAACTGGCGACACGATTCGCCGACAGACAGATCGAAACGAGAAACCTTAACCCGTGAGCATAGATTTTGGTGTATCCAGGCAATCCAATTCAATCAAACATCCCAAAACTTATCAACTTATCAATACCATTACATTGCAAAGGTTATTAGTCACGGGCTAATGGCAATTGTGAAGTGATTTACTCCCAAATAAGTTCCAAAGTTCATTTTGGGCCTAAGGTGAGTGTGCAATCGTATTACAATTTCGAAACCAGAAATGTGTCATAAAACCGATCAAATGCCCAAAGTGTATGGCATTTGCTAAGCGCACCAAGCAAATGCCTAGGTAAAATACAATGCTTTCATGCCCAATTCGCAACAATTTGCACTCTCCTGGAGCATTTTCTCACAGTTGACACAATTAGTTACACAAACAAATGCATACATACACTCGAGTGTGGTCTAAATCGATATATACTACTCAAAATAGTAACAGCAGTTGCATTAATGAGTCATGATATATGGAGCACATAATTTATGACTCATGCACATGGTGCAATGATTTATTGCACCCTTTCACCTGTGATTCAGGGAACTCAGGTGATTGAGCAATACTCGAGAAATAAAGTCTAGACATAGGACATTCAGTGGTTCACCAAAGCACAAGTTTCCCTATGAAGTGTGTTGTCTTGGGTTATAAGGCTTGCTGTAACCTTTTTGTAGTTTTGATGTCATAAAAGAAGGAAGAGTTATCATATAAAATTTGTTTATTATGTTTTTGAATCATCATCATCCTGAGATATAGTGATTATTGTGATTGGTACCATCCTCGTTTTATGATATTTTTTGAGAGCATATTGTGACCATAAATGGTAATGATTTTAGTCAGTTTTGACTAATGAGACGACTTTTAGGAGGTGCCTTAGATACCGTAGATGATAATAAGACACATGTGTACTATAGTACTGTACTAGAAGTTAGTGTACAAGTGCTCTCACGCACTCATTAACAGGTAAGTAAGTCACTTGAGTGTATAGAGACAAGTGCCTTTTTATGACATTTTCGTCCGTAATCTGAACGTTCTGTTTCTCATATATTCAAGTGTATGGCATAATTTTGCGTCTAATTAAGAGTTTCGATTGATTTATGCATACAATGTATAAGAAGAACAACATGTAGGGATGTAGCAATGGTGGAAGATAAGATTCGAGTTTATCAAGTGCATGAGTCATCCACTTCAAAATTGGATTATCATGCCTGTTTTGATGTTCTGATACGTGGAAACACGGATTTAGAGGATTAAGGATTATTTATTTTTAATTGGATTAATTTAAAGTATTGAAAAAGAAGCAAAAACATTGAGATTAATTATTTTTGTATTTAAAACTACAATGGCGGACTTTTTTCAAAAAATTCTACAGTGCTGCCATCTGGTGGCGGAAATACTAACTATTCTGTCGTACGTGCATATTTTCCAATGTGCGATGTTTGTTTTGAGTGAGTGTAGTAGTGCTGCACTGTGGTAGTGGTTGGCTCTTCTTACACAGACAGGCAGCAGTGTTTGGCTTCAGCTGATTTTGCGCTCATTTTTCGTATTTTCGCGTGTATCCTTTAGGACCCTAGGGTCCTAGTTCTACTGATTGACAGTGTCACCAGCGGGTTCGGGTGCGGTCAAAGGTTATCAAATCACGCTCATCAAAATGGATTCACTCAAAATCAATCCATCCCGCAGTGCAGCGCCAGCCAAGCGTAAACCACGCAAATTTAGACTGACCCAACGTATGGGAAAATGTGAATTGTGAGTATTATTCGGTCCAGAATCGTTAATTTACCTTTGACCTTATCATTTAGTTGTGACTCGAAGGACGCCGGCTACACCTGCTCCCAGTGTGAGGTGACCTTTTGTTCGAGTTCGTGCTTTCGCTGTGACAAACATCGCGAGTGTTCGGAACATTTCTACAAGAAACAGGTTCTGGAACATTTGAAACACACCAAGACTGAGTAAATATTCACAACCTTTGAAATTTGACCTTTTTTGGATTTATTGTCTTTTTTTCTTTTAGTAAAGAGGAACAGAAGCGATTCCTGGAACTACTGAAGCGTAACTCGTCCACCACAAATGAGGATCTAATCGATTACTGTGAC
Organism: Rhizoglyphus robini; assembly: GCA_023373905.1. Lineage (NCBI taxonomy): Eukaryota > Metazoa > Arthropoda > Arachnida > Sarcoptiformes > Acaridae > Rhizoglyphus > Rhizoglyphus robini. The sequence goes on from JAKIJQ010000009.1 coordinate 4,424,158, forward strand.
CTATTGGCCGAGGCGGAGGATCTCGATGCCCTGAACCTTGACCTCCTCAAAGATCCAAAACTGCAGGAATTTTCCCAAAAGTTGATCTACCGTCTGAGTAATTCGAGCGATAAAGTGGACAATTTGGAGCACATTTGGTTGGACCTGTCCGAGGATGAGCGTAATGAGTTTGTGCAACTGGTCAATGGCAATGACAAGTACTTTGACTCGCTCATCAGTGAGTGGGCCCCGTGGTGGGTTCGCAAGGAGTGGCAACAGGTGGTCCTGGACCAGGAGGATGTTGACAAGCTGGAGGAGGAGGACTATGGACGGGCATATCCACAGATGTATACCAAGTTTGAACGGTTGAGCAAGTTGACCTCGGTGAGTTGACACTTTGACACGAGGGATTGTGGGATTAGGATGTGTTCTATATGTACGAATCCTGAATCACTGTTATTTAGTATCCATAATACAGATATTATACAAAATATTTAATCTATGCATAATCTAGTCATTCAGGAACCAGTTTTATAGGAACCAGTTATTCAGGAACCAGTTTATACGTAATCTATACATAATCTAGCTATTCAGGAACCAGTTGTACATATTCTACTTTTTCAGGAACCAGTTGTAGATAATATATATATAATTTAGGTATACAGGGAGCCAGTTGTGAATATTCTAGCTATTCAGGAGCCAGTTTACACAATCTATACTTAATCTAGTTATACAGGAACCAGTAATTCAAGAACCAGTTATTCAGGAGCCTGTTGTACAGGAACTAGTTGTATAGGAATCAGATATACAGGAACCAGTAGTACATTAGAATCTTAGATTACCTAATAGTTATGTATAGATGATATATAACTGGCTCCTGAATGATTATTATTATTACGTATTGTAATGTATTATGTGATTCTAATGAATATTTTGCTCATTCCTCTAGAAAGCACCATCTCCCACCATTGGCACCTCCCTGATCTGTTCCATCTTCTCGTACTGTCATCTGTGCCGTCTATACAATGGCGAGATCTCCTGTCCCGAGCCCGAAGACGATTCTGCCGATTCTGGTACCGCTCAAGATCTCGACAAGTGGACACCCGAAATAGTGCACGAACTGTTCCGTCTGTGTCCCCTACTAGACCCGGACTCGCCCGCCAAGGACAAAGTCCTCGAGAATCCCTCTCAAGCACTCGACCTGTCCCTCTCGTGTTTGTTTGGCTACGAGGGCTCGGAAGTGTTCTTTGAACGGAAGCTCACCGCAATTGAGTTGCTTCAGGACATTCGGATTATCTTCGATTTTACGGGTGTGCCTGGAAGGCAGCTTGTTATCCGACCCACGCCCAGTGATGCTAAAGCAATCGCCAGTACATTGCACGCACCGAAGGCGATTGTACTGGCACTGTCCGATTTGATCATCATTTTGGAACGCATTCAGAATGCATTGAAGAAGAGTGGCAAGGATGAGAATGCCAAGGCTGAGGTGAAGCGGATCGAGTTGGCCAAGAAGAAGTTACAGTTCTACTTGAGTTGGACGGTCGAGTGCGGTGGGGAAGTTCTGGAACAGGGCAATAGACAACTACTTCAGGCGATCGATCTCGAGATTGGTAAGTGTGCATTCTATCTTATCTATTGAGCTTTCTAATATTCTTTGTATTGAGGGCATTGGATTATTGTGCATCAGAGGAGATGCTATTGGGTATTGAGTAATGAGTGGATTGTCTATTGAGGCTATTGTGTATCTACTGGGCATTGTACCCGAATATAGGTTGGGACTATTGAGCATATTGAGTAGGGCATTGGCTAATCCACGTAATCTAATATCTTCCCTCTATCCCCCTTCTACAGAGAAACTGAAGCAAGAGAATCTTTTATTCGAGCAAGAGAACCAGCAACAGCAGACTGCCGAGTCGGTGCCCAAGGCGCCCAAAGATCCCAACGCTCCGCTCATTGATTTCTTTGCCTAATCTATCTATCTATATACCTTATACTATATACATACGCATGCGCACACACGTGTGTCAAGTTGACACTGTCAACACTATATCTAATCAGTATCAGTAATCAACTATACAAAGTATATATTGTATACAGAAACAGTTTGTATTCATAACAATAACCGTAATAATCGTTTGTATTTCTTCTCTTATAACCAACAACATGTTACATTCAGTAATAATCAAATAAAATATCAAAAATAAAACTCATATATTGTTTTAACAGAAAGGAATAGTTGGAGTGAATGACCCCTAAAGGGGGACATAGTTGACAACAAATTTGGTATAATATGTGTGTGTGTGCATTGGGACGCTATTATGGATTTAATTCCTACATTAGTAACGAAGGAAGAGTTGTAGTTGTGTAATAGTAAGGAGTAAAAGAAAGGAGAATTTGAATAATATTAAGTGTTGGAACAAAAGGGAGGGGTAGCAGCGCCCATCGGTCCAAATTAAGCGGAAGCAGTGGTCGCCTCGGCTTCGCCCTTCTCCTCAAACAGCTCCTTGGCGGTCTCCTGGATGCGACGCTTGGCAAAGTCGTCAAACTGCAGTCCGGACACAATCTTCCACTCTTTCGTGGCGGGGTCAACGGTCACCGGGAAGCTAAAGATGATGCCACTCTTCACCTCGTCAGCGTAGGGATTGCCATCGGAAATGACGCCCATTGACACCCACTTGTCGGTGCCTAGCGGGAGGAAAAGAGAAAGTTAGTTAGTTAGGATTCTGGTTATGGTAAGGGGGCGGTACAGCCCCCTCCAGTACATACCATTCCACCAGTCATGCATATGATCCGCAGCGGCCTTAGCAGCACTCATAGCGGAACTCAACTTGCGGGCAGCAATCACGGCCGCTCCACGCTTCTGAATCACCGAAATGAAAGCCTCATCGTGTTTGGTAAAGGGCAGTGCCGCCCCATTCACGGTAGCATTGCTCACGTCCGCAAACTGAGTCGACGAGTGATTGCCCCAAATGATCACACGCTCCACCTGTGAGATGGGCACATTGTTGGCGGCGGCCACCTGATTCGTAGCCCGGTTCTGGTCGAGACGGGTCATGGCCGTAAAGTTACGGGCGGGAATTTTGTCTTTGGCAAAGTGCGAACAGATGAGAGCGTTCGTGTTGGCGGGATTGCCCACCACCAGCACCTTGGTGGTCGCCTTGGCGTAGTTCTTCAGGGCTCGGCCTTGCGAGGCAAAGATCTACAAGGGATAGGGGATTAGTACTAAGGAACCAGTTCACAAGATCTATACACAATCTAGTTAGGAGTCAGTTTAACATTCTAAAAGCTATCTATACGTTATCTAGTTATTCAGGATCCAGTTGTACATATTCTAGCAATTGAGGAACCAGTTTACGCATAATCTATACACAATCTAGTTATTTAGGCCCCAGATTACATCATCTATACGTTATCTAGTTATTCAGGAGTCAGTTTAACAATCTACACATAATCTATACAAATTCTAGTTATTCAGGAACCAGTTATACATAATCCTATACACAATCTACTTATCTAGGAGTCAGTTTAACAATCTATACATAATCCTATACAGAATCTAGTTATACGGAACCCAACTATGCATACCCAAAGGGGTCAGCACTGCCCCCTCACTCCCACAATCATACACATACCTTAACATTAGCAGCCAACAGATCCTTACGTTCCATGCCCTCACGTCGAGGCATCGAGCCCACCAGAAAAGCGGCATCAATATCCTTGAAGGCCTCGGCCTCGTCCACGGTAGCGACAATCGACTGCAACAGGGGATAGGCACAGTCGTTGATTTCCATCACCACACCGTCGAGGACACCCTTCATTGGTGGAATGTCCAACAGGTGGAGAATGACCTAGGGGGAGGGGAAGAAGGGATATATTAGATTCTAGGATTAGAAGAGGATACCCCATTTAGGGATACGTGGGGGCGGAGATATCCCCGAATTAGGAATACCCCAAATACGTGGGTATAGATAGGATAGGTACCTGCTGCTGGGGTCCGAACACATCGCCACTGGCCACAAGGGGAATGAGAGAGTAGCCGATCTGGCCGGCGGCACCTATGATACAGGGAAAAGTAGGGATATTATATTCGTGCATTAGAAGGGGATACCCCGAATTGGAGTAATCGGATACCTATACTATAGGTTAATACATAGGATAGGGTACTGACCGGTAATGAGAACACGAACTGCGGACATTGTAGTTTTACACGGCTTTGAAGGTGAAGTTCAGTCTGTTGAAGGTGTCTTTATGACTGTCAAGTCGAGAGTGTCTTCTGATCGAGAGACTCGTCGAGTAGTAGTCGTGAATGTCAAGCGCGAGAGAAAGAAGAAATCGACCACTGATGATACACGACCACGAAAATAATAACGGGGAGATACTAGACCAAAAGAGGAGGCTTGACAGTTGGTGTATTACGTATAAACAGAAATAGAAATAGAAAGTAGACGTGGTTTGCGGTAGCAAGTTAGGTGGTCGTGGCCTACAGAACAGAAAGAGAATGTTAGTTAAGAGAACTAAAAACATCAGACTTATCACGTGCAAATCACGTAAACAACTCAGGATATGACTTTAGAATGGAAAGTCAACGAGAGGGATACGATCATCAATAGACAATCTTACCTTATCGTAAAAAGGTCCTACTATTTGGCGATAAGAATCGGGTACGGGAAAGTAACACAAAGTCGAGTGGTTTCCAGACGGACGCTCAATAGCCAAAAGACAAAGTTCGAGTGATGATTTGGCCGAACCGAAAGTCGAAAGCCGGGTGTGCGGTGTTGGCGAACAGATCGATCTACGTGACCTCTACATCGAAAACAGTGGCGTTTCTTATTAATCAAAAAAAGATTTGGGCGGTAGCGCACATTGGTCGTTTTTACTTTTATATGTGTTTACGTTATGTACGTTGTTTGTGGATAGTTGATTTTGTTGGTTTTGGGGTGGTAGTGCCCATTTGGTGGCATTTTCTGAATACGTTGACTGTTGTTTTGATGTTTTGATTGAGGGGGAAACTTGTTTTCAAGTTCGACTAATACACTGACTATTATACATTTACCGGTAGGGGTCGCTTCTGTTGCGGTTGAAAAAACGGGCGCTATTTCTGTTTCTGTTCTGTTTAAAGGGAAAGTGATTTTGAAATGGTGACAGTGATAACAAGTAATAACTTTTCCATTGTTTTGAATATTTTAAGGGGAAAATATGAACTTTTTTTATGGTCTAATGTTTATTTCCTAATGATGATTTGATGAATGGAATGGAATGGAAGAGTCGATCGAAGAGGATAAGGACGATTTGATGATGATGACCTTTGGAACGCCATGGAAACTTTGTATATATTTGAAAAGTTTGGGTGATTTGGATTTTATTAGTATGAGTAACAATCTTAACATTAACATGTAAGTCATAACATTGATTTAATAATGAGGATTATTAGGATTCTAATGATTTATACTACTAATGATGAGATTCTAATGATGAACGTACGTACTCTATGAATGTATTATCGTTCGTACATTATGAATGATTATCGTACGTACTCTTTGAATGTATTATCGTTCGTACATTATGAATGTATTATCGTACGTACACTATGAATGTATCCAATGATGAGATCCCATCCGACTAGTTGACCGGTGAAGAGTTCCGTGATGATGAGATCCATCCTTAATCGTCGTTGTCTCTTCGAGTGATACTCTTCTGTTGTGTCTTATGAGCCATAACAAATCGTTGTACGGTTGAGCCATTCTGTTGGTCAACTTGCATGAAGGCTGCGGCTTTCTGTTCACGGATAGTCACGGTATTCTCAGTGGATTCATCATCAATTGTTTGTCGTCACGGTTGTTGTGAATGATGCCGCTGCTGCTTGACGGACGACTGTAGATCCATTTTTGGTGGGAATTGAAGATGATGAGGATGAAAAGGCGTGATTCTCACTAGTAGTGACTATGGAACCAGATTCTTGAATCGATTCGGATTCAGATTCCTCCGGGTAATACTCTCCTTCAGAATCGGAGGATTCAGAGGATTCAGATTCAGATGCTGATGAGGCTGAATCGATATAAGGTATAGGTTCATCTTGAGTGTTCATTTTGATTTTCTGACTGTACATCATCATCTGTTCATGATGGCTTGATGATGTACTTTCAAGTTCAAGTTCAAGTTCATCGACACGGATTGACCTTCCTCTCCGTCTTCGTCTCCCAATGTCACGAAATTCCCAGAACCAGTCCGGTCTCAGTAGAATCCAGGTAATACAGCCACAGAGGAGGGCAGAGACGATAATCTGGAGCAATAGAATGTAGTTGGATGTGACTAGGGATGCGCCAGTTAGGGTGGCGAGGATGGCGAACACAACGATCTGGGATGATGATTTCATGACTTTTTATGGATTTTGATGATCGTTGGGATGGTGATGGGTATGATGAAAGTGACTACGCAGTATAGAGCGTTAAGCAATGTTTAGCAAACGAAGTGATGAAGTATGCAGGGATACGTTATCTTGACATGTTATCAGCACGAATCAGACATTATCTCGAAAAGGCGCTCACTTTGATTGTATGATATTCGGTTAGGTTAGGTTGTATTATAATAATAATCTTAACGTTTTTTGTGTTGGTTGGTGGCTTGACTTCACTATCAGGCCAAAATGTCACGTACACGTACGGACGAAGCAGAAACAGAACAGAAAACGCGTTAACCGAAAACACGATTAGCGTGTTCGGTATATTTGCCTAATCGATCGATACGTACTCAAAGTTTGTATGTAATATGAGTTGAACACTAGTACTAGTAATAGCAATATTGGGCTAATTTGGGTTGCCCAAAATAAAACGCTGTCATTTTTCATATGAATTGGACAGCATTAAGTATATAACTCAATTTAGGTAATTGAAAATAGAGTCAAGTCGGAGCAGGAGTTTTATGTTTTTATGTTTGGGTAATCGATTGTACTATAGACAACAGTTTAGTGTAGTGCCTTGGGTGCGCCACCGCACATTTCTTTGTATTATGTAAGAATGAAGATGTGTAAGAGGGTCTAATAATGGATATATATAATGGATCTCAATATTTGATTTCAAAATCTATTTGGGTGCACTGGCGCCCCCCAAAACGCCCATTTGACTACCTCACCGTTTGTTGACTTATTAACGTTATTATCAGTAGATGACTCGTAATGCGCATGCTCTATGCATTTGCATCTTACCTCTTTCTATCTATAGTTTGATAGAAACTGATAAGGTTGTCCACTTTCTACTTTGATAAGCAGAGAAACAGAACATTCCTTATCAGTTCTATCTATTTTCTGTTTCGTTTTGTTTCTGTTTGCTGCTGTCAGTCTGTCATTTCGCTTTGAGGTTTTCTACGAGTAACATCATCTCTCGATCGCTCTAGTAGAAACTTTTTTTCTGTTCTCTTTTCAAATTCAACAATCCAGAATCTTTGGAACTCTTACATTATTACCACCCACAACTACCTGAATCTTGTCACCTTGCCACCTAGGACAGACGCTATCCAGAGGATTTCAGGTAATTATCCTTCTTTTTGGTCAGTTCTTGTGTTTGTTCTATTTGGGTTGCCTAACCCCTAACAGTTAGGTTCTCTTTGGAACGGTTCATTTTGGTACCTTCCAGAAGAAAACCGTTTCTGCTGTATCCTACCTATACGTAGGTAGGTATTAGGTGAGAGAATATCTGGTTTGGGTCCTCTTCACCTATACAGTTACAAGTTAGGCAAAGAATAGCAGCAACCATTTTTACATTCCTTTGCCTCCGTAACTGCATATGTGAAGTGGATCCACACGGGATCTTCTCCCGCCTATTACGTAATCTATATACGATGTGTGTAAAAACTAGGATAAGGGTAAGGCTTGGTCTGACATAATCAACTAGAACTAAACCGAGCTTTCTCCCATACCCTAACATCGTCCCATACAGATCTTATCTTATCTTTCTATGTGTTCTATTCTAGGGGGAGTAGTTCTCTTGTAGGGCCCTTTCACCAATAAAGTTACGGACGCAAGGAAAAGTAAAAGTTGTCGCCGCAACCCCTTACGTAACTATATTTATGAATAGGACCTAAACTGGATCTATTACCACCTATTTTATAGAATCTATTATAGGCAGGAGAAGATCCCGTGTGGGTCCTCTTCACAATTAAGTTACGCAAGATAGTGGTAGCAGCGACCGCTGTAACTTTTCCTTGCTAATGTAACTGAATTGTGAAGTGGATCCACACGGGATCTTCTCCCGCCTAATCTATTACTAACAGGTTATTTTTGTTTTATTTTCTATTTTTATTAGATTTCCGTACTTTTTTTTTGCCTACCAGGGCTGGGTTGGCAGCGCCCCCCAAACATGGCCCCCTTGCGGCCCATCGAGTTGGATCTTAAGAAGCGTAAATTCGATTCCGATTCGGACGAAGAGAACCAGCCACCGATTGGCGTACCAATGGAAATCGATTTAACTTTTTTTCGTAACCGTCAACTCAACATCAACAGTCTACCCTTTGACTGTCTGTTCCTGATCTTCTCGCGACTCCCACTGCAGTCGCTCATCCCGTACCGGTTGGTCAGTTCGTACTGGAACCTCAACATTGAACGATTCTGCAATACGAAAAGCAATCTTAAACTGATTCTGTACCTTCCACTGACTAAACCCTGCAAGAATGGCCAACCCAAGGATGCAGACATCTACTATGCACCAGATATGATGAAGTACTGTAAGAATCCTCGCTCCTGGAACGGTACTCAGGCCTATCTGGAAGTGAATCTCGCGAGACTCAACATCCGAGGCATCGTTTGGCTTGCTGAATCCTTCCAATTCATTCACAGCTTGACAGTTGTGCTCAACTACCGGTTGATCAGGTCGTACGACATGACTCGTGTGTCGAATCTGCTCCGAGCCTGGTCACCAAATCTTCGAGCCTTCAGTCTGTTGATCAACAAATCGTTGAACAACAAACCAATCCACCAGCAGATCAACTCTCTCTTACTGGTACGACTACACGACATGATCGGGGCGTGCGTGCTGGACAACTTTGCCTCCCTTCGACAGCTCCACCTATGCTACGGGACTTTTGGAATTCTCTTTCCAGTGGGTACTCCCCGGCCCCAGCTCAATCTTCCCAGGAACTTTCTCGGTCAACTCGAGCAACTTTCCCTCGACTGCTACACGGACAATCTGGTGGAACTGCTGAGTCAGCTGGGACCTAAGTTGACCCACCTCAGTTTGGATTGTCGACTCTTTCCGACCGGACCCAATACGGATCGTGTCTTTTATTTGCTGAGTCAAATGAATCCAGTCCTGTCCAAGACAGTCACCCATCTTCGACTGTTCGTAGATGAGGTGCAGAATCTGCCCAAGCTTTGTTCGTTCTTTCAAGCAGTCTGGCATCTGCAGCTTGGATCTGATCTGGTGGCCAAGAAGATTTTTACTAATCATTCCATTTTGCCGCACATTTCCGGGGTAAGACATTTTGTTCCTTTAGTACCTGTACTAGTCTATACCCCACCTAACCCAATCCCTCACCTCCTCTAGACTCCGTTCACCTGCACCTGGATCCGTGCACTCGCAATCCTGCCTCACCTGACCACTCTCCGACTCCATCGTTTCGAGTTGGATCTCGAGACCACCAACGCCTGTCTGCCCACAGTGCACACCCTCATAATGCACTACCCGAGCATCCTCATCCGCACCATCTACCTGAAGCACTTTTTCACCATCTTCAAGTCCCAATTTCCCGCACTCACCAGTCTATCGATTGTATCACTCAATCAATATCGAAGGCTAATCAACCTATTTGACATGCTCAGGGGAAATCGTTCGGCCTTTCCTACTCTGGTGCACTTTGATCACTACCTCATTGGTGGGGGATATCGCTTTTGAAGGAGGTGGAGGTGGGGGATGGAAAGGTAAATCATTTTTAAAATGAATCTATGATGTTAACATTATACATTACATATATCATTACACAACATTACAAATAGGATTCTTTATTTTTTTGTATTTTCAGTACCAAATTACATGATAATCATTAGCAGTAGATATACTTTTGCTATCATCAGATTACAATAGATTTTGTTAAAAGAAAATGTTAACATATCATTACAGTTTTAGAAGGTAACTAAACTGGTACAATAGTGCATTTACACATTATCATTATGTACATCACTCAATAAACAATTCCATGTTTACAGAACATTCTATACATTACATAATCATAATCACTACTTACTATATTATATAGGATGTATTACAAATCCTTCATTTTGTGTAATATTATAATTCAATTATAATTCATATGTACGATTGATGTCCATGCATGTCTAATAAATTATAAATTAGAATTCCTCGTTTTAATTGCGTAATATTGTTTACTTTTGAGTAACGTTAGTAGCTCAGTTCGTTTACTTCATTATGAAAAAAGTAACGGCATTTGTGAACAAGTTATCAGTAGTTCTCGTGTATTGCGCATGCTCTGTCTGTCCATTCTGCATCCCATTCTTATCGATAGTTCGAAAATCTGATATGAATGTTCGACTTTCTACTTTGATGCAGACAAAATAGAACGTTCTGTTCTGTCTCTCGCCCTCGCCTTCTGTTTAATTTTTTCTACTTTCTAAATCTCATTTCGCTTTGTGGTTTCTTACGAGAAACATCTCGTACTTATGTTTTGTTCTTTTCGCTCCGAACTATCTTTCTACCTAGAAGATCTCGTTGTGAATCTCTTTGAATTTTGGACATTCTGTACATACCTTCGATATAGGATCATCATCCAGTTTTTACAGGTAAGGATTTGGGATTTTGGTAGTGGATTATTGTATTTGTTCTATTTATATAACTTAACCTTCTATTCCTATTTCTAGTGTTGTATTTTTTTTATTAGAAGGGTTGGGTGGCAGCGCCCTCCGTCATGGCACCCTGGCGCCCTATAAAGATCGTTCGTAAAAGACGGAAACTCGACTCCGAATCGGATGAGGTGGTGGAGGATGATCAAGATCATGTTCAATCTGAACCGATGGAAATCGATTCTTCTCTTTCAAACCATCAAGTGAACTTCAACAGTCTACCCTTCGAATGTCTATTCTTGATCTTCTCGCGATTGCCACTCCAGACCCTAATCCCGTACCGGTTGGTATGTTCGTATTGGAACCTCAACATTGAGCTGTTTTGCAATACGAAAAGCAGTCTTAAGCTAATTCTGTACCTACCGTTGACTAAACCCCGCAAAGATGACCAACCCAAGGATTCTGATCTTTACTATGCGCCGGACATGATGAAGTACTGTAGGGATCTTCACTCATTGGGCGGTACCCAGACATATTTGGAAGTGAATCTCGCGAACCTCAATATGCAAAGCATCACCTTTCTTACTGAATCCTTCCGATTCGTTGGCTGCCTTACTGTTGTGCTCAACTTTCGGTTGACCAAGACTTACGACATGACTCGTGTGTCGAATCTTCTCCGACTTTGGTCTCCAAATCTTCGATCATTCAGCCTTTTGATCGCCAAATCTCTCAACAACAAGCCAATCCCTCGGCGGATCAACTTTCTCTTACTGGAACGACTACATCAAATCATCAGTGAACGGGTGGTGGACAATTTTGCCTCTCTCCAACAGCTGCACCTATGCTATGGCACTTTTGGAATGCACTTCCCAGTGAATACGCTCAGGCCCAAACTCAATCTTCCCGAGAACTTTTTGGCTCAACTCGAGCAACTTTCCCTGGACTGCTACACGGCCAATCTGGCGGGACTACTGAGTCAGTTGGGTCCTAAGTTGACCCACCTTAGCCTAGATTGTCGACTCTTTCCTACAAGTGCAACTCAAGATCGATTCTTCTATTTGCTGAGTCAAGTGAATCCCTCGCTATCCAACACAGTCACCCACCTTCGACTGTTCGTAGATGTGGTGGAAAGTTTGCCCAAGTTTTGTTCGTTCTTTCTTGGGGTTCGGTACTTGCAACTTGGATGCAACCAGGGGGTCAAGAAGATGTCATTTTCCAACATTTCTATTTTGCCCCACATTTCCGGGGTAAGTCACATATATGTTCCTTTTGTACCTGTTAGATAGATGGTTAGATAGATGGTTAGGTAGATGGTTAGGTAGATGGTTAGGTAGATGGTTAGATAGATGGTTAGATAGATGGTTAGATAGATGGTTAGATAGATGGTTAGATAGATGGTTAGATAGATGGTTAGATAGATGGTTAGATAGATGGTTAGAAAGATTTTTAGATAGTTAGACAGTTATGTAGTTCTCTTACCTTGCCTAACCCAATCCCCTTCCACATCTAGACTCCGTTCACCTCCACCTGGATCCATGCAATCGCAACACTCCCTCACCTAACCACTCTCCGACTCCACCGTTTCGAATTGGACCTCGAGACCACCAACGCCTGTCTGCCCACAGTGCACACCCTCATAATGCACTACCCGAGCATCCTCATCCGCACCATCTACCTGAAGCACTTCTTCACCATCTTCAAGTCACAATTTCCCGCACTCACCACTCTATCGATTGTATCACTCAATCAATATCGCAGGGTAATCAATCTATTTGACATGCTCAGAGGAAATGATGATTGCTTTCCTACACTGCTCCACTTTGAGCACTACTTGATTGGTGGGGGCAATGGCGTTTGAGGAGGTGGAGGTGGGATGGATATTTTGGGTGAATCATTTTTTTGCATACATTACATTACATATAATACATTACATACAGAAATTCATTTTTTTAATTTTTAATATTTTTTATATATTACATGATAAGCATTAGCAATGGATATATTTTGTTATCATTAGATTACAATAGATTTTTTTCAGAAAAAAATGTTACAATAATTCAATTATAATTCACGTGTATACAAATAAGGACAATCGCGGACACGTTCTTTATTAATTGCCCCCGTAACACATTTCAATATATTATTTAGATGATTTTTGAATGGTCATAGCTCAATTAATACTTATCCGATTTAATAATATCCATGTCTAATAAATTTTAACAATTTCTTAATATTTTCTATTTTTGTACAAAATATCAAATTCCTTAAATTCATTAAAATGTCACATTTACTTTGGTGTAAATAATGTTCGTTTGTCAGTTTGTTTGCTTCACTCATTATTAAAAGTAACTGCATCTGTGGACAAGTGCCCACCATTCTGTATAAGTTGTTTTACCTGTGCGCGCATGCGTTCGTTTTTTTAATCTTAGTAAATGATCGTTATCTGATAAGACTGATAACAAGACTTTCTATTTTTCACAATATTTCAATTTCACGCACCGCTCACTCGTTCGTTAACTTTTCATTCATTCATTGGTATGACATGTAACTGCATTTGTGGACAAGTGCCCTCCATCTAGTATGTGTTTTCGATTGTGCGCATGCGTCAACCACTCCCTCTCATATCTAAGTAGAAGTTGTCAGTTGATGACTGATATGACTGAACAGGCACTGATTTCTATTTCTATTTCTACTTCATCGAAATCGAACATTCTGTTTTGTGCACACGCACACACGCTCACTCGTTGTCTACTCGTCATTTCGATTTGTGGCTTTCTACAAGTAACATCGCGCTCTTGTAGAACTGCTTTCTATTTGCCGAAATTCTCGTTTTTAATCGAAAATCTCCCATTCGTGAATCTCAAATTACCCTACATCTGCATTCCTATCTATATAGGACATCTTTATTAGGATTTTTCAAAGTAATTTTGAATACGTTCTGATTCTGATGGGCATTTTTGTGTTTGTTCTATTTCTCTCGCCTAACCTAACTTTGTTTCTATTTCAAGTTTGGCCTTTTTTTTACCAAAGTTGGTCTTTCTCGGCGTCGGCGTCGTCTTTGGTCGGCCTCCCATTCAAAATGGGTACGAAGCGCAAGCTGGTTCCCGATTGGGAGGAACGACTTCGGCTATCCCCGACTCCTGAACTTATGGAATCCAGTTCGGGAACCGATTCCCTCCTCAACTTCAACAGTCTGCCCTTCGACTGTCAGTACCATATTCTGTCACGAATCCCACTGCAGACCCTCATCCCGTACCGGTTGGTCTGTTCCAATTGGAACCTCAACATCGAAAAATTCTGTGCCACTAAAGGTAGCCTCAAGCTGGTGCTCTACCTTCCGCTCACCAAACCGCGAGCCAACGAACGGCCCAAGGACTGTGACCTGTACTATGCGCCCGACTTGCTCATGCACTGTCGGGATCCACAATCTCGGGACAAGTCCACTCAAGTATATTTTGAAGTGAATCTCGCGAATCTGAATATGAAAAGTATCGCCGGTCTCACTCAGATCTTCCAGCGCGTTGACAATCTGACTGTTGTCCTCAACTACAAGTTGACCAAGTCCTACGACATGTCTCGTGTCTCGAATCTGCTCCGACTTTGGTCACCAAATCTTGAAGCCTTCAGCCTGTTGATCAACAATTCGCTCAACAGTAAACCAGCCGAGCGTCGGTTCAACGCTCCCATTCTGGAACGACTGCATCAGATGATCGGTGAACGAGTGGTGGACAACTTTGCCTCGCTCCGACAACTCCACCTATGCTACGGCACATTTGGGCTGTACTTCCTACTTGGAGTTCCAAAGCCGCAGCTCAACCTTCCCGGCAACTTTCTCAGGCAACTCGAACAACTGTCTCTCGATTGCTACACGGACAATCTGGTGGAACTGCTGAGCCAACTGGGGCCCAACTTGACCCATCTCAGCCTTGATTGTCGACTCTTCCCGAACGGAATCAATCGAGACCCCTTCATCTTTCTACTGATTCGATTGAATCAAACTCTGACACACACAGTCACCCACCTGCGACTGTTCATCGATGAGCCGAGGAATTTGGCCAAGTTTTGCGCATTCTTTCATGCAGTACGTTACTTGCAACTTGGATGTACTCCAGTGGTGAACAACACCAAGAATCCACCTTCGAACATCAGAATTTTGCCGCATATTGAAGGGGTAAGACATTTGTCTATTTATCATCAGAGACTGTCCCTTCAAAGTCTATCAGTGCCAATGGTAATTGCTCAAATGCTTTCTTTAATTTCTTTCCTAACTCATTTACTAGCAACTCCTTATCTAGCAACTACTTTCTGAACAATCCTTTGCTAGCAACTCCTTATCTAGCAACTACTTTCTGAACAATCCTTTGCTAGCAACTCCTTATCTAGCAACTACTTTCTGAACAATCCTTTGCTAGCAACTCCTTATCTAGCAACTACTTTCTGAACAATCCTTTGCTAGCAACTCCTTATCTAGCAACTACTTTCTGAACAATCCTTTGCTAGCAACTCCTTATCTAGCAACTACTTTCTGAACAATCCTTTGCTAGCAACTCCTTTCTGAACAATCCTTTGCTAGCAACTCCTTATCTAGCAACTACTTTCTGAACAATCCTTTGCTAGCAACTCCTTATCTAGCAACCACTTTCTGAACAATCCTTTGCTAGCAACTCCTTAACTAGCAACCACTTTCTGAACAATTTTTTGCTAGCAACTCCTTCACTAGTCTACCCCACCTAACCCAATTTCCCCACCTATAGACTCTCCTCACCTCTACCTGGATTCGAGCCATATCCATCCTCCCGCAACTGACCATCCTCCGACTCCACCGTTTCGAGTTTGACCTCAACACTACCGCCTCACTCCCAAATGTGCACACCCTCATTCTGCACCACCCAAGTCCTCTTGTCCATAATGGGGATTTGAAGCACTTTGTCGAAAGATTCCAATCCCAATTTCCCGGACTTGTAGATCTATCACTTGTGTCCATTGAGCGCTACCAGCGATACATGGACCTTTTTGGGCTGCTGCGATCCTCAGACTTTCCTTCACTGGTGCACTTTCGGTATCATCTGAATCGTAACGATTATAGCGTTTGAGTGGATGGCGCTTTTCAGCAGAATTTTGTTTATATTTAGCAATTTATATTACTATGTACAGTACACATTACACATAGGATTTATCTATTTTTCGTTATAACATATTACATTACATTTTAGGACTAGATATTACACATATTACACACATTAGATAACAATAGATTTTATGTTGACAATGTTACATTTTTAAAATAGAGGATTACATGAGGGCTATTTTATATACACAATAGTACAAGCAATGTAATACCATTCACACAATACAATACTATGTGCATTACATAACACATTTCAACACATAATTCAGGATATTCAGATCCGATATATTGTTCAATTACATAATTCATGTGTACTATACATAATCTATCATTTATGTTTTCATTTATACAAGATTAAATTCCTAACGGTTACCTTTGAATAACGTTTATTAGTTTATTCACTTCAGTTACTTCATCTTAAAAGGTGCTATTCTCTAAATAATATCTCGTTTGTGTTACATGAGTTTGAATTTCTTAAATTCCGTAAAGTGTTTCTTCAATTGCACGAAATAATATTTACTTTCAAGTAGCTGGTTCAGCCCGTCTGCCTCGTCTTCATGTCTTTCCGAAACGATTGTGAGTAGCTCCACTTGTGGAAAGTGACCGGACAGTGTCTTGCAGTATCGATTCCAATAAGTGCTAGCCTCGTCTTCATCGAAATACGGTACATGCCGTCCATATACGGTTTCATTAATATTTAAATTTTTGAACATGGTTAGATGCTTTACGGAAGGTAGAGACTGAATGGTTGGTTGAAGCAGTTTGGATGTGGTTTCTAGGGGGTGGTCAAGTTCGAAGCGATGGAGACGGAGAGTGGATAGGTGGAGTAGGGTTGAGAGAGTGGTGATCCAGCTAGGGGTGAGGCTGATCTAGAATAAGAAAAGTTAGTCGACCATTGAACTTAGGAACTTAGTAAATTTGGAACCTAGAAACTTAGGAACTTAGTAAATTTGGAACCTACTAACTTAGGAACTTAGTAAATTTGGAACCTACTAACTTAGGAATCTAGTAACTTAGAAGTCCAACAATCCAATCCAACTCACCTTATCAGTGCAACCAATTTGAAGATTCTTGACCTCTCGAAAAACTTGAGCAAACACCTGAAACTGTTCTTCATCTTCAAGCAACAACCGCAAATGCGTGACACTCTTCGCTATCGGCGACTTTTCCAACTCCTCCGCCCAATCATCCAACCCCTCGACAATAAAACGCAAATCAATGCTCAGATCAGTCAAGTTTGGGCCTAGCTTGCACAGAACCTCGTTCAGAATTTTGTCCGAATAACAGTCGAGGGAGATTTTCTCCAAGTTAGACAGAAAATGTTGAGGAAGTTCAAGCTGAGGATCCTTTCGGTCGGGTAAAAAATTTATTCCTCCAATTCCGTAGCATAGATGCAACTGTCTGACCGTGGCAAGACTGTGACTCGCCTGTTGTGAGACAATCTGATGTAATCGTTCCAGAAGTTCGGTATCTCCAAGCCATAATTCTTTTTTCTCTGTGTACTTGGTGATCCATATGGAAAAGTGTACAAGATTCGGACACGACAACGCTCTGATTAGCCGTTCCAGTCTGTTCACATTTGTAATTTGATTCTTACAATTGAACACGATGGTCAGATTGGTCAGCGACCGGAACAGTTGGGTCAGTCCTGCAATGTTCCTGACAGTTAAACGGAACATTTCAATGTTGACATAATCGTGACGATCATTCTGGTTGGCTGATCGATTATCCTCCAACAACTGAGTCACATCATCTGTATAGTAGAGATCCATTTCACGAGGCTGTTCTGGAAACATTTTAGGACAAACCCAACGAGGACCATTCCTTCCGTGTCGGGGAATCTTGATTTGAGTGTACAGAATCAACTTGAGACTGTGCTTCTCGTGACAGAGATGCTGTACATGACCGTTCCAAATGGAACAAACCCGTCGGAGGGTGATCACTTGGCTGAGGGTGAGTAGACGAAAGATCAAATGGAAACAGTCGTAGGGTAGGTGGTTGAAGTCTGTGGGTTCGGATGGTACATCCTCAAGTTGTTCGTCTTCTTGGACGTCATTTTTTATTCTTTTGAACATTTTTCGCTGTGTTTCGGATTCAGGTAAATTCTGTTCATTTTGAATCAGCATTTACTAGATTGATAGCAAAGATGCACTTACCTTATGTTAGAACAACGATACACTCAATTGAGGTACACAACGACAACAAACCGCTCACTACAGTTAACTAAACATACGCAGAGGGTAGGAATCCTACCGTAGGGTATATAGTTAGTGTAACTTTTACAGTGAACCATCGGTTTAGGTATATAGTCTATAATATAGACTCTATATAGACGCGTCTAGATGGTGCCGTAAAGGAATGATTAGAGAGTTGACTGTAATACTTTATTTTGTAATTAAATCAATAGAACAAAGTTTCATTTTTTCATCATCCATCTTTTCATTTTCAACCTTACAATAGATCAAATTCTTTAAATTCAGTAAAATATTTCTTCAATTCCTTGAAATAACATTTACTTTCAAGTATATCGTTGAGTATGTTCGGTTCTTCATTGAAATCATCATAAGTCGGTTCATCTGTGACTATAGCGAGCTGTTCCACCTGTGGAAAGTGTCCTGACAGTGTCTTACAGAATCGGTGCCAGTGTTTAAGAATTGCTGGTTTTCTCATTGCAGGTCGCATCATGTGTTTGTGGTTTAACACGGAACAGTAGAGGGTTAGGTGCTTTACGGAGGGTAGAGAGTGGATGGTGGGTTGAAGGAGTTTGGATGTGGTTTTCGGGGGGTGGACAAGTTTGAAGCGATGCAGACGGAGAGTGGTGAGGTGAGGTAGGGTTGAGAGGGTTGTGATCCAGCTTGAGGTGAGTGAGATCTAGAAGTAGAAGAGTTAGTCGATGAACTTATGAATTTAGAGGTTAAAAAATCCAGTAACTTAGGAACTCATTAACTTAGAAACCTAGTAACTTAGGAACCTAGTAACTCAGGAATCTTGTAAGTAAGGTATCCAGTAACTTAGGTATCCAGTAACTTAGGTATCCAGTAACTTAGGTATCCAGTAACTTAGGTATCCAGTAACTTAGGTATCCAGTAAATCCAACTCACCCTCTCAGTGCATCCAATTTGAAGATTTTTGACCTCTTGAAAAACTTGAGCAAACACCCGAAACTGTTCTTCATCTTCAAGAAACAACCGCAAATGCGTGACACTCTTCGCAATCGGTGACTTTTCCAACTTCTCCGCCCAACCATCCAACCCCTGGACAATCAAACGCAAATCAATGCTCAGATCAGTCAAACTTGGGCCTAGTTTACACAGAATCTCGTTCAAAATCTTGTCCGAATAACAGTCGAGAGAGATTTTCTCTAATTTAGATAGAAAATCATCAGGTAGCTCAAGACGGGGATTCTTGAGATAATCCAGGCCCCCAATTCCGTAGCACAGTTCCAGTTGTCTGACAGAGGCAAGATTATGTTTCGACTGTTGTGAGACAATCTGATGCAATCGTTCCAGAAGGTTTGACTCTTCTGATGGCAAAGTACTTTCCTGTTTGTACTTGGTGATCCACATGGAAAAGTGTACAAGGTTGGGACACGACAGGTTGGTGATCAGCCGTTCCAATCGATTCACATTTCTAATGTTGTTCTCACAATTGAACACGATGGTCAGGCTGGTGAGTGACTGGAACAGTTGGATGAGTCCGGTGATGTTCAAGTTAGTCAGGCTAGGCATTCTAATTTTGAGATAATCGTGACGATTCTCTCTGGATTCTCGATCATCCTTCACACACTGAATCAGATTATCCGTATAGTAGAGATCCATTTCCCGGGGCACTTCTGGTAGTTCCTTTTCAATCTCAATTCTGATAACATTTGGTGCACAAGAGTCGTTGTCGTTCCGAGTGTACAGAATCAACTTGAGACTGTGCTTCTGGTGGCAAAGTTGCTGCACATGGCCGTTCCAAATGGAACATACCCGTCGGAGGATGATCACTTGGTGGAGGGAGATACGACGAAAGATCAAATGGAAACAGTCGTAGGGCAGGTGGTTGAAGCCTGTGGGTTCCGCTGGTGAATGCTCGGATACAGATTCGATATTTTTGATTCGTTTGGACATTTTAGGATGAGTTGGTTGATAGGTTTCGAGTTGAAGTATTTGAAGACTTTTTAGAATAGCTCCAATGATGAAAAATGCACATGCATCCTGTCTATGTCTATGTCTATGGCTATTTATAGCGATGTTCTTCTCCTGCAGGAACTCAACTACAAACTACTCACTACTACTGAAGGGAGAGTGAAGTGTATATGTCTAAAACTACGCGATTTACAGTGAAACTTCGATTTAGTTATACAACTCGCCAAGAAGAGAGTTTACTGGAGAATCATAAAAATATCTTGTTACCAGGGTAGCATAGTGTAATGCATGAAAAGTGGTTTCAATGGAAAATTCAATGGAGTAACTTTAATCGATCTACAGTGGAACTACGACATTGTGCAAAAGCTGTAAACTAACATATATGTGAGTATTTAAGTACGAGTATGACTATAACTGTTTAGGAATGAATGCACTGTTTAATAACATATTTAGTGATATGTTCCATGTATATAATCAAATCTCAAATATATCTCAAGTAAGATCAAAGTTCCTAAATTCAGTAAAATGTTTCGCCAATTCCTTGAAATAATATTTGCCTTCAAGTAGCTCCTTCAGCCCGTCAGCTTCATTTGCATGTCTGCCCGTAATGATTGACAGTAGCTCCAGATGTGGAAAGTGACCAGACAGAGTGTTGCAGTATTGATTCCAAAAAGTGCGAGCAAAGCCTTCATTGAAATAGCTTGGCTTACTAAAATTTTGGTACATGGTTAGATGTTTGACGGAGGGTAGTGATTGAAGGGTGGGTTGGAGCAGTTTGGATGTGGTTTCCGGTGGGTGGACAAGATCGAACCGATGCAGACGGAGGGTGGAGAGGTGAGGTAGGGTGGAGAGGGTTGTGAACCAGCTTGGGGTGAGAGCGATCTAGAAGTAGAAAAATTAGTCGATGATCGAACTTAGAAATCTAGTAAGTTATGAACCTAGTAAGTTAGGAACCTAGTAAGTTAGGAACCTAGTAAGTTAGGAACCTAGTATGTTAGGAATCTAATAACTAAAGAACCTAGTAACATAGAAACCCACTAATTTATGAATCAATTAAGTTAGGAACCTAGTAAGTTAGGAACCTAGTATCTTAAGAATTCAGTAACTTGTGAATCTAATAACTTAAAAATCCAATAACCAAATCCAACTTACCAGGCCAACGCATCCAATCTGAAGATTCTTGACCTCCTGAAAAACTTGAGCAAACACCCGAAGCTGTTCTTCCTTTTCAAGGAACAACCGCAAATGAGTGACACTCTTCGCTATCGGCGACTTTTCCAACTTCTCAGCCCAACCATCCAACCCATCGATAGTCAAACGCAAATCAATGCTCAGATCAGTCAAGCTTGGGCCTAGCTTGCGCAGAATCTTGTTCAGCATCTGGTCAGAGTAACAGTCTAAAGAGATTTTTTCTAATTTAGATAAAAAATTCCTAGGAAGGTTGAGCTCAGGAATTTGGCGGTTTTGTGGGAAATAAAGTCCACCAATTCCGTAGCATAGATCCAACTGCCTGACCGTGGCAAGACTTTGGCTCGCCTGTTCTGACACCATCTGATGCAATCGTTCCATAAGTTTGGAGTCTCCTTTGGGTAAAACATCTTTCAGCTTGAACTTGGTGATCCATATGGAAAAGTGTACAAGATTGGGACACGCCAACACTCCAATCAGTCGCTCCAATCGATTCACATTTGAAATTTGATTCTTACAATTGAACACAATGATCAGATTGGTCAGTGACGGGAACAGTTGGGTCACTCGTGTAATGTTGTTGAAAGTTAAGAGAGTTGTGTCAATTTTGATAAAATCATGCCGATTCTGGTCACTGGATCGATTATCCTCCAAACACTGAATCAGATCGTCCGTATAGTAGAGATCCATTTCTCGGAGTTCTTCTGTGTCCATCTCACGCTTTTTGGCACTGGGTTGATTGTACAGAATCATCTTGAGACTGTGCTTCTCGTGGCACAGATTCAGTATGTGGCCATTCCAAATGGGACACACCCGGCGGAGGGCGAGCACTTGGCGTAGGGTGAGACGACGAAAGATCAAATGGAAACAGTCGTAGGGTAGGTGGTTGAAACCTATTGGCTCCGCTGGTGGATCCTCGGATTCAATCTCGTTATTTTTGACTCGTTTAGACATTTTTTCTGTTTAGGATTCAATGCGGTATTTGCTATATTCAGTCTTGTATCAAATTCAGTCTTGTTTCAATGGGAATGTACACAATTCTCGGTTGTGTCAATGTGGCATTTACTCAATTTTGGGCTTTGCTAAAATCTAAACATTTTCAATTAGGCATTTACTAGAACAGAAAGTGACAACTTACCAGTGCAATTCGGGGACAAAGACACTCACAATGCACAATGTCTAGATCTGTGCCGCATAGAGACAGAGCTGCACTAAATCGAGGAGCACAATCACAACATCTGCTCACAGTGAAATGGACAGGAGGTGGAGCCCACCGTGGTGTATATATCACAATATATATATATGAAACTGCAACGGTTTTACAGTGAAGCCTCCGTTACACTCCAAAATAGCTATATTTCCAATGCCGTACATGGATAGGAGGGTTGACTGTAGAAAAATACGTTATATTTTATTATAATATAAATAGAAAATGCTTATTCTCTACATTCTCTTCGTTATGTTTTACAAAATATCAAATTCCTTAACTTTAACCTACAAAAGTTTGAATCTCTTAAATTCAGTAAAATGTTTCTTCAATTCCACGAAATAAGATTTCTTTTGAAGTAACTGGTTCAACGCGTCCGCTTCTCTCGAATGTCGCCATGAAATGATTGTGAGTAGCTCCACTTGTGGAAAGTGACCCGACAGCGTTTTGAGGTATATGTTCCAAAAAGCGTCAGCTTCTCCTTCATGGTAATAGGGTTCGTCGGTCTCTAGAAAAATTTTGCATGCATCATAATAGTTGTACATGGTTAGATGCTTTACGGTGGGTAGAGACTGAATGGTGGGTTGAAGGAGTTTGGATGTGCTTTCTGGTGGTGGGTAGACAAGTTGGAAGCGGTGAAGACGGAGGGTGGAGAGGTGAGCTAGGGTGGAGAGGGTTGTGATCCAGCTTGGGGTGAGAGTGATCTAGAAGGAGAAAAATTAGTCGGTGGTCGAACTTAGGAACTTAGTAAGTTATGAATCCAATAACTCCAACTTACCCTAACAGTGCAACCAATCTGAAGATTCTTGACCTTCTGAAACACTTGAGCAAACACCCGAAACTGTTCTTCATCTTCAAGTAACAACCGCAAATGGGTGACACTCTTCGCTATCGGGGACTTTTCCAACTTCTCAGCCCAACCATCCAACCCCTCGACAATCAAACTCAAATCAATGCTCAGATCTGTCAAGCTTGGGCCTAGCTTGCACAGAATCTTGTTCAGAATTTCGTCAGAGTAACAGTCAAGAGAGATTTTCTCTAATTTAGACATAAAACGTCTCGGTAGTTTAAGTTGAGGACACTCGCTTTTGAAAGAGAAATTTAGCCCACCAGTTCCGTAGCACAAATTCAACTGTTTGACAGTGGCAAGACTGTGGCTCGCCTGTTTTGAGACAATCTGATGCAATCGTTCCAGAAGGTTTGAGTCATTTTTGGGTGGAAAATCCTTTCTCTGTTTGTATTTGGTAATCCACAGGGAAAAGTGTACAAGATTCGGACACGACAGTGTCCGGATCAAGCACTCCAATCGATTCAAATTTGTAATGTTAGTCGCACAGTTGAACACAATGGTCAGATTGGTCAACGATTGGAACAGTTGGGTCAGTCCGGTGGTTCTCCTTAAGCGGGTTGTGTCAATTTTGATGTAATCGTGCCGATTCTGGTCACCGGATCGATTATCCTCCAAACACTGAATCAGATCGCCCGTATAGTAGAGATCCATTTCTCGGAGTTCTTCTGAGTCCGCCTCAGTCACTCTGTCAACAGGAGTGTACAGAATCATCTTGAGACTGTGCTTCTCGTGACAAAGTTGCTGTACATGACCGTTCCAAATGGGACAAACCCGGCGGAGGGCGATCACTTGGCGGAGGGTGAGACGACGAAAGATCAAATGGAAACAGTCGTAGGGCAGGTGGTTGAAACCTGTCGGTTCGACTGCTAGATCCTCGGTTTTCGTCTTTTTGACTCGTTTTGACATTTTTTGTTGGGTTTAGGGTTCAATTGGGCAATTGCAAATTTCTATGTTGTGTAATGAGATATTTACTAAAATCTGGAGAATTTCAATGAAGCATTTACTCAATTTTGAGCAATTCCAATGAGCAATTGATAATTTATGATCATTTACAACAAAACATTTACCAATATCTGGGCAATTTCAATGAAGCGTTTGATAATTTCTGGTCATTTACAACGAGGCATTTACTAAAATCTAGACATTATCAATGAGACATTTAGCACAATATAATGGAAAATGAAAACTTACCAGTACTCAACTCCAGACAGAGGCAAACAATGCCCAATTGCAAATGGAGCCTAGGAGACAAGGCTGCAATAAATCGAGGAACACAATGACAATAACATGCTGCAGCTCACTGTCAACTGTGAAGAGGGGGTGGAGTATATTTCACAAATGTACTTCAACTGTTGAATTGCAACTAGAACTGCTCTACAGTAAAGCCTTGATTTCAGCATGCAGTAACACACTGCATTATACTGCTAATGCGGCATTGGAAATATTTAGACAAATGCGAGGAATGACTGTATAATAATACTTTATTGCTTTAAAATATCACAAAAATGGATTCACCGGAATTCTAGAATCAACCGAATCCAATTCGGTTAATCCTCCCTATCCAACTGTTGCAACAATCGATCCAACTGTTCAACATTCGCATCGATCAACTCCTTCGATCTGAGCAACTGTTCACGGGTTCGTTGGATCTTTTCTTTCAGTTGATCCATCTTAGCGGATTCAATGATTTTGAGTTTCTTTGATCCAGAGGAGGAGGTGGAAGAAGAGGAAGAGCACTGTTCGATCAACTGTTCAGGGGTTAGGCTAAATAGGTCTTGGATAATATCTTCTGTGTAGGGATTATCCTCTTGTTCATAATCATCATCAAGTGGATCATTATCATCATAATCATCTTCATCGTGATCATCTTTATCATGATCATCTTCATCATCTTCTGTATGAGCAGCTCCTAGGGCTGCACATACATCTTTATGAGCCTTTGAATTGAGATGCACCTTTACAGATGAAGCGTAAGACGAGATGTAGGAGCAGCCAAACTGGTGATTACACACCGAACAGAAAAGTGCATTGTTATTACGGATCGTGAGCATTTGAGGATACTTTTCCACTTCCTTTTGCATGTAGAGTAACTCAAGATTTTTGAGTTCCGGTGAGAGTTTCTTCTCGAGTTGACGTTTCTGCCTATCTTTACCCACTTTCTTGGGACTCAAACTCTCGGCTTCTAGGGTTCGATGGTGTTCGGTTAGGCAGTGTTCCTCTACTACCCGAACAATATCGTCCACCCTTGAGTATTCAATCTCGAAAGGTACGCGACAGTATTTGCAAATTAAGCTCTTGCTGTTTGATCCGTCCTGTTTGATTAGACAAGCGAATCGTGTCATCAGAGTGTGACATTTCACCAGATAGGGACGGACAATTTGGGTCGGTTCAATTTGATCCACACCCGCGGTTAGTGATGCATGTCGTTTGTGTTTGGTTGAGGCTAGATGGGCTTTTAGGGCTGGGACTTCTGGGTTGAGGAACGTCTGTTTGCATAGGGTGCAGTCTACTAGGTATTCACCTAAAGAAAAAAAGACGATTAGAAAATATGGTCCAAAAACGATCCAAAAACGATCTAACAAAACAACCTACCTTTCCCGGGCACAAACACTCCACCAGATTCGGCAATATATTCATCCACTTTTCTTATTTTCTTAAGTGGTGGTCCAGGAGCGGATTTCACGATCAAATCTGTATTGCACTGTGTGACAATAATGGGGACGGTTGTCCCAATTATGGACATTTTGTGGTAATTTTTTTAAAAATCGAAAAATGATCCAAAAGTGGTCTAAAAATGATAAAAAGAAGGCCAAAACAGGCCGAACCAAAAGGTAGCCTGCTCGATCGAGCTGTCAGTCTGTCTGTGTGTGCATTTGGAGGCAAAACATATAAACAATGCGCGGCTATTTCTACACAAATGATACTGTGTACATGAAAATGTTTTATGAAAAAATTGCGCGCAAAAATCATAAAAAAGCGCGTTTTTAGCTAATTTTACATTTTTCTAAATTTTTTGTCATCTATAATAGCATAGTATCGAGCACATAGTCTATGAATAGCACCCAAACTCGAAAATCGCATTCGAATAGAACAAAGTTGATATAACAGTTGACGTTTGCCTTCGAAACGACAATTTTCTGTGATTTTCTATTTCTATTATACTTTTGTGCCACCAACATGCTCCGACTTATCTTCCACTTCGTGATCTTGGCCCTAGCTTGGACCCAGTTTGCCGAATGTGGCCCCACTGGCGATGTAGTGCGCATGCGTATCGTTGGTGGAACCGTGTCCGAGGAAGGCAAGTGGCCCTTTATGGCGGTGCTCATCCATCGGAACCCGTGGAAGGTGATCTGTGGTGGTGTCGTGTGGAATGTCAATTACGTTCTCACCACTACCTCCTGTCTGTAAGTATTCTTTAATTTATCTTACCAGTTACCTAATCATTCACCTAACCTTTTACCTAGCCATTTACCTAACCATTTACCTAACCCGTTACCTAACCAGTTACTCAACCCGTTACCTAACCAGTTACCCAACCAGTTACCTAGCCTTTTACCTAACCATTTACCTAACCATTTACCTAACCATTTACCTAACCATTTACCTAACCATTTACCTAATCATTTACCTAACCATTTACCTAACCAGTTACCTAACCAATTACCTGACTAGTTACCTAACCTGTTACATAACCGATTACCTAATCATTTCCCTAACCAGTTACCTAACCAGTTACCCAACCAGTTACCTAGCCTGTTACCTAATCATTTACCTAACCTTTTACCTAACCATTTACCTAACCATTTACCTATCCAAATGCCTATCCATTTACCTGACCATTTACCTTTCCCCCAATAGGAACTATTTTGCAGAGCACAAGGTGACATTTCAAGTCTATCTCGGTCATTCGGATTTGCGGTCCACTTTGAATGAGACCTATCTGTTTGACACCCACGTATGTATTACTACTACTGCGCATGCGCAATGTTAAGATCTTATCTTTTATGTTATTAGTACATTCGACATCCGGAATTTTCAGCCAAACCCGTCCGTAACGACATTGGCCTGGTCAAGCTCGATCGTCCAATCGACTTTAATGGCGCCCATCAAGGCGTCGCCTGTGTGTGCGATCCTGAACCGGTGGAACTGCTCGACATCGCCTCGTGTGTCGCCCTTGGCTTTGGCCGTACCGAGATTGAGGTGAAGGGCGATGAGGCCCTGTCGGAACAGTTGCGTGAACTGATCCTGCCCGTACAGAACACCCAGTACTGTACCGACAATGACCTCTCTGGCTCGTATGACTCGAGCCTGTTTGTGTGCGCTGCTGAGTTTAGACGTATCATTGGCACCGGACTGGGCGACGATGGTGGACCACTGGTGTGTCCCCACAAGGCCGATCCAAGCAAGTACGCACTGCTTGGCCTGACCACCTTTGGCAAATATGCCCCCGATCCGGTCACTTATGTCAACTTCTTCACCAAGGTCGAGGCTCATCTCGAGTGGATCCGCGACAATACTGGCGCCTAGAGGACAAGCACACCTCTATATTAGGATTCATTCTAGATTAACAAAATTATTGTCTTACTTATTCTATTATTAAATTTGTCGTTAACCTAACAATAAAGTGTTTTCTTTTTTGGATTCGTTTGAATTAAATCTTAAATATCAAACGATTTTTATGCGCAACTGCTTCGAATGGATCCCAAAAAACACGATCAAGTATATGTTAATTTTTGTATTCTAGAATGGCTATTTTACCCCTCAAATTGCGTGCATCTGAATTCTCTATTGAGAAATAGCTGGGTCCCTAGTGGGTAGCTAAGCTAGGCTAAACAAAAATGCTATGTGAAGGGCCTATTATAAGGGATCCCACCTGAGGAATGCAGCTGCAGGCTTAAGCCTTAATGAATTCATAACGACGAAAAGCTTTTGTTTTACGACTCATCTTTAGACCTCCTATTCACAATCGTAAAACGACCCTCTCTTTTGATGCAAGCGCTCGCTTCTTAATCCATTCCATGCAGTTTGGGGTCCCTTAGGCCCTTCAGTGAATGGCCTTCAGATAACATTTTGGCGGTATACAGACAATGCCATTTTGACTGTATAACGAGATAAAGTGGCAATTACACAGGTGGATATATGCATTGAGACAAAGTTAGGTAGAGCATGTTTTGTGCTAAACACGTAATTCAGAATAAACAGTGCTTGGTGTGAGTGCTATGCCTACACGAGGCCCCTACGAGTCATTTGAACACATTCCCCAGTAAGGCACACACACTCAAATCAACCGTCAACACTCAAGGGCCGTGACAGTGTAGTTCAACACGAAGAGTGATATCATATCATCATATCATCATGAAATTCAACCAACTAAACGAGAATGTCCATAACTTAATCTTCAAACGCCTCCCAACCAGTGAACTAATCGCGTGCGGACATGTATGCCATCAGTGGGAAGCGCTGCAAGAATCAGAATTTACAGTTCGGCACACTCTGGTACTGTTGATTGGTGGCGCAACTGCACTCGATCCATGGACTGACAGTTGCTTCAATAAATTCCGTTACTACAACAAAATGATAGAATCGGAATTGGTGAAATTGGACACTGTGCCCAAAAGTCCGCAATATCTCACCAAATGTTATGGTTTGAATGTGAATCGTGCATTCACCTTGGAACTGGCACAATATTTGGTACACAAAATGCCAAATATCAAACGACTCATCGTTTCGAGCACTGAACCGAGCCTCAGTTGGACCCAAGATTTACTCTATATACTCAGCCAATGGTCACACAAACTTGAAACTGTAAAACTATTCGTACATTCAACTGATTCACTCTCCACTCAGCAGCGCATCAATGTCCACATGATCCTAGGCGCCTTGAACGCATGTCCAATGTTGGACCACTTGACAGTGGATTTCAATCAAATGCTTGTTGAAGATGAAAATGCCCTGAATATGCCCATTTTGGGCCAATTGAGCGAATTCTATTTTGGTTCTAACGATTTTCCGCAAATACTAATCGAATCGTTCACTCGTTACGGCCAGTCAAACGATAATCGGCTAACTCGAATTGGCCTACGAGGATCAATTGGTTACTCTGATTATACTCGAGAGTTTGATGTGCTCGATTTCGATTTGACCAGAAAATTCACACACCTTTTGGTCGATTTCCATGGTGACGCGCATGGTGCTGATGATGATGATGATGATGATGATGATGACGAACAAGATGAGCATGAAGTTGGTCATTTGACCATAATGTGCGACAGATTTGACCAACTCACTCAACTGTACTTGAACATTGACATGGACAAGGTGCATTATCATCTTGTGATGGCTCAGCTGGCGCGACTTACCAAACTAGAAGTGCTCAATTTGGATATTCGAGGAGATATGAGTGTCGATTATGAAGACCACAGTGTTCCAATGCCATCAGTTCGGGTGCTCAAATTGAACATAGAAACAACTTCGCACAATTCGCTCAATGAATTGTGCCTGGGGAAGTTGTATCCAAAGCTCCAATATATGGAGGTGCAATTTTACGGACAAATTGAATGCGACTTGTGTGAACATGCCGGCGACAAGACGACGAGTGGCAACATTGCTCTACTGGAACGGTGCATTCAATTGACACTGCATCCAATTGGATTTTGCGAAAGTTTGAATTTGTGCAAAATTTCATTTCAACCAGAATTGCATAAAGTTTTGCCCAGTTGTAATGATATTATTCGGGAGATTTTGGCCAAGTACATGGTTTGATAGTAGGTTTTATTCAAGAATAACAGAATTTTGAATTGATTTAATTATATTTGATTTCTTGAAATCAAGAGTTGAGAGATTTTTGTACATAATCCAATTAGTTGGAATACGTTGGAAATTCCCAGAGCAACATTCCTCGTGGACGGATTCATGTATATATTCCGATTGGAATCAAATCATCCGAGATTCAGCAGCTTTTCCGGATGCAAATTTTTATACTTTTTCCAATAAAGCAATCGATTTTGTTCTCTTCTTTTTGTTGAATTACGTTTCGTTTTACAGAAAAAGCGTTTTTGGCTCTAATAAGTATTTTTTGTACTGCCATTTGCCATTTGCCATTTAGCATTTTTTTTGGAAGTGGTATTTTATTGACCTCTTAAGCAAATTAATGCTAAATGTGAGCTAGAAAATGCACATACATATCGTTGAGGTATATTAGAATACATTAGATACATTAGAATTGTTTACAAGTAATAGAATACAAAATGAATGATTATGTAGAATTAGCGAATTAAAAAGTGAGTATAAAAACTTATATATAGATACATATATATAGATTCGTACAGGTGCCTGATCGACTCACCACTCAGCAGCGCATCAATGTCCACATGATTCTTGGTGCCATGAACGCCTGTCCAATGTTGGACCATTTGACAGTGGATTTCAATCAATGGCTTGTCGAAGCTGGTAACCTGAACGTACGACTAAATTTGCCCATTTTATCCCAATTGAGTGAATTCTATTTTGGCTCTACAGACAATCCGCAACTATTGATAGAATCTTTTACTCGTTACGCTCAATCAAATGATAATCGGCTAACTCGTATTGGTCATAGATGTGCAATTGGTGATGTTGATTTTAGCCGAGAATATAATGCACTCGAGATGGATTTGACCTCTAAATTCACTCATCTTTTGGTTGATTCCGATTCTAATGATACGCCAAATGATGGTCATTTGGCGAATTGGTTACCTATTCGAATACACTACACTTATTCGAATATGTGCGAGCGATTTGACCAACTCACACAGCTTCACTTGAACATTGACATGAATCGGGTGCACTATCATCTAGTGATGGCTCAACTGGCACGACTCACCAGACTTGAAGTACTTAGTCTCGATATTCAAGGAGATAGAGATTTGGAAGGCGAGGGAGATGACCAAATTGGGCCACTGCCATCAGTTCGGGTGCTCAAATTGTGCATAGTTCATCAATCGCACGATACAATCAATGAATTGCGGTTGGAGGAGTGCTTTCTCAAGCTCGAGTACATTGAGGTACAATTTTGCGGTACAATGGAATGTTTCCGTTGTCAACATGATGGCGACCAGACTGACAGTGCCAACATTGTCCTGCTGGAACAATGCATCAGGTGGTCACTGATGTTAATTAGAATGGAACACTTGAATCTGTGCAAAATTTCATTTTCACCAGAATTGCACGCTGTTTTGCCTAATTGCAATGATATTGTTCAGGACGAGTTGGGCAAGTTCATGGCTTGATAGTAGAATTCATTCAAGAGTAACAGAATTTGATGAATATCCAATGGAATTCCTGTCAGCCACCCTCAAGTATCTGTACCACACATTCACGCCCGACTATGTACTTCTACTGGACCAGTGGTTCTTCAACTCAGCAGGACATCCGCTGCCCATCTGTGGGTGAAAATGATGCTTAACCAAAATGTTAATTTAGCAAGTCCACAACTAGAAAATATGTTAGCCCAGAGGTCCGCCATTGTGAAATGTTGGAAAGTTTAATGCTCCACCTTTGTGCCAATTGATCCCAACTGGGCTGTGAAGGATTATTTGATTAAATAATTTTACCTTTATGGGTTATTCCATATTTTCATATATAAATTGCCCGCGTAACACTCAATTTATCTGTACTTGACGATTATTGGACGTATTATTTAGATGAATAAATTATTTCTTTTGAAATTAGCACTTTTTACTGTATTGTTGAATGTGTTTGATTTCATGTACATTGTGCATCTCATGACCTCTGTTTGGCTGTATCGCCCTAAAGTGCACCAGGTTTTAACTCGTTTTAGATGGCACAGCAATTAACCATAAGGGTAAGAAAATAGAGGTCTAATCGACTTTGAAGGCGTGACCTGTGTGTGCGATCCGGTGGAACTTCTCGACATCCCCCCTTGTGTCGCCCTAGGCTTTGGTCGTACCGAGATTGAGGTGCAAGGCGATGAGGTCCTGTCGGAACAGTTGCGTGAAATGATCCGGCCCGTACAGAATACCCAGTACTGTGGCGACAATGACCTCTCCTGCTCGTATGACTCGAACCTGTTTGTGTGCGCTGCTGAGTTTAGACGTATAATTGGCACCCGACTGGGCGACGATGGTGGACCACTGGTGTGTTCCCACAAGACCGATCCAAGCAAGTACGCACTGCTTGGCCTGACCACCTTTGGCAAATATGCCTCAGATCCGGTCACTTATGTCAACTTCTTCACCAAGGTAGAGAGGCTCATCTCGAGTGGATCCCGCGAATGGTGGGTAGGCATTACTAGGTAAGCCATGCCTAGCAAAGCCAAAATGCTATGTGAAGGGCCTATCATAAGGTACCCCCAGCCTGAAGAATGCAACTTCGGGCTTCAAAGAGTAACAACTTTGTTTTACGACTCATCTTAAGACCGTCTATTCAGCCATATAAAGACCCCTTTTCTTCGTTTCCCTTGGAAGCCTGCAGTTGCATATATGAAATTCCGAAGGGGTCTTTATATAATAGTGACACAATCGCATTTTGACTGAAACTACATAAATTCCACTGCTGGGGAACATATATGCATTGAAAAGGTTAGTGAGGTAGAACCTGTTTTGCGCTGTTTTACATGTTACATATACGTGATACAGCAAAGCGAGTGCTCGGCGTCCACTACACACACGACGCCCATACGAGTGATCTTTTGAGTACTCTTTCCCAGTAAAGCACACGAACCAGTCATCAACACTCGTTCGCCAAACTGATCATATTGTCTCCGTGACCGTGTAATTCTAGTGTAGTTTGATTCAACGCGAAAAGTGATTTAATTCCCCTGAATCTACCTATCATCTGCCTACTCATCATAATCATCATCATAACCATCGTCATCATGGAATTCAACCAACTAATCGAACATGTGCAAAACTTAATTTTTAAATGCATTACAACCAGTGAACTAATCGCGTGCGGCCAAGTGTGCCATCAGTGGCAACAGCTACAAGAATCAGAATTTGTAGCTCGACACACTCTGGTACTGTTGATTGGTGGTGAAACTGCACTCGATCCATGGACTGACAGTTGCTTCAATGAATTTGGTTATCACAATAAAGTGAGAAAATGGGGGATGGTCGAAATGGACACTGTGCCGGACAGTCCGCAGTATCTCGCTAAATGGTATGGCCTGAAAGTGAACGGTGCATTCACCTTTGAATTGGCTCAATATTTGGTTCGTAAAATGCCCAATATCAAACGACTCATCGTTTCGAGCACTGAACCGAGCCTCAGTTGGACACAAAGTCTACCGTTTATGCTCGGCCAATGGTCAGCCAGTCTTGACACAGTGAAACTGTTTGTACAGGTGCCTGATCAACTCACCACTCAGCAGCGCATCAATGTCCACATGATTCTAGGTATCTTGAACGCATGTCCAATGCTGGACCATTTGACACTGGATTTCAATCTGTAATTCTCTCGGTATATTTATTGATAAGGTCACTAAAGATATATACAGATAAGCACAGTAGTAATGTCGGTATGGTCGATGTCGTTGGGCAATCGGTAGGGTAAATACTGCATGGATAGAAAAGCATTAGACTCAAGCGGTGTGCACAGTGCAAGACTCACGTTCGCTCTAATCGCTGTGTGGTGAGGTGAGCTAGCTAAGTCTAGCTCACTCGATCGGGCCTTGTGCCCTCTTGCGGTCGCATGGTTAAGGACTGGTTCTTCGTAGATGACAGGTCCAGTAGGACAGGACCAACATTCCCCCGGGTTCTAAACGAAGAACGGTCTACCAGTCCGACCATCTTGGCTGCGTCTCGGTTGACGACTTTAGTCAGGACATCAGCTGCTTGTTCGAGTGTCGGCTTGAACTCCAAACATTTGGTCTCGCCGTTGTCCAATTTGTCTTTCACGAAATCGACTCGAAGTCGGTACTTCTTGGTTCTTGGATTCTCCATCATGGCAAGCACAGCCTGATTGTCTTCCATGATGACTGGCTTTGAGTGAACTCCAAATCCGCTAATCAGTGGGTTTAACCACGTGAGCTCCTCGACTACTGCTGCCAGTGCATTCAGCTCGGCTTCCGCTGTGGACATTGCTTGAATCGTTTGAATCGTTGACGACCAATAAATGGTTGATCCAAACACCTTCACGATTCTGCCACTTCTTGATCTGCTTTTGGACTCCTGGCCATGGCTTGCATCTACATAGATCGTATACGTTTCCTTGTCCACTTCGCCGAGCGCCAATGCATATCCACGTGTGTGCTGTAGGTATCGAAAGACGTTCGTGACGGCGCCTCGAAGTTGCACAGTCGAATTCGGTATTTCTTGCGCAAGTCGACCCACTATATACGATAGGTCGGGTCTGGTCCGACATGCCAGATACTGAAGTGCTCCGAGTTTCTGCTCGATCTCTTCTTTATCAATTCCGGGACTTCCTTCGTCGGCAATGAACTTCTGCAACTTATCTCGAGGTTTCACATTGGCCAATTCGAATCGATCCAGGATCGTATCTGCATAATCGGTCTGATCTAGGTAGATCACTTTCTTGCTTCTGTCACGACTGATGTTCAGGCTCAAGAACCGCTTTGGTTCTCCAATTTCGTGTATGGTGAATCGTTTCTTAATTTCACCAACCACCTTGCGGATGTCTTCCATTTTCGGTCCTCCCAGAACAGCATCATCCACATAAATCACAATGTACACACTTCCCCGCCGAAACATGCACTTTTCAGTGCTGAAACACTTGAAACCAATAGATTCCAGGAAAGTGGCAAAAGTCTTCTCCCAATTCCGAGATGCTTGTTTGAGACCGTAAATGCTCCGCTTCAACTTCCAAACCTTTCCTGGCTGACGGTAACAGGGTGGCGGGATCATGAACAGGTCTTCCTCCAACTCCGCATTGAGGAAGGCGGACTTTACATCGATTTGAAACAGCTCCAAGTCCAGTTTAGCTGTCATCGTGAAAAATAGACGGATCGATGACGCGTCGGCAACATTCGCATATGTTTCATAGTAGTTCACTCCCTTGATTTGGGTGAAACCTTTCGCAACGAGTCTGGCCTTGTACTTTGGTTTCATGTCATCATCACGTTTGACATCGTAAACCCATCTTGACTTCACCAGATCTTGACGGCCAGTTTCGTCCACCCACTCGAACGTTCCAAGTTTGGACATATTCTTAATCTCCTCGTCCATCGCGAATTTCCATCTCGGATCTTCGTACTCCTTTGGAAGTCGTTCACCAGTTCGTAGACAAGGTTCTGGATCGAACTTTAGTAATTTGGAAACATGAACTGTAGATAGGGCCTGTTCTTGTTCTTGATGAAACTTCTTGTTGGTCCACGTTCCTTTGTTTTTTCTCTTCGATTCACGTTTCGTTGGTTGTTCATCACCAATCAACTGGATCTGACCAACATCAGCAACATCTCCACCTCCAAATTGTTCATTCGCTTCTTCGTAGTCATTCTCTGACTCACTTGCAGATTCATCTCCACTTTCGAGGTCTGAGGCCTCTCGCACTTGGCCGTTCGACGATGAAGTCACCTCCGGTTCGGACTCATCCTCAGATTCGCTTTCAGTGTGAAAGTACGACAAGTTGGGGACTACTGCACTATGGTTCGGGGCGCTGCCCTCCGACTCAGAAGTTTTGTAGGGAAAGTCTTTTTCATTGAAAACGGTGTTGCATGCCTCCACTGTTGTTATCGTTCCATTCGCCGTAATCACCCTGTAGTTGTGAGGCGTATCGGTGTAACCGATGAAAGTTGCCTTCAATCCACGATCATCCATCTTCCCTTTTGGTCGTGGGTTATGCATATACACACGACAGCCAAAAGTCCGAAAGTATTCGAGATTGACATCACTACCAGACCATCTCTTGATTGGTGATTCGTTGGTTGCAAACGATACGACGCGATTTAGTGTGTGATTCAACGCAAGCACAGCATCCGTCCAGAATTTTCTTGGCATTCCACTTTCTTTCAACAAAGTCAAAAAACCCTCTTCAAGTGTCCTATTTTTGCGCTCCGCAATACCATTTTGATGGCTTCCGTTCACTGCCGTACGATTGTGGACAATTCCCTCGGAATCCAAATACTTCTTCATTTCTTCATTACAGTACTCGAGTCCGTTGTCGGTCTTAATCCGGCCTAACTTCAATCCATCCATCTGATTCCTCATCAGATTCACGAACGTGCGAAAACATTTCACTGCTTCATTCTTGTGACAGACAGGGTAGACGTAGCACAATCGAGACCAATCATCGATAAAGGTAATCATGAATCGTTGACCTTTATAACTTCTATCAAACTGAACGGCAAGGTCCGAGTGAATCAACTCCAGTGGTCTCGATGATTTCGTTACAATTCGATCACCAATAGGGACCCTCTTCACAAATTTGCAGATGACGCATGCTTCACAAAGTTCATAATACGCTTTCAAGTAGCCGTGTTCACCAATCATGCTCTCCACCTTCTTGGAGCAGATGTGGCACAGGCGACGGTGCCATGTGGTTGCATCCACCTTCCTCACTAAATTTGCCTTTTGCTCTGACATTTTCAGGCGATTCCTCAGTTCCACTGAGTACAGGTCATCCTTTCCTGCAGTCGATGACATAACCACAATTCCATTCCGGTCGATCACTTCACACTTGTCGCCGGCGAATATCACTTTGAGACCTTTCTTGGTTAGTTGTCGTACTGAGAGCAGGTTGCTAGCCAGATTTTCCACATATTCAACGTCATTCATGGAAATCTGGGAAGCCGGGGATTCTAGGTCAAGTGTTCCAACCCCAACCGCGTTGATGGTTTCATTGTTGGCTACTTGTATCGGAACAGGTGTCACAAACTTGGCGAACTCAGTGAAGGCATCATTCGACTGGCACATGTGCCGACTTGCTGCGCTGTCTATGTAAAAACGGATGGTATCGTTAACATTACTCACTCGTTCACTGAGTAGGGCCTTCTGCGGCTCCATCTGCCGAGCAATAAACGCCGTGTGCACCTTGTCCTTGGACTTCTTCCCCTTCTTTCGGTTGTGACCGTTGCTGCCGCCGCCGCCGCCGCCTTTGCCTTTATCAGGGCAATCCCGAGCGAAATGTCCAGGCTGTTGGCACTCATAACAGGTTTTGCTTGTCTTTATCGGGAAGGTTCTGCCTTTCGCCACCATGGCTATCTCTGTTGCTTCGGTCGCCTTATCTCCTTGATTCCGCAACAGACGAGATTCCTCTTCTAGGATCAGTTGCTGTACCCTATGCAACTGAAAGGCTTTAGGATCCTTCAAATCCATCATTTTGTATGCATTGTCTAATTCTTCTGGCATACTCGTGATAATCCAGTAGATTATCCACTTCTGGTCCACTGGCGGCAAGCCTAGGAATTTCGCCGCGTTCAGTAATTGTTCAAGATTGGTGAAGTACTCTTTCATCTTCCCCAACTCAGGCTTCAATCGGACCACTTCTCGCAGTTTAAACACAACTGCCATATCAGACTCCGCGTTCTTGTACTTCTCATCGAAAAAGTCCATCAATTTTTTAGGAGTCCAGTCATTTTCGATCATATCCAAATGGGCATTGTCTAGGGAACCGACAATTATGCCCCTCGCTTGATAATACTCCCTCACCGACTTCTCTTCGGCAGTCTTCTTGGCACCATCCTCGGCGGTTTTGACCGTCGGTTCGACGTCCAAACTCAGGACGTGATGTAAGCCTTTTCCGCCCACCTTGGCAGTCACATGCATCTTCCAGTACCGGTGGTTGGCGCCATTTAATTTGTCAGAATTGCCCTTATTCTTGTCTTCACTCATTTTGATCAAGATAGAGACGAGTCGATTGTTGTAAAATACAAGCCAAGTACAAGGCGTCTTGATGTCACGTAGCTTCCAGTCCCAATGTCGAGAGCAAACCGGGACAAAATTGTAGTCTAACTTTTCTCAAACAGCAGTCACGAGATTCCAATTTTGACCAGAGACATACAGCTTCAAATAAGTCTCATAATCTGTAATTCTCTCGGTATATTTATTGATAAGGTCACTAAAGATATATACAGATAAGCACAGTAGTAATGTCGGTATGGTCGATGTCGTTGGGCAATCGGTAGGGTAAATACTGCATGGATAGAAAAGCATTAGACTCAAGCGGTGTGCACAGTGCAAGACTCACGTTCGCTCTAATCGCTGTGTGGTGAGGTGAGCTAGCTAAGTCTAGCTCACTCGATCGGGCCTTGTGCCCTCTTGCGGTCGCATGGTTAAGGACTGGTTCTTCGTAGATGACAGGTCCAGTAGGACAGGACCAACACAATCAATGTCTTGTCAAAGCTGGTAACCTGAACGAACGACTAAATTTGTCCATTTTGGCCCAATTGAGTGAATTCTATTTTGGCTCTACAGACTATCCGCAACATTTAATAGAATCGTTCACTCGTTACGCTCAATCAAATGATAATCGGCTAACTCGAATTGGTCATAGATGTGCAATTGGTGATGTTGATTTTAGCCGAGAGTATCATGCACTCGAGATGGATTTGACCTCTAAATTCACGCATCTTTTGGTTGATTTCGATTCGTATAATACGCCAAATGATGGCCATTTCCCGGTTATGTGCGAGCGATTTGACCAACTCACTCAGCTGTACTTAAAAATTGACATGGATCGGGTGTACTATCATCTAGTGATGGCTCAACTGGCACGACTCACCAGACTTGAAGTACTTAGTCTCAATATTCAAGGGGATAGAGATTTGGAAGGCGAGGAAGATGACCAAATTGGGCCACTGCCATCAGTTCGGGTGCTCAAATTGTGCATAGTTCCAGCATCGCACGAAACAATCAATGAATTGCGGCTGCAGGAGTGCTTCCCCCAGCTCGAGTACATTGAGGTGCAATTTTGCGGTACAATGGAATGTAACTCGTGCAAACATGCTGGCACCCGGATTGACAGTACCAACATTGCCCTACTGGAAAGATGCATCAAGTGGTCACTGATGCCAATTGGAAATTGTCAACAATTGAATCTGTGCAAAATTTCATTTTCACCAGAATTGCAAGCTGTTTTGCCTAATTGCGATGATATGGTTCAGGACGAGTTGCCCGAGTTCATGGCTTGATAGTAGAATTCATTCAAGAGCAACAGAATTTTGAATCTATTTAATTGATATCGAGTAATCAGAAATATTCTGTCCGGTGACCCCAAATATCCAGTACTTAAGACATTTGTCAGCAAACCTAAGACGTCAATGACAATCAGATCCAGTTACTTTCACTGGAGATTCTTCAAATAA
The DNA here is from genome assembly GCA_023373905.1 of Rhizoglyphus robini. NCBI lineage: Eukaryota > Metazoa > Arthropoda > Arachnida > Sarcoptiformes > Acaridae > Rhizoglyphus > Rhizoglyphus robini. The sequence goes on from JAKIJQ010000009.1 coordinate 4,463,681, forward strand.
GAGTCTAATAATCTAGCTAGGTACTAGTATACTAGTATAAACGTTTATCATGTAATACTTTTGTTCAATAAATAAAACAATCGATTTATTTTGTAATATATTTTCGCTTTCTATCAAATGTGTATATTGCTATCTTATTAACTGTTTATTGGTGATTGTCAATGCTCATACCGATTTAGCAGTAATTGCGATAAGATTTATTGGCTCAAATCAAGCACACACACGATGTAACAGTACAGTGGTATAGTCATTAAGAATCTTGCAGTTAGTTATGATCACGGATGTGACTGTATACAAGGTCGTGATGATAACAAACATTGCCAGTTAATATATGCGTCACAAGTGAATGAAAAGTCACACATAGAGAAAAGATGCCAAAATGGCCAATTTGCTCAATTTGATCAAGCAATTGCTCAATTTGCTCATGCAATCGCTCAAGAAGATTTTAACTGATTTGTTTTCCAAAAATTTAAACGACCTTTTTAAATATGTAATTTTCCCATTTATTTTATACTATGCAACAGTCCACATACCGTGTGAATATGTGCCCAACTTTGTGATACAAAACACCTCATTAACACCACATTGCAAAATTGGCCAAGTTGAGCATCATTATCATCACCATCAATTGACAACAAAAAGTGAAATTAGCAAATATGAAAGGAAGAGAATAACAATCGATTATGGTACACATACAGAGTCGTTCTGCTGTTCGAGCTGTTCAAGCAATGATGTGCCCATGATTGAACAAAAGCTAATAACTAAACCTGAAGAACCACAAGAACTTGCAGACAGGAGAAATTTTGTAAAGGAAATGTTTTTTGGGAATTTGGAAAAATTATGAGAAAAATGGCTGGGGATATAGAAGTGTTGCTCCATTAACAAATGAACCAGTTGGATTTTCAGGATCTTCAGGAGATACCATTGTGGCCTCAATGTCCACTCTCTGGGTGATGAATTTTACTGAGGAATTTGAGAGAGGAAAAGAGTGGATTCAATATGAACTTGATTTGGGATACGATACTGTGTGGATTTACTATACTGTAACACAATACATTGGTGGCTTACTGTCGTGCTATGGCTTGACTGGTGATCGAATGTTTGTGGAAAAGGCGAATGAAATTGCTCAAATATTACAACCAGCTTATGCAAGTCGTACAGGTATGACATTCTAGATGTGCAATATATGATTCTCAATATCATAATCAATTGTTTAAGGTTTACCATACAGTGACATCAATCTAAATAATACAAAAACACGAACATCTCAAAACTATTTATCATCAATTGGCACATCATTGTTGGAGTATACCTATTTGTTTAACCTGACAAACGATCGTACAATAGAAAAGAGAGTTGAGAGTTTTTGGAAGTTTGTGCGGGAGGTGGAGAAGCCGAAAGGATTGTACATGCCGAAATTGGATGTTGATAGTGGTAAATGGACAGTGAATCAATCGTCATTAATGTCAGATGGTTTATATTTGAATTTGATTAAAAGTTATATTCAATCTGGAGAGAAGAATATGGAAGCACTCAAGTTGTACAGCGAAGCCACTGAAGCAATCGAAAGGAATGGAATGATCAGAGTCACTGAGAATAATCAATACTTTGTAAATGAATATGATGTTGAACTCGAAAGGAATGTCAATCGATATAGGCATGGCAATGCAATGACTTATTCTGCTTGTAACCTAGGCGCAACGTATTCACTGGGGGCGAATGCAATCCATCGACACTCACTGATAATCACGGAGAAGTCACAAGTTGACCGTCATATGCAGTTAGCTAGAGAACTAACTGAAACGTGTCACCAGGCATCGGTCAACACCAAAACGGGACTCACTCCAAATTGGTTTGATTTGGATGGTCAAATAAATGGACAAAACTCTATATTTCTACTATGGTAAAGTTGGACTGTGAAATGCTACATTGATATTTGGTGAATATCTGACATACTGGCCTCATTTGGCGGAAACTTACTTCATCCTATGGCGCCTGACGCATGAACAGAAATACCGTGACTATGCGTGGCAGATGGTGATGGCCATTCACAGACACTGTCGTATTGAGAATGGGAATTATTCGAGCATTAAAGATGTGAATCAAGTTCCAACAGTAAAAACAAATGAATATCCAATGGAATTCCTGTCAGCCACCCTTAAATATCTGTATCTGACTTTTACTGACGACTCTGTACTGCCACTGGACCAGTGGGTCTTCAACTCAGCAGGACATCCACTGCCCATCTGTGGAGCTAATGATGCTTATCCAAAGTGTTAATTTAAAAAATGGTTCACAAAATGATTTGTTTGATGTCTTATTTAAATAAAAAATTTTGCTTTTGCGCTTTTGCATAGCTTTGCATACATTTTGCATGTGTGGTCCATTGAGGTGCTTTACCGCCCTATTAGGTGTGCACTTAACTCGTTCTAGGGGACAGTAATAAACCACGGCAAAGGTAAGGGGAAAAGAGTACAGGTACAGTACAAGGTATTTGCATAGGACCACTAGAAGTATGCGCAGAAACAGACTAAAAATGTATGTAAAACGAAACCTACTGCGCACGCTGTTTGTATTGTTACATCAGGCCAATGCCAATGTTGTTTAGATCCTAAACATCAAATATGTTCTTCAATGATCTCATTTCCATGTATATCATTCTTCTTTTTCTAATTATTCCAAACTCAAACGTTTTAGGCCACAATCGAAGAAAAGTTCCATGTAAAGCAAACTCAAGAATCTCATGCAACCACAATCCATTTTCCTTAATTTGGCAAATTAAAAGGCCTAATTCTCCTCCATCCTATCTATTTGGCACAATCCATGTGCCCTACACCAAAGTATGGGATTCAATCCCACAGGTTGCCAAGAATGCATTCACTAGTAGTGATCGCATTGTCTTTGAACTCGATCTTCTCAATAGTTCAACTGCGCTCGAATTATCCAAATGTCAACTATTGAGCAACAACACTAAATTACGCGATATAATCCCAAAGCAACTTTTTCGTCGTCTAAAACGCCATCTCAAATACATAAAACGTAAAATGGCCGACTGGATGGCCGAACATCACAAGTACAGTCGTCAATTAAATCTCCTCTTATCTGATCAACTTTTTCGAGCAAAAACAGATCAATGGGAACGGAAAGGACCTATTTGGGTTATGATGATGTTGAATTCACTAACAGAAGGAGATGTTAAATCTCAAGGAATTCGAGTATTGGATCTGTATCTTGCGGACGAAGCGAGGAAGGGGAGCAAGATTCTTGATTCTTTAGAGAATGTTCAAGATCAGTGCAATGTTTTCAATAGTCTGAATCCAGAATTGGCACTGTATGCCTTGAATCAAACTTTAACGCAACACGAGATTATTCGTGAAAAAAATAATCCAACGGATTCCGGATCCCAAACGGACCAACTAATCCATCACTACAATTGTGGCAATTTGAACGCAATTCTCAATCATGAAATTCTTGTTTCTGGTTCAAATGATAATGTAACCAAACAAATCGACAATCACTTTCGCACCCATCTAATCATGAATCGTAATATCCGAATGACAAAACGAATATCCCAAATTCTCGAATCTAATCCACATGAAAGAATATTCTTTGCTCTTGGGGCTGGTCACTTTATTGGAAACGGATCAATTGTTGAACTTTTGAGACGTGAAAATTTTGAGATTGTGCATTTGAACAACGATTCAAATGGATTAAGAAGATTATGCAATTCTAGTCTGTAATTTTGTGCAATTGTATATTGTAATTTTTGTGTGATTCAATCAACAATGAAGTGAGATAAATAAATCATGATTTTATCTGCGCATGCGTATTTTATTAAATTGATCAAAAATCCAAAAATTCTCAAACATTCTCCACTCCACCTTCCTCATCGTCCATCTTATTGTACAGGACCGAAACATCGCTCATCATGGTAACCTTGCTCACGGACCTAGCCTTCCAACTCACAAACAAATCATACAGAATCCATAAGGAGACACATTCCACAATTACAAAAATTGACGGTACAGCAAACCAGAAAAAGTTTCTCCAGAAGCCTTCATTACTGAGCAGTAGTTTCCAAAATGCGTACGTGATCACGAGATGGATGGCCAGAACTGCGAGGATACTGTTACGGATGATACCAATCAGGATGAGGATTATCCCTAGTAGAGCAGCTGATAAAAGGTAGTAGGGGTTGGGCTGTGAAAAAAATGATACACAAAATTAGGCCAAAAGTCAAAAGGTCCGAACTTACGTTGTAATCTCGAGAAAAGTTGAGAGATTCAAACCCTCCATAGAATCGATCATAGTCCGGATTTTCATGATGCCAAAGTAGAATTAGCGACCAAATGAACAGTAGGAATAGGGTCACCGCGATTAGGAAACACTTCCGGGTGATGAGGATACAGTTGGAGGTCATTTTGGGGGTTTCTTTTTGAGGTGGATTTAGCAACTCAAGGCACTAAAATCACTAGATAGGCACTTTTCAGCCAATGTGAGTTCAAGCCTAATCAAACACATGTGCGAGCAGGCATACGAGCTCAAAGGTAGCTAGGGCCCCCAAGGTTCTACAGCCCTAGGGTAAAGCTTTAACTCGTTTTGGAGGGCTGCTATCCCTATAGGGGTTCAAAAAGTCTTATACCTTATCTCGGGTCGTTCAGTTGGGTACCACCTGCACAGACATGCGTGACCTTTAATATGTGAAATCTTTTTGAACAGGGACACAGGTTAACTTTCCAACTAGGACCACTAGACTTATGCGCAGAAAATTGAAAAAGAGTGCGCAAAACTAAACCTACTGCGCATTTACTGCTTTATGCAGGTAGAGACGCAAGGGACGCAAACACATGTGATCGTCATAACAAGACCCTAGCTAACAATTGAGATCGTATACCAAATCTCTAAACTTTACAAAATCCCAAGAATCCATCCATTCATCCGCAAGAATGGCCTCCAAATGTCTATTCCTCACTGCCAAGTGTATCGTAATGTTCCAACTTCTATTGACAATCCTGGGCTCAGCTTTGATCATTTACGAGCACCACACCAATGGAAACGCTCACACTCATAAAAAGTTCAATGTCTTTTTTCCCGATTCCGTAAGATTTCTCTCAATCTCAATTTGTTTGTAACAAATTTTTTTGTACCAGTTCGCTCACTGTAATCTCTTCATTCCGTACCTGATTGTCCATCTGGTCGGTGCAATTGGCCTGTGGTTCAATCACATTTCGGTTGTGATTATTGTGGCACTCGATTCAGCGCTGACAATTGTCGATTATCTGGCATACTATCGGACTAATGCTTTCGATAATTCACTTGCAAATTGTAACCCATGGGTTGTGTTGTTGTTTTATTTTATTTTGTTCAATTCGGTCAAAGCTTACCTTTCGTACAATCTGTTCACCATGTGGATGGTTCAAAGGAAAGAGAAAAGCCTGAAGACTCAGGATAAAGTGAAGATTCTGTTCAAGAACGAGATGGATGGCGATCAAGATGATGTGGTTTATAAAGTTTGATTTGGTTTGATGGTAGGATTCTGTAGAGAATTTGAATAAAAATTGTTTTGGTTTCAATTTGATGATCTAAAGTTTGGTTTAAATTTTCTTCTTTGATTGTCTTGCCTTTTGCCTTTTGCCATTTGCCATTTTCCATTTGCCATTTGCCATTTGCCATTTGCCATTTGCCATTTGCCATTTGCCATTTGCCTTTTGCCATTTGCCATTTGCCATTTGCCATTTGCCATTTGCCATTTGCCATTTGCCATTTGCCATTTTTCCAATGCCATTTGCCATTTTCCAATTACCAATTACCAATTACCAATTGCCAATTGCCATTTGCCATTTGCCATTTGCCATTTGCCATTTGCCATTTGCCATTTGCCATTTGCCATTTGCCATTTGCCATTTGCCATTTGCCATTTGCCATTTGCCATTTGCCATTTGCCTTTTGCCATTTGCCATTTGCCATTTGCCATTTGCCATTTGCCATTTGCCATTTGCCTTTAAACAATCCACACAATAGTCACTAGTCAATAGTTTATTTATCCATAGTCGACTCATCATCAAATCCACTAATTTGCAAAACAAAAACAAATCATCGAACATAGTAAACTTTATCCAACATTGCTCAACAATTTTACACAATACCCTTACAAACTAACCAATGAATTCATAATCAACATCTTGTTCAATATTGAATAATCACATCATTACGAGTTATATAACATATATGCTATTGACATTGATTATGTTTGCTTGTTCATTTAAATCTTAATTTAGTCCGCAACGATGGCCTTGCGTATGCGATTTTGAGGTCGTTTAAAAATGTTTCCAATACAATTTTACAAACTACAAGATTATCATCATCATCATCAGAACTGTCATCTGAATCATAATTACGATCAGCCGCAGTGACATGAATGGATTGCAAGTTTGGAAAACAATGCACCATGATGTGAACTTGGGTTCGACAAAATGATTTAAACGATTTGATTTTGGCATAATTAAAATGTATGTCGAGTGCTTTGAGAGATTTGAACTGAGGAGTGGAGTCGATTGGTTTGTCTATTTGCGGAACAACTTCGATTCCCAAATGAAGATGCACCATTTTGGTTAGTGGGCACAAGATGGTGCACAGTTTGTCGAATGAATTGATCTTTTCCTTTTTCAGGGCGTAAGGGAGTGTAATCAGAGAGGGAAAGGTGTCTACGATTGTTTGCAGATTTTCTTCCGTGCAATGGAACATGTAATCGTCATGGGGACAAAGTGCATACAAATTCGCAAGTGGAGCGTTCTCAAATTGATTGTTGGTTTTTTCACCAAAAGTGATATAATGCCCAGTAGGAGTGAAACGTTCCAACTGGGCCAATCGTCCAGCCTGGTCATACTTTTGTGCCCAATCGAGCAGTTCCGTTTCGGAAGAATTTACTTCAAAATAAAATTCTTTGACTCGAGTCAGAAATTCTGGCTTATTGATTTCTGGCTCTACGGACCAGGAGGCAATGTAAACGATCAAATTTTGCAACAAAGTCAACAAATTAAGTGCTGTAACCAGATTGCCCATAGCCTTACTGACAGAAGCTATTCTCCGGAAGTCATCAACATGTTTGCCGGCTGGACCATCAAAATACAGCTGCAATGTGACCAGTTTGGCTGCGTAGCCAGTGATTAGCTTAATGAATGTTTGAATATATTGGAACGATAAAGTAATTTCAGTGAACACAATCAATGTGTGCAATTGGGGAAAGCTTTCGATAAGTTGATTAACGTTGAGCGTTTTTCGCTTTTCTGACATGATAATTCGGTTGTGGCCAATGAAAGAATTGTGATTCCTTGGGTTACCATTGTGGTCAATGTTGTGCTCAATGAAGGGCTTGTTGTAGACTTGTTTGGCAAATTCAGTAGGCGATCCTTTACCATGAAATATAATCAACGATTTACGTGCTCGGCAGTTGAGTTGTTGATGTCCTTGCCAGGCGCGTGAAACACGACGAGTGTGGAGTAGTAGGTGGTGGGTGGGAATGCGGTCAAAGATGAGTTGGACACAGTCCGAGGGTAGAGTGCTGAAACGAGTACTCATGATGATGAGTTGATCGTGGATTTTTTTCTGTTAGTCAAGAAAAGTGTAACAAACTCAAACCATGAACAGAATGTCAAGTTGCAATCAAGACAACAAAGGACTACACCAATGCTGTGCTGTGATTGGCCAACTAGGACCTAGCCCCTAGGTCAACATTAGGGCGGCACATACCACAAAAGGAAACTATCTACTATTGAAAACAAAGTAACTGTATATATGAAAGGGGCATAAAATTTAATATTTGGGCTATGCGCAGAAAGTGGCTCAAAAGTCTATGTAAAACAAAACTTACTGCGCAAGCTGTTGATTATATGGACGCTCGGACATACTCCAAATTGGAGCCTCTAATACCAAGACAAGGTTCCTATTTTGAAAACATACATGAATCCTGCATTTTTATAATATCTCAAAAAACCATCTAACCGCAAGAATGACCTCCAAATGTCTATTCATCACAGCAAAATGTATCGTACTGTTTGAACTAGCATTCACAATCCTAGGTTCGGCTTACATTATACTCGAGCATCATCAAAACACCAACGAATATCACGTACACAAAAAGATTCATTCAATCCTGCCTGATTACGTAAGTTCCATATCTTTGATTGACTGATAACTATAAAATTATCCAACTTTCAGTTAGTCCACTGTAACCTTTTCATACTCTACCTGATCATACAAATCGTATGCGCAATTGGTCTGTGGTTTAATCACATTTCGGTTGTGATTATTCTGGTACTGGAATCCGCGCTGAGCACTGTCGATTACCTTTCATACCGAAATCCTGATAATTCCTCTGTTTATTGGCTTATGTTGGGAATTGTAATCTTTTTCAATTCCATCAATTTGTGGTTGTCGTACAATCTGTTCGTAATGTGGTACCAAGAACGGGGAACGAAGATTAAAAAGACACTTTTGTGTAGATTCTGTTCATGAACAGAATTTTGGATTTTGATTTATTGAGGGGAATGTTTTTTGAATTTGTCTATGATGATGAATATGAATGATATAAACAAAAAATAAAAGCGCTTTATTAAGTACCCCTTAAAGGGTTCTACCGCCCCCTAAGGTGTATATATGACTCGATTTAGGGCCCCCTAAATTAGGGGCTAGCAATAAGCGGGCACACTTGAGTGGTTCAACAAGTCATGCCTTTTTTAGGGTCGGTAAGTCTCTACTATGCGTGAAATCTTTTTGAACGGGGGGACAGAGCTGCCCACTGGGCAGTGCCCAGTGCAACTGTGCTAGGGAATATCCACATCTAGGACCATTATGCGCAGAAACAGACAGAAAGTGCATGTAAAACGAAACACACTGCGCAAGCTTCTTGAGCAGTTTACTGAGACACACAAACACACGTCAGCATTACCAAGACAGCCTTAGCAAAGCCCTAGCACCTCAATTTAGAGTCTAAATTTTAGACCATTCAGAATTTCAAGAATCGTAAACTTTAAACTCTGGTGAATCTCCATCCCTCAACAAGAATGACATCCAAATGTCTTTTCCTCACCTTAAAGTGTATCATACTGATACAATTTTCACTGAAAATCCTCATCTCAGCTATAATCATACTCGATCATCACAGCACCAGTGAAGAGCTTCACAAACACAGAAATATTAGCTTCATTTTCCCCGATTACGTAAGATTCATCTCACAATTCTTTGATGAATATGAAAAAATAACCCATTTTTTTGTATCTCACCAGTTTGTCCAGTGTCATCTCTTCATTCCGTATCTGATTATCCAACTCGCAGGTGTAATTGGTCTCTGTTTCAATCACATTTCAGCTGTGATCATTCTGTTACTCGATACATCGCTGAGCTTTGTCAATTACTTGGGAAAGTATCGTACTATTGACAGTTTAAGTCTGTTTTGGATTGGACTGTTGCTGGAGATAATGTCTATCATAACTGCTCTGTGGTTTTCGTATCAACTGTACATCATGTGGAAGGAGCGGTGCCTGATTAAGAAGGCTCAAGGTGAAGTGCAGATTCTGTTCAACAAGATGAATGGAGATGGCGGTGATGATGATGATGATGATGTGGTTTATAAGGTTTGATTCAATTCGGAGATGAATTGATTCAGATTTTATAATGATTTCTGTAGTGTTGTCTTATGAATTTAAATAAAAATAAAAACTATAGCTTCAATCTAGAATGCAATCAATAAAATAGAATCAAACAAAAAAAATTTGATCCAAATCTGATGCCAAAATTAAACAGATCTTACTTTACAATTTCATGTTTACAACAAAAAATCAAAAACTTTATTTAAATTCAAAAACAAACATTAACATAAACAAAATCTCAAACTGTGGAAGCCGAATCTGTGGATTCATGGGCGAACTTCTTAATCTAATCAAATCTTATAAATCACCGTATCATCATTATCACGTTGAGCCTTAAGCTTGTTGCGTTCTTTCCAAATCGCGTACAAATCAAACGAAAGCCAAAAGTCGATAATAATCAAAAATAAAATCAACAATTGAACAAACCGATTCGCTTGCCACATCAGCGGAAGCCACAAGTCACAGTAACAAAACCTTCAAAGCCAACAATCACCAAAACAAATGCCACCAAAATGTGATCGTAAACCAGACCAATCACACACAGAATGCACACAAAAAAAAACGGAATCAGGTAAACACATTGAGAGCTCTGAAAAGTAGTAAAAATGATGAGTCAATCAACGAGTGAACCAAAAACTTACAAATCCAGGCAAGAAGGTAAACTCGGCGTGTTGGTGATCGACACCAATGCTAGTCTTGAAATAGTCCGCGTAATGATCAAATACGTGAATTGGAATAACCAAGAGAGTTAACAACAGTTGGGCAATTTTGATGTACTTTTTGGTACGGTAATAGAAAGTTTTCGCCATTTTGAGATGCTAATTTGGTCTTGGAAATGCTACTTTTGGAAATGTAAAAAGAATTTTCAGTCTAATTTGACCCAAACTCTACCCTTACCGTTAGGTTTGGGGTAGGTCCGGGGTATACCCGGGTTGGTCATGGTGAGGCTGATCAAAAGTAAGACAATTTTGTCGAGAGAAATGTGAGTATTTCCTTTTTACCAAAAATTGCCTTTTCCAATCGATTGTTCTATAACTAAAGAAGTTTGTTGCGGAAATGTTAGAGAAAATGTGATGGTTTTGAGAAAAGGGCATTCATAAACATTCCTTTATTAGTAGTTCTTCTTTTTGACGCTATGTTGTTTGAGGGAGCCACTGTCGCACAGTAAAAGCTTGCGCAGTTAGACGTTTGAGGACTGTTTCTGCGCATTTTTGTTCAAGTTGGACTTTGGCCTAACACCTAAGCGTCCGTCCCCTCCTTCTCTTCACTTTTCTCTTCATCATCTAAGTGGACATTATTGAGCGTATGTTCATGAATGGTCTCTTGTAGGACTTAAAAGGCCAGCTGTCTACCTACGAGCTAGGTCATATTTTCTTCTCCTCGTTTCTTTGTGTTTGTGCGAATATATCTACTTTTTTAGTAAAGTTCATCAAGTCTCATCATGATTTCATCGGCATCCATGAGTAAGTTCATCTATGAACTCCGATTCCAATTAGAACAACTCGAACAGGAAGTGTGCAGTCAGAATGGCTGGGATTCACTTCCTGGTGAATCAAAACCAGAAAATGATCAAAAGATTAAAATGATTGAAGATCAAGATGATGATCAAGAAGAATTATCAAAAGTCTCAATCGAGCTGATGGAATCCACTGAGAATGTTGACAATCCTCAAGAATTGGCAAATCTAAACGAGACTAATGAATCTCAAAAGGATCTCAAATCCTCCAAAAAGTTGAGCCTCAGTAGGCTCAACTTGAAATCGGTCAAGAAGCAGATGACCAAATCACTTCAGACCACCCGAACAAAGCTCAAAAGCTTCTCCACTTCTGCGCTTGCTCGTTTAGATTTTACTGATAATAACAATTCTAGTTAACCAGAATATTCTGTTATTATTCCCTTGTGTAAATATATCATTTAATTTTAATTAAAATAAAAAAAGATTTTATTTTCAAAAAACTGTTTTGTTTTGGATCGACTAGTTAAGATTATCTTCGTCTTTTCGGGATAATTTTAAATTGCTGGTATTCCGGAAGCACTTCTTGATAACTAGTGGATTCTTGAGTTTCAGTTGTTGATGATGACGGAGTGTGTTCAGGTAATGGCTCATTCTGCGCATGCTCTGTTGAAATGGTGATGGATTCGGGTTCGCGATTTCCATAGAGGGCAGAATAAGTTGGTTCCAAGCCTTGTTCGAGGGCTCTAGAGTAACATTGGGCGTCTGGATGAGGCCCATTTAGCGGTATCCTCTCTTTAGGATTCTCAGTTGGTGAACCTTTCAGACCCATTGTCTCGCATATCCAACCGGCAAAATCAATATCCTCAGATCGTTTGATGAAAGGATTCTGCGCCAAACCGTTCAAATCGGGTCTTTCAGTAGGTTCTTTCTGCAAACAGGAGTCTATGAAAGATTTGAATTCTTTGGTAAACACTCCCAGCGGTATTGAGGGTGGTTCTTCCAGGACAATGTAGTCAAGTAGGGCAAAGATGGACAGTGGTCCAGAATCTGTGCGTGATCCAGTTTTGTTGCGTGGACTGGTCACAGGTCGAGGTGATGTTAGAACTGTTGGATCGAGTGTAGCGTTGTACAGGTCACCGAAGATGTTTTTGAGGATACTTTGACTTGGTGGAGGAATTGGGAATCGACCCAAGGCTAGTTCCACTAGTGAGAGACCCAAACTCCAAACATCCGAGTGTACCGTATACCGAGTGGATCCCATCAAGCGTTCGGGTGCCATATAGGAACGGGTACCAACAAAAGAAGCCGCAACTGAGTCGATCAACTGACCTGAAACACCAAAATCGCACAGTTTAATCTCTCCCCTTGAGTTGACCAAAATATTCGATGGCTTCACGTCACGGTGGATGATTTTATGTTTCTCACGTAGATAACTCAATCCCTTGATCACGGAACTTGTGATGTGACCGAGTACTGCTTCGGGAACTTTTCCCGCTTTTCTCAACACCGCATCCAGTGATCCACCATCCATGTATTCCATGCAAATGCTGATTTCCCCTTCAGTTGCAAAAGCACCATAAAAACCCACGATGTGAGGCGAGTTGCACTGGTGAAGCACACGAAGTTCGTGGATAATACGATTCCGTATCATCGGATTCACTTCGAGACGGATCAACTTTTGTGCCATAACTTGATTGCTCCGCACATGACGAACCTTATTCACTACGCCTCCATTGCCCGAACCCAGCTCACCCAAGTCAAGTAAATCTTCTGCACTTAGGTTTGTTCCGACTTTTTGTTTCTGTGACCAAAAAGCGCCCAAACGATCACGCTGTTGATCGTCCAGTTCAAGACCTTCTAGTGATCGGGCTAGTGCTTCAGTGGTGGTTTCGAGGTGATGCTCTTCAGTTGTGGATTGTGATGATGAAGTATCCACTGGAGTATTGAAACTTGCTGGTGGTAATGTTAATTTGAGTCTATTTTTCTTCATTGTAGATTGATTGGGTTTACTGATGATGATGGATTCTGATGGTTTTTGGAACGATTTTGGAACTGATTAAGTCTGATTATGAAAAGAATGTTTAATTTGAATGTTGCACCACTAGTTGCTCATAGTCATTCGTAGGGTCAAAACATATAAACAACAAACGGTCTCACACAGCGCACAGGGAAACATAGCGAGCCAACGAGCAAACGATTTTAGTGTGTACTAGCGGTAGCATTTCACAAAGGTCGTGTCAAATTGCAATGCATTTGGTTAGAGAGGTCCTTACCTTACGCTTACGGAGACACATGCATGCAAATTACCATCAAACAAGCAGTGCCGCCAATCAAGTAGCCTTTCGTTGATTTTTGTTATTACAACATGAAGATTGTGCCGACACAGTCAAGGACTCACTAATGGCCAAATGTCAATTAGCTGGAGCGAGCCTGTGCGAGCCTGTAACTCTCTACATAAGTCCGTACGTACCCTACTGGCGCGGTTGCAAGGCGGTATTAGGCTTTAAGACTACAAAAACTCTCGAATGCCAACGCAAAAGCCTCCATAAAGTTTTATGATTTTCAATAGGCCCCCTAGCTAGGTCCTAGCCTAGGAGTTTAATGCATTGGACCTATGTACCTCATTGATCGAGAAGAGACCTCTTGTACAATGTACATTGCACGTATTGTCCCTACAATATGCAACCATGGTTGCATGTTTGCAACTTGACCGCACTAAGCTGCTAATTGAAAAAGTATGTGATCAATTAGAGAGAAAAGAGAAGAGAGACACTCACATGGAAGGGTCTAATGTGTGTCTTTTGTTCAAATAGCGACAATTTCATGCCCAAAATTGGGCCCGAAATAGAATGCCAAAAGAGCGTATTGGTCATTACAATCAATTTCGTGTGTAGTATCGTGTGGACTTTTGGACTCAATGGGTCCGTTCAAGTGCGCTTTTTTCCTGCTAATCGTACGATCGATTGGACAAACGCAAATATACAGACACACACACATGAAGATATGATTATCATGCAGGGGGGCAATCATTGACCATGTCCTTTGACCCTTCCGATGGCTTAATCATTGGCATATGATCGTGAACCTAACATGTGTTTGTTCACTACGAGTACAACACAAACCGACTAATCTCGAGGTCTTCTTTGTAGCATATTAATAGCGAAATAAAGCAAAATTGCACGGACATTGTCCATTGGACTATTGTACAGACAGACACACATGTCTGCATACCCCCGTCGTTTTAGCCAGAGGAATCATCTTTTCATACTACATGACTAACTCCAACTGAACTGCTCTTCTTATAAGACAGTTGGTTGTTTGACTTGAAAAGAAATTTTCTAAAGACAACAAAATCCCCACTAAAATGGCGTCCAAAGCATGTCTCATCACGAGTGCCAAAACATTCTTAATGATTCATGAGATAGCGCAACTGGCACTTTGTCTGTTAATCCTTGTCGAAGTCGTACATCATCATCAGCATCATTATTATGGCATCTCATCATCATCATTTTACAGCAAAGTTTTCAATATACTCAATCTAGTTCATGTAAGTCTTAACCCTATCCTAATCCTATTTCTATATGTTTTGTATATACTTTCTTTATATATAGGACAGCACCGAAGCGTATGGCTACTTGATTTTGACCGGTCTCGTGTCCCTACTCGCTGTGGTTGGTCTACTATTGGACAATTTTGTCCTTCTCGGCATTCTTTCATTGCGCAACATTTGTTATGTAATCGAACATGCGGGCATATTCAAGTTGGAGTTTTACATTACTATTCTGCTGACTGTCTGCTCAATTTGGTTGACACGTGTCATGTATGGCACGTGGCTGGAGGGAAGAGCTGCACTGAAGGCTCAAGACGATGTTAACGTACTGTACAACAGAATGGATAATGAGAAAGACAAGGAGTTGCAAAGAATTGTAATCGATTGAATTTAAAATATAAAAATTATTTTATTAAATATTTAAAAATTGATAACAAAATCTGATAAAGCTCGTTATTTTGAGTTACCACCAGATGGCCCATCCTAAGCCTCCACAGTGCGGAAGTGGAGAATCTTTTGGATTCGCCTTCTGGTTCTCAGAAGTGACTTGGTCAGCTGCTTCTTCACTGACTTTAGGTTGAATTTCTTTGGATCTGCCTTGGTTTTGTTTTGGGTTTCATCATTGACTGAAGTAGCTCTTTCGTGTTCCAATTGGATCGGTTCAGCAATTTTGGTCGAATTGATGATGATTGACTGCGATGTTTGGTTTCGTGGTGGCAATTCTGGTGTAGAGACTTGCTCGGGTTGATTATCGAGAACACCATATTTTGGAACACATTCTTCTGCTTCATTTTCCGGAAAAGAATCCAAAACCGAATCCTGGTTGTGATGGATACTACTACTCTGGAACAGTTCCTCTTCGAGTTGTGCCAGTTTAGAGTGAATGTCAGCGATCAGCCTGGCGATTGCTGCAGAGTCGGGCAGATGAGCCATATTTGATGATGATTGATGATGACACAGACAAAATGAGAATGAACAGTGAAAGTGAATGAAGTGAGTGAGTGACTAGTTGACCAACTGACCAATTCACCAATTCTCGCGTTTATGTCTGCATGTCTCTGTGCATTGTTAAGGCCCCTGTAACTTAAGGGCAACATGCATAGGGGCAACTCAACTCATAGGACTGAGAAGAGAAAAAAGGACTCGTGAGAGAAAAGAGGGGCCAAACTGCAGTTGACCAACCTGTAGAGAGGTTATAACCACTACTAGTACGAGTAGTAGCGGTCTAGTCACTGTAGGCGAGAGGAGATCCCCCTCACCCCTGTGGGGGAGTTACCGGGGGGCATGGTGCACCTTAGTGACCACTTTCAGTATTTTGTTATTTTTCTAAAACATTTCATAAGAGTGTAACGTCCTTTGTGAATTGTTGCCCAAATTAATGATAATAAACAACTTTTGTGAATACCATTCACTGAATGGTAATAAACATAAGTTTGCCTCTCGTCTGTTACACAGTTTAGCCTACACCAGTAGAAATGGACTAACAGGAGAGAGTGCGCAGTGGAAGTGAGTCACGTCAAGTGAGTGTGACCCACATCTGTGTGTTTTGATCAGTGGCACACGATACACTTCTGGCAACGTTAAGCCACTGGCACGTCATCTATTCAACCTATTCTTCACGATCCATCAAACATCGCTTGTTTTGGTTTCCCTTCAACTTTGGCCCTACCTCAAAAGACTCATTCTTTTATTGCATACTCTTCCATTTGTGCGTTTAAAGTTTTTTGGTGCATATCATTTCACTTTTATTTGGCTTTAAAGTAATTTCAAGCATAAAATCATGGTTTTAGCCGATTTGGGCCGTAAAATTACCACGGCCATTAGGTCACTGGGAAATGCCACCATAATCAACCAGCAAGTGCTGGACAGTATGCTGAAGGAAATCTGTACTGCCCTGATTGAATCCGATGTGAATATTGTTCTGGTGAGCCAGTTACGGCAAAATGTACAATCTGTGATCGACTTTGATGAGATGGCTGCAGGTTTGAATAAGCGACGTATGATTATGAAGGCAGTTTTTGAGGAATTGGTCAAGCTACTGGATCCTGGAGTGCAAGCGTTCCAGCCTATCAAGGGGAAAACAAATATTATAATGTTTGTCGGTTTGCAAGGAATTGGCAAAACTACCACCTGTACCAAAATGGCCTACCATTACATGCGGAAAGGATGGAAGTGTGCCTTGGTTTGTGCGGACACCTTTCGTGCCGGTGCCTTTGACCAGTTGAAACAGAATGCCACAAAAGCACGTATTCCATTTTACGGTTCATATACAGAATCGGACCCGGTCGTGATTGCATCAGAGGGCGTTGAAAAGTTCACAAATGAAGGATTCGAGATTGTGATTGTGGACACGAGTGGTCGACACAAACAGGAGAGCTCTCTATTCGAGGAAATGTTGGCAATTTCAGCTGCAGTTCAGCCACAACTCATCGTGTACGTTATGGATGCATCCATCGGCCAGGCCTGTGAAGCTCAAGCACGGGCCTTTAAAAGTAAAGTCAATGTCGGTGCCATTATTGTCACCAAATTGGACGGCCACGCGAAAGGTGGTGGTGCACTGAGTGCGGTTGCAGCCACCAAGTCTCCCATCATCTTCATTGGCACTGGTGAACATATTGACCAGTTTGAGCCCTTCAAAGTGAAGCCATTCATTTCAAAGCTACTCGGAATGGGTGACATTGAAGGCTTAATTGACAGAGTCAACCAGCTGAATCCGGACTACAACGAAGAATTAATTGGGAAACTGAAACGAAGGTGAATTCACTGTTCGCGACATGTACGAACAACTGACCAACATTGCGCAAATGGGTCCTTTGAACCAAATTCTCAACATGATTCCCGGATTTGGAGCTGAGCTTTCTGCGGCCACTTCTGAGGCCGAATCAGCGTCAAAGCTCAAGCGAATGATGACAATTATGGACTCAATGAGTGACTCTGAACTCGATTCTCGTGAGGGTAGCAAGCTGTTTGCTAAACAACCTACCAGGATAGTTCGTATTTCAAGAGGAGCCGGAGTTACTCGACGCGAAGTGCACGAATTGCTTTCCCAATACGCCAACTTTGCGGCTGCAGTCAAGAAGATGGGAGGTATTAAAGGCCTTTTCAAGGGTGGTGATTTGTCCAGAAATGTAAATCCTGCTCAAATGGCTAGACTGAACCAACAAATGGCCAGAATGATTGACCCTCGAGTGCTGCAACAAATTGGCGGTAGGTCAGGTTTGGAAAACATGATGAGACAACTCCAAACCGCCTCATCATCCTCCCGTCTGCCTGGTGGTTTAAATAGATAGAATCTCGTTGGAAAACTTAGTCTGAGTGGAGCAAATGTCTCAATAGACAATGCGACTTGCAGTATCCCATTCTAACATTTACCCTGTGACCTCACTGAATATTACCTCACACACTATTATCCCACTATATTTTTTGATAAACGATTTTATTTAAAAATATGAATAACAAAATGTAATAAATCACGTTAATTTGAGTTCACCACCAGATGGCCCATCCTAAGTGACAGTGCGGAAGAGGAGAATCTTTTGGATTCGCCTTCTGGTTATCAGAAGTGACTTGGTCAGCTGCTTCTTCACTGACTTTAGATTGAACTTTTTTGGATTTTCCTTGACTTTGTTTTGGTTTCCATCAGCAAAAATGACGGTGGTGTTTTCCTGGTAATGATCCAATTGGATCGATTCGAAAATTGCTGTCAAATTGATGATCTTTGATTGAGATGTTTGGTTTCGTGGTGGCAATTCTGGTGTAGAGATTTCCTTGGTTTGATTTTCGAGAACATCAGATTTTGGAACAAATTTTTCTTCTTCTTTTTCCGGAAAAGAATCCAAAACCGAATCCTGGTTGTGATTGATACTACTACTCTGGAACAGTTCCTCTTCGAGTTGTGCCAGTTTTGTGTGAATGTTGTTGATCAGCCTGGCGATTGCTGCAGAGTCGGGCAGATGAGCCATTTGGTGATGATTGATGATGACACAGACAAAATGAGAATGAACAGTGAAAGTGAATGAAATGAGTGAGTGACTAGTTGACCAACTGACCAATTCAGTTCTCGCGTTTATGTCTGAATATCTCTGCATACATTGTTAAGGCTCTTAGCACCTAAGGGCAACATGCAAAGGGGCAACTCAACTCATAGGACTGAGAAGAGAAAAAAGGACTCGTGAGAGAAAAGAGGGGCCAAACTGCAGTTGCATGCAGTTGACCAACCTGTAGACTCTACAGTGTAAAGGTTATAACACTTGTAGTGGTGGTGGTCTAGTGGAACCCCCCAAAATCGAGTTGCGCCGTAACAGACGAAAAAGACAAACACACTACGCGTATACGCAGTATACTTCATGATGATGATGATGGTCTTCCCTGCCAAAATGAGCGTAAACAATCAAATGGACCCAGTCCATATATGAGTGGAGTTTGCCAACTGTGTTTAGTACATTCACAAGTGATTCAGAAAATCTTAAAGACGGCAAACTCCTCTGAGAAGTGAGTTTTCAAGACGCAAAATCACAAGAAAAAAACCCCAAAAAACCAAGATGATGTCCAAAATAGAGTCAAAATATTCCCTTCCAGATTTGGAATATGCATATGCAAAGGGCATCCTCGCGATCTATATAATTTTTTATTGGAGCATTGGCTTACGCGTTACAGATGAACATTTCTTTAGTTTGATTTTCGCCAGACACTCACATGACTGGAAGACGTGGGTTCCTTCCAAGTTGCAAGCTTCGTACACGAGTATGCCTTTGGTAAGTTACATATAATACACATGATCCAATAATAATTGCACATATATATTCTATATATAGCCCGTATGCTTTCATGGTCGTATCTTTCATCATAATGAATTTGGTCCTGTTTGGCCTGTGTCTCAATCACCTCTATGCACCGATCCTGCTGGGGCTGCATATTATTGTTGGCTGTATTGTTGCTTGTATTAATAATGCTGTTGTGGCAAACTTAGACCCTGGCTCACTGGGCTCAGTCATACTCAACCTGGGCCTAGTGTTGGTGTTGGTGTTGGTGTCACTATACTTTGAGCTGGTGGCCATTTGGCTTGCGTACGATTTATATCGGACTACAGGGTGGCGCAAAAAGATCGGTACAGTTTTTTCTTATGCCTATGAGAACGCTATGGATTATTTGAAATGATCCCAAATTTTTTCTATATAAAGCCAACACTAGGGCCTTCATTCTCGAAATGCCATCTTTGTTATCTCACTCTAGGGAGCACCCACAGATGACGTTACATTTTTAGATTAAAACTTGTTTTTAGCTATAACTTTTTATAGGAATAACCAATTTTAGTGCATAGTAGCGTTTTGGAATCATAGCAATGCATTCTAAAAGAATTTAAGGTAAAAATGAAAATTTTCCGACAAGAATCCAAAAAACCCAAAAAATAAATATTTTTACATCCGGTCCAGAATTCCAAAAATAAGTATATTTATCAGTCTGGATAGATAAATCTTACCTATTAAATGGATAATAAAAATATTACGAAAGTTTTAGCTTAAAATAATTCAAGGAAATTATGTTTGAAAAGTTATATCTGCAAAAATCTTCTATGTCCAACAACAGATTTCACATTTTAGGTCATAACTTTCGAACGGATTAGCCAATTTTTAAGAATTAAAGCGTTTTGGAAAGATGATATAATATGCTAAAAGGCTATCACTCTAAACATGTTAAGTTTGCATTAAAAATGGTGAAAATCCACAATTCCCATATTCACTTCCGGCCCATTTATTCTGGAACGGAAGTGAATTGGGATCAAGTTGTGTACTGAATTTTAAAGATGCTTAATAAGCCGATATTATAAACTTGATTTCAAGTCATTAAAAAATGATATGACTTTTATATGCTCAATTGAAAAGTGTACCGATCTTTATGCGCCACCCTGTAGGAGGAAGAAGATGGATTTGAATCGAAGAGTCAAGATTATTCTGATGAAGGGCAATGAAGCTCCGGTTGAAGAAGAAAAAGATTGCCATACTATTTCCAATGAGAACGTGAATTCTCAGAACTTTGCACTCGAATGTGTGTAATCAGTGCCGTTCCAAGCTCACAAGGCGCCTAACGCAGAACAATCTTAGTGCCCGCTTTTTGTTTACCTTGATCGCGTTTGGCGCCTATTTGACCGTCCTGCGCCTTCGGCGCCAGACGCAAGAATCCCATCGTATATTACAGGAAATCACTCACAACTGACCAAAACACAACTACAACTAAGAAAAACTGTTAAAGAATCCTAAAGTTAGTGCACAAAAGTAAACTAGTTTCTAAATGTTTTATCATCCTCAACAAATGTATCCTCTTTTTCATATGACATTCGGACATTTGATCTTTGACACACACAGTGCAACACACTAACATACCACTTGCATAACAAATTCTGAACGAATGAATTAAAATATATTTTTTAAATAAATATTGATAAAAAACAATTAATCTGATAATGAGTGCATCAATGGATTTGAGTAATCATCAAATCGAGTACGCTTAGAGTATCAAATAGAGCTTTCTTAGAGGGAGATTCATCAGACGAGAAATGCATACATTGTATTATGAAGAAGTGCAATCAATTGAGAGAGAAAAGGGGGTCAAAGTGCAAAGGTCAAGTTGGACAGAACCTGTGCAGTGTAGCTCACTGCTTGTCAGTTTCGCCTGTTACAGTAATTCCTGGAGATAGCGCGACACGCACTTAGCGCAAAGTGAGGGGCGTATCTGAGATTCTATCGATAGTTTTGATATATCGATCATCACTGTGGCATCGATTCCAATCCAATTCGGATTACTCCTCTCTGTTATTCTCATCGTGGAACGATATTCTCTCCTCTTTTTCGTATCTCCTTTTTGTTTCGCCAACTTTGGCCATCTGATAATGATTGAAGCTCCGAAAAGAGATCGCTCTTATATGTTGACAACAATGAAGATACGAATACCGAATGAAAATTCCGGCGAAGTTGATTGGAAGACCAAACTTGAAATCGCAAATGATGTAATTGACAACAAACTCCGCCAATGCAAATTTGCTCGCAAATACAATCAGATCGTCGCTCGTCATCGGCCACCAGTGCTTCAATTGGCAGAGGAGAACTGCTATTTCTGGTTTTGCGAGCAGAACTGCAAAGGCTTTCCCATAAATAAACGACTGATAACCGCCAAAGTGAAGTGGCTTCTCAACCGATTTCAGCAACAGCTTGGGACACCAGAATTCAGATTCACTGGTTCGATTGGTTGATGACACGGCTTCTTGGGACAGTTCAATTTAAGAAAGTACAAATAAACAACTCTTGAGTAAACTATTGTTAAATTCAAAACATCAATTTGTCACAAAATTATTAATAGTAATTGTTTGTTTACATTTTTTATAATTGTAGCCGTACACAGAAGTCGTAACTAAACTTAATTTTAAATTAAAGTGTGCGAATAATCGAGTTCAATTTGCGCTAAGTTTGTGAAATTTCATTTTAACTACCACTTTGCCTCGAACTTAACGCTCGCGCTATGTCGAGATATGCTAGATGAAAGGCCGCACGCGCATGCGCATTGTTCCAAAATCTGCCGTACCTTCCACTGTACCTCGACTTAGCGCAAGAATTTCTCGGTGGCTTCTGCAGGACTAACTGTATATCTGCTCACTGTGGACAGCCCCCAACACAACACAACAAGTCAAAACAAAACAGAAATACATCTCACGGCTGCTAAATAATGCAAAATATATTCCAACCATGGAATGGAATGTTTCCAAATGTTTCATTGCCCTCAAGAAATGTATCCTCGTACTATACTCGTTGATTTACTGGTATGTCATTGCAGAAGGTTGGATATCTGAAAATTTAAGGGTCACGATTGGATTCGATTACTATGTTCCCGAATGGCTGACAAATTATGATAAAATGAGCTTGGTAAGTATTTGCTTATGTAACCAATATATCATGATATACTAATCAATCTGTCTATATGTTATATTTAGTTTTATTCCTTTTATTTGACGATAATTTTTGTGGCATTGATTCTGGTCCTGATTGGTCTGTTCTTCAACTACATCTTTGCACCCCTATTCGTAGGTCTGCACACTGTTGCATTTGGTTCACTTGCAATCGATATGCAAAATAGAAATTTATTACAAAATACTGTGCACTATAATAGAACTAGCGATGAAAATTTTTGCCAAATTTTAATGACTTTATCGATTGCCCTATTCACTCTACTGGTGGCCATTTGGTTGGTGTACGACTTTTGGAAGGCCAAAAGATGTGATAATCCAGAAAGAGGCGAACATGAAGATACGACTAATGAAAATTTATGGTCATTTAAACTTAAGAAATGGATTCTCATTTTCTACGCCACTGGCTTCTTTTCTATTGGATGCATATTTATGGCTGAAGAATTGATCGCTTTGAGTCAAACTGGAAATGAGCACAGACGTTGGGGCTCATTTATGGTAAATATTATTATTGATTACAACTTGTTTTTATATTATTTTTTTGTTTGTAATATAAAAATAATAGATTTTTTAATAGTGAATTTGTTGGTTTTGGGATACCGTTTGGGTCGCGATTGAAGACACCCTCACCATCAAACCTCATTCGCGCCTCACCTCATCACGCAGTTCTTTGCCTCTTTCCTCTGTCCCTATCCCTTACTTATTGAGTTGCCTTTTGTCCGCCAAGCAGTGCACACGTACTGCTGTGAGCTTTCTTCTGCAGTCTGTATTGATCGTAATAATAAACGTGGATTGTGTCGGTTATCTCGTCTATCGGTTATTAGAAAGGCGTGTGTCTTAACAGATTCGAAGTCAGAAGCCTTATCCGTTAGGCCACACGAACGATAACTTATCAACCAACGCATCTTCGTTAATAATGCTTCGTTGCAATAATGATCAATTTGTTACTATCTCTAGTAATCTATTTGTAGTTTAAAAATAGTTAATTAGAAAATAAAATTTGACAAAAAAAGCAGAACCTGATAAATTCTGGACAGTTTGTAGTTAGTTAGTTAGTTAGTTAATTAAACAGTTAGTTAGATGGTTAAACTGTTAGTTGGATAGTTAGATAGTTAGTTAGATAGTTAAACTGTTAGTTGGATAGTTGGATAGTTAGTTAAAAAGTTCGATAGTTAGTCAGTTAGTTAGACAGTTGGTTAGATAGTTAAACTGTTAGTTGGATAGTTAGATAGTTATTTAGATAGTTAAACTGTTAGTTGGATAGTTGGATAGTTAGTTAAAAAGTTCGATAGTTAGTCAGTTAGTTAGACAGTTGGTTAGATAGTTAAACTGTTAGTTGGATAGTTAGATAGTTATTTAGATAGTTAAACTGTTAGTTGGATAGTTGGATAGTTAGTTAAAAGTTCGATAGTTAGTCAGTTAGTTAGACAGTTGGTTAGATAGTTAAACTGTTAGTTGGATAGTTAGATAGTTAGTTAGATGGTTAAACTGTTAGTTGGATAGTTAGATAGTTAGTTAGATAGTTAAACAGTTAGTTAGTTAGTTAAACAGTTAGTTAGATGGTTAAACTGCTAGTTGGATAGTTAGACAGTTAGTTAGTTAGTTAAACTGTTAGTTAGATAGTTAGAGAATTAGATAAAAAGTTCGATAATTAGTCAGTTAGTTAGACAGTTGGTTAGATAGTTAAACTGTTAGTTGGATAGTTAGATAGTTATTTAGATAGTTAAACTGTTAGTTGGATAGTTGGATAGTTAGTTAAAAAAGTTCGATAATTAGTCAGTTAGTTAGACAGTTGGTTAGATAGTTAAACTGTTAGTTGGATAGTTAGATAGTTATTTAGATAGTTAAACTGTTAGTTGGATAGTTGGATAGTTAGTTAAAAAGTTCGATAGTTAGTCAGTTAGTTAGACAGTTGGTTAGATAGTTAAACTGTTAGTTGGATAGTTAGATAGTTATTTAGATAGTTAAACTGTTAGTTGGATAGTTGGATAGTTAGTTAAAAGTTCGATAGTTAGTCAGTTAGTTAGACAGTTGGTTAGATAGTTAAACTGTTAGTTGGATAGTTAGATAGTTATTTAGATAGTTAAACTGTTAGTTGGATAGTTGGATAGTTAGTTAAAAAGTTCGATAGTTAGTCAGTTAGTTAGACAGTTGGTTAGATAGTTAAACTGTTAGTTGGATAGTTAGATAAGTTATTTAGATAGTTAAACTGTTAGTTGGATAGTTGGATAGTTAGTTAAAAAGTTCGATAGTTAGTCAGTTAGTTAGACAGTTGGTTAGATAGTTAAACTGTTAGTTGGATAGTTAGATAGTTATTTAGATAGTTAAACTGTTAGTTGGATAGTTGGATAGTTAGTTAAAAAGTTCGATAGTTAGTCAGTTAGTTAGACAGTTGGTTAGATAGTTAAACTGTTAGTTGGATAGTTAGATAGTTATTTAGATAGTTAAACTGTTAGTTGGATAGTTGGATAGTTAGTTAAAAAGTTCGATAGTTAGTCAGTTAGTTAGACAGTTGGTTAGATAGTTAAACTGTTAGTTGGATAGTTAGATAGTTATTTAGATAGTTAAACTGTTAGTTGGATAGTTGGATAGTTAGTTAAAAGTTCGATAGTTAGTCAGTTAGTTAGACAGTTGGTTAGATAGTTAAACTGTTAGTTGGATAGTTAGATAGTTATTTAGATAGTTAAACTGTTAGTTGGATAGTTGGATAGTTAGATAAAAAGTTCGATAATTAGTCAGTTAGTTAGACAGTTGGTTAGATAGTTAAACTGTTAGTTGGATAGTTAGATAGTTATTTAGATAGTTAAACTGTTAGTTGGATAGTTGGATAGTTAGTTAAAAAGTTCGATAATTAGTCAGTTAGTTAGACAGTTGGTTAGATAGTTAAACTGTTAGTTGGATAGTTAGATAGTTATTTAGATAGTTAAACTGTTAGTTGGATAGTTGGATAGTTAGTTAAAAAGTTCGATAGTTAGTCAGTTAGTTAGACAGTTGGTTAGATAGTTAAACTGTTAGTTGGATAGTTAGATAGTTATTTAGATAGTTAAACTGTTAGTTGGATAGTTGGATAGTTAGTTAAAAGTTCGATAGTTAGTCAGTTAGTTAGACAGTTGGTTAGATAGTTAAACTGTTAGTTGGATAGTTAGATAGTTATTTAGATAGTTAAACTGTTAGTTGGATAGTTGGATAGTTAGATAAAAAGTTCGATAATTAGTCAGTTAGTTAGACAGTTGGTTAGATAGTTAAACTGTTAGTTGGATAGTTAGATAGTTATTTAGATAGTTAAACTGTTAGTTGGATAGTTGGATAGTTAGTTAAAGAAGTTCGATAGTTAGTCAGTTAGTTAGACAGTTGGTTAGATAGTTAAACTGTTAGTTGGATAGTTAGATAGTTATTTAGATAGTTAAACTGTTAGTTGGATAGTTGGATAGTTAGTTAAAAAGTTCGATAGTTAGTCAGTTAGTTAGACAGTTGGTTAGATAGTTAAACTGTTAGTTGGATAGTTAGATAGTTATTTAGATAGTTAAACTGTTAGTTGGATAGTTGGATAGTTAGATAAAAAGTTCGATAATTAGTCAGTTAGTTAGACAGTTGGTTAGATAGTTAAACTGTTAGTTGGATAGTTAGATAGTTATTTAGATAGTTAAACTGTTAGTTGGATAGTTGGATAGTTAGTTAAAAAGTTCGATAATTAGTCAGTTAGTTAGACAGTTGGTTAGATAGTTAAACTGTTAGTTGGATAGTTATTTAGATAGTTAAACTGTTAGTTGGATAGTTGGATAGTTAGTTAAAAAGTTCGATAGTTAGTCAGTTAGTTAGACAGTTGGTTAGATAGTTAAACTGTTAGTTGGATAGTTGGATAGTTATTTAGATAGTTAAACTGTTAGTTGGATAGTTGGATAGTTATTTAGATAGTTAAACTGTTAGTTGGATAGTTAGATAGTTATTTAGATAGTTAAACTGTTAGTTGGATAGTTGGATAGTTAGTTAAAAAGTTCGATAGTTAGTCAGTTAGTTAGACAGTTGGTTAGATAGTTAAACTGTTAGTTGGATAGTTGGATAGTTATTTAGATAGTTAAACTGTTAGTTGGATAGTTGGATAGTTAGTTAAAAAGTTCGATAGTTAGTCAGTTAGTTAGACAGTTGGTTAGATAGTTAAACTGTTAGTTGGATAGTTGGATAGTTATTTAGATAGTTAAACTGTTAGTTGGATAGTTGGATAGTTAGTTAAAAAAGTTCGATAGTTAGTCAGTTAGTTAGACAGTTATTTAGATAGTTAAACTGTTAGTTGGATAGTTGGATAGTTATTTAGATAGTTAACCTGTTATTTGGATAGTTGGATAGTTAGTTAAAAAGTTCGATAGTTAGTCAGTTAGTTGAGACAGTTGGTTAGATAGTTAAACTGTTAGTTGGATAGTTAGATAGTTATTTAGATAGTTAAACTGTTAGTTGGATAGTTGGATAGTTAGTTAAAAAAGTTCGATAATTAGTCAGTTAGTTAGACAGTTGGTTAGATAGTTAAACTGTTAGTTGGATAGTTAGATAGTTATTTAGATAGTTAAACTGTTAGTTGGATAGTTGGATAGTTAGTTAAAAAGTTCGATAATTAGTCAGTTAGTTAGACAGTTGGTTAGATAGTTAAACTGTTAGTTGGATAGTTATTTAGATAGTTAAACTGTTAGTTGGATAGTTGGATAGTTAGTTAAAAAGTTCGATAGTTAGTCAGTTAGTTAGACAGTTGGTTAGATAGTTAAACTGTTAGTTGGATAGTTGGATAGTTATTTAGATAGTTAAAACTGTTAGTTGGATAGTTGGATAGTTAGTTAAAAAGTTCGATAGTTAGTCAGTTAGTTAGACAGTTGGTTAGATAGTTAAACTGTTAGTTGGATAGTTGGATAGTTATTTAGATAGTTAAACTGTTAGTTGGATAGTTGGATAGTTAGTTAAAAAGTTCGATAGTTAGTCAGTTAGTTAGACAGTTATTTAGATAGTTAAACTGTTAGTTGGATAGTTGGATAGTTATTTAGATAGTTAACCTGTTATTTGGATAGTTGGATAGTTAGTTAAAAAGTTCGATAGTTAGTTAGTTAGTTAAACAGTTAGTTAGATGGTTAAACTGCTAGTTGGATAGTTAGACAGTTAGTTAGATAGTTAAACTGTTAGTTAGATAGTTGGATAGTTAGTTAAAAAGTTCGATAATTAGTCAGTTAGTTAGACAGTTGGTTAGATAGTTAAACTGTTAGTTGGATAGTTATTTAGATAGTTAAACTGTTAGTTGGATAGTTGGATAGTTAGTTAAAAAGTTCGATAGTTAGTCAGT
Source organism: Rhizoglyphus robini (assembly GCA_023373905.1). Classification (NCBI taxonomy): domain Eukaryota; kingdom Metazoa; phylum Arthropoda; class Arachnida; order Sarcoptiformes; family Acaridae; genus Rhizoglyphus; species Rhizoglyphus robini. The sequence continues at coordinate 4,491,608 of JAKIJQ010000009.1, forward strand.
TAGTTAAACAGTTAGTTAGATGGTTAAACTGTTAGTTAAATAGTTAAACAGTTAGTTAGATGATTAAACTGTTAGTTAGATAGTTAAACAGTTAGTTAGATGGTTAAACAGTTAGTTAAACAGTTAGTTATATGGTTAAACTGTTAGTTAGATAGTTGGATAGTTAGTTAAAAAGTTCGATAGTTAGTCAGTTAGTTAGACAGTTATTTAGATAGTTAAACTGTTAGTTGGATAGTTGGATAGTTATTTAGATAGTTATTTAGATAACCTGTTAGTTGGATAGTTGGATAGTTAGTTAAAAAGTTCGATAGTTACTTAGACAGTTAATTATCATGATAGTTAGATATGCCCATAAAGGATATTTTGAATTTTTGGGTAATAAACTTATTGAGGATAATTGTAAAAATCCATTATTTTTATATTGCAAAATAAAATAGCAGCCTCACGACTTGTATTATATTAAGGCTCAACTCATTTTCTATTTGCCTATTTTTATTTATAGAGTGAATCCTATTATATGGCAACTTTTTTGACAATGGCTTTTGTCCTGATTTTGTCCTGTACTACAATTGCATCTCTGCACCGATCCTTTTGGCACTGCATGTCAGCGCAATGATTATCTACTATTATAATGATCCGGTCTGGTATTACCGAAATATGGTTGTATATTTAGTCATTTTAAAGGTACTTTTGTCGATATTTGTGCTCTTTGAGCTGGTGGCCTGCTGGTTTGTGTACGATCTGTACAAGTTGATCATCAAAAGGCGCGATGAAGGTGTTTCTAAGAGAAGTGATGCTGTTACATTCATGATCGTGTCCACCGTTTATAAAATGGTTTCAAAACACTTTATTATCCTCAAGAAATGTATCCTCGCTACTTATACATTGTTTTACTGGTATCCTGGGCTATGCTGGACAGATGAACATTTCTACGGTTGGATTGTGGAACGGGCACACACACATGTCCCGAGGCATATCAACTTCAGATTAAATCAACACTCTCCCCAACCTAACTACGCTTACTATGATCCGGTAAGTTCACATGCATAATACAGCAGACAGTATATCTAATATATTCTATGATATCTATCCTCGTATATAGGTTGTATGCTATGTGATAATGGCAATTTTTGCGGTTATGAATTTGATCCTTCTTGGCCTGTGCCTCAATCACCTCTACGCACCGCTCCTTTTGGTGCTGCATATTATCATTTTTTGTTTCGTTATGGGGATGAGCTCACAATCTACTATAGTAGGATTCTTGTTCGTCGTGTTGGTAACAGTGTTCTTTGAAGTGCTGACTGTTTGGCTTGCGTACGATTTCTATCTGATGAGACAGAATACACTGCCGAAAATTAAGTGCTGTTTTTGACGATAGGATCACCTTGTCGCGAACCAAGCCACCCAACGTGAACATATCCAAAACAAGGCGATCTAAATCAACTCATTTTGACTTGAGTCACTAATTGGGATATGTTCCGATTGGCGCAAGCTAATTCACTCCTGAATGGATCAAATCACTAACTTGAATTAATCCGTACTCAGGTGATTAGATTCCAAAATCCATTGAGTTTCATTTTACGAACATACAACGTAACACATTTGCATACAAAGACAGTTACGTCGTCTGTGAACATCGTCAAGCCATTTCGTCGAATGCCATTTGTCTTTTGTCTGTCCTCATTCGGACTTTGACCTCCCTCAAGATAACACCTACATTCTTTGTCTGTGACAATTCGATTTGATTCAAATTTGGAATCGTTCCAAAAATTGTCAAAATTCGTCTTTTCATTTTATAATTTTAATTGTTTATTATCGATATTATTTACTTCAAGTTTGTCGATTTATTTATTTTTAATTGACGATGACATCACAACAAGGTAAATTCACAATCTAATACTTTTTTGTTCACTAATTTCAATCTGCACTACTATAGTTTATGCTAAAAAGTCAATGGCAAATAATTCGAGCCTTCTGAATCGTCCTCTTAACAATGCAAACAGCCGCTCCGCTAAATGATCGATGGATGATAATGACGACGAGTTTTCTTATGAAGAATATTTACAAGCAAAAAAAGTAAATTAATATTACTTATAAAAAACATTTCTGACTCGTTTATATTATTTTAGATACATCGCTCTGTCGTCAAATAAGATTTGCATTGCAGTGTCGATCCAGTGACATGCTCAATTGATCAATTAGACAAGCTGATGCAAAGGTGGGCAAAAATGTTATTCTATATTTTGACCGGCAATGAGACCCGCCACCCATGGTTTTACACTGTCTCTTTGCACGCATTCTGTAATTCTGCTGCAGAATCGATGCCGGAACATTCTTAACGTTATGCCGAACTACATGAGGTAGCAAAATCGTTCAAATTATTAGGTGACCAGTTGGCGTCTCAAGATTATTACTTGAACTTTGTCCGATTGAGTGTGCCCGCTAATGACGAAAAGAAAGCCAACGAGGTCTCTTTAGGGGTAAGTTCATTTATATGGAATGTTGACAAATCATTTACAAATATAATCCTTTACAGGATCTGCTATATGAAAAAATTAACAAGAAACTCGATAAAATGAAACTTTGGTGGCCAGTTCAATTAAATATCAAAGGAAGTAGCAGTCAAAAGGAGAATGTTTCACTCGATCAACCAAAGAATGATCAAATATGGATTAAAAGACTGCCAAATATGAAATCTCTTCCTGCAAATAAGAAGCTATTTTTCGAGACATTTTTTACAGAAAATTTTGATCAACAACATTTGTCTGATTGGAAATTGTGGCTTAAACAACAACTTGAGTAAGTTTTTTACGAAGCCATCTAAATGTCAAATAGCAATGTATTGTTTTCAAATTAGTTTAATCTTAATGTTATTGATTTCAATTATTTTATTTTATTATTCGTTTCTATTAATTAATAATTGTATAATAAAAAGTATGTTTATTCTATATTGATTCTAATCGGATCAAAGGAAATTATTCGTGTTTTAAGAATAATAGGTTCGTAAAAAGCGAACTGATTCACTAGCGATCGTAGAATAGATTCGCTTTTTAGGGAACCTATTTCCAAACTATAGTCGAGTTAGTCCCTTTTTGTGATTAGATCCAGTTTTGAATGTATCCCCTTTCGGACACCAAGGTGAATCTATTCGCAAAATGGATATATCCCACTGCCTTAGCTGCTGAGCGTGTAGGAAGAAGAAAAATGAAGCTGCTCAAGACGATGCTCAAATTGTGTTACACAGGATGGCTGGAGGCGATGACGTTCCGGTGATTGCACAACAAGATGGACAACAATGAGAAGGACAAAAAAAGAAGTTGCAACTGATTTTGATCGAATGAACAGTAAAATAAAGTTTACTAATGAACTCTGCGAGTGCTAAATTTGAATCATTGAAAGTATTTTGAAAGTAATGTCCCCAAAATTGGAATTATGAAGAATAGTCTAGTGTAAGCGAGAAAATAGTTCCCTAACCACGCTTACCTAACCACCTAACGACCTAAACCTAATTCCCAATCACAACTACCTAACCACCTAACTTCTAACCGACCTAAACCTAATCCCTAACCACACCTACCTAGCCACCTAACTTCTAACCGACCTAAACCTAATCCCTAACCACATCTACCTAGCCACCTAACTTCTAACCGACCTAAACATAATCTCTAACCACACCTACCTAACCAACAAACCTCCTACGCACATTTCGATTGTTGTCCATCCATCGGCTCATTTGCTCAGGTTCACGCGTACTTGCTCTGATGTTCACGTGCTCTGGCGTCTTTGATGACTGACCAATGGTCAGTTTAAACTCGCTTCATGCGTCATGTGTTTTTGTATGTGTTTACTGTATTCGATCACTACTGATTGTGTGTTCAAATGTATACGTGATGTTTGTCGACAAATACAGCAAAGTCTAATGTCCATGTGTGTATTAGGCGATAATCAACATGCACAAGAATCGAAAAAGTTGTCCCTTAGACTTCGCTTACAAATTATTTGATAAAGCGGCCTAAATTGAGTTAGCACTAGATGGCGCACTGCATATAGCACTGCGCTAGTTGCAAGGGACTCACTCACTGTCAGCCTCAAAACACAGTCAAAACATGAAGATCTTACTGCTTATATATGCTGAAATGTGCTCCTGTACCGTCCACTGTATATTTAAATGTATATATCTTCATCTGTGAACGTTCCCTTCACTTGTGTTTATACTGCTGTACATACCCTCTTATTGTCATTGTGTGTTTAGGCGGCCTGTGTGCTATTGTAGTGTGTGTGACTGTGTCACTGTGTCACAGTGTGTCTGCTATGCAGGCAGTCAGGTTACGCTCGTTTTAATAAACTATCTTTTGTGAGATCTAAGTGTTGGTTTCGTCACGTTATCAGCACAATGACGACTCTCACCAACTACTACGAGTATCTGGTGAACCAGTACTCGTATGACACCTTCGCCCTGATGATGGAATCATCGAAACCATCCACAACAACACTTACTCTCCTGACTGTCATCATAGGTTTGATCCTGTATATCAGATATTCCCGTCCTGTCCAGCTCCCTGCTCATCCTCCTGTCCAGTCTGACTCCCAGCGAATCTTGTTCCGAGAAATCCAGACTCTACTGGCGGTCATTAGGCTTGCGTACGACCTGTGGAAGGCCAAAAGATATGTAAATAATCCAAAAAGAGTTGACCATGAAAAATCCATGTCCAATGAAAATTCATGGACATTTAAACTTAAGAAATGGATTCTCATTTTCTACGCGACTGGCTTCTTTTCTATTGGTTGCATGTTTATGGCTGAAGATTTGATCAATTTGATTAAAAGTAAAAATATGTACAGACATTTGGGCTCGTTTCAGGTAAATATTATTACGGATTACAACTTGGAGATATTATTGTTTTTTTGTTTGAAATATAAAAATAGGTTTTTGCAATAGTGAAATTTTCAAAAATGCTCAATTAGTTCTTAGATAGATAGATAGCTATAAAGTTAGCTAAATAGTTAGATAGGTTATTAGTTAAGCAGTTAGTTAGACAGTTAGTTAGTTAGATAGTTTGCTAGACAGTTAGTTAGAAAGTTAGCTAAATAGTTAGCTAGATAATTAGTTAGGCAGTTAGTTAGACAGTTAGTTAGTTAGATAGTTTGCTAGACAGTTAGTTAGAAAGTTAGCTAAATAGTTAGCTAGATAATTAGTTAAGCAGTTAGTTAGACAGTTAGTTAGTTAGATAGTTTGCTAGACAGTTAGTTAGAAAGTTAGCTAAATAGTTAGCTAGATAATTAGTTAGGCAGTTAGTTAGACAGTTAGTTAGTTAGATAGTTTGCTAGACAGTTAGTTAGAAAGTTAGCTAAATAGTTAGCTAGATAATTAGTTATGCAGTTAGTCAGACAGTTAGTTAGTTAGCTAAATAGTTAGATAGGTAATTAGTTAAGCAGTTAGTTAGACAGTTAGTTAGTTAGATAGTTTGCTAGACAGTTAGTTAGAAAGTTAGCTAAATAGTTAGCTAGATAATTAGTTAAGCAGTTAGTTAGACAGTTAGTTAGTTAGATAGTTTGCTAGACAGTTAGTTAGAAAGTTAGCTAAATAGTTAGCTAGATAATTAGTTAGGCAGTTAGTTAGACAGTTAGTTAGTTAGATAGTTTGCTAGACAGTTAGTTAGAAAGTTAGCTAAATAGTTAGCTAGATAATTAGTTAGGCAGTTAGTTAGACAGTTAGTTAGTTAGATAGTTTGCTAGACAGTTAGTTAGAAAGTTAGCTAAATAGTTAGCTAGATAATTAGTTAAGCAGTTAGTTAGACAGTTAGTTAGTTAGATAGTTTGCTAGACAGTTAGTTAGAAAGTTAGCTAAATAGTTAGCTAGATAATTAGTTAGGCAGTTAGTCAGACAGTTAGTTAGTTAGCTAAATAGTTAGATAGGTAATTAGTTAAGCAGTTAGTTAGACAGTTAGTTAGTTAGATAGTTTGCTAGACAGTTAGTTAGAAAGTTAGCTAAATAGTTAGCTAGATAATTAGTTATGCAGTTAGTCAGACAGTTAGTTAGTTAGCTAAATAGTTAGATAGGTAATTAGTTAAGCAGTTAGTTAGACAGTTAGTTAGTTAGATAGTTTGCTAGACAGTTAGTTAGAAAGTTAGCTAAATAGTTAGCTAGATAATTAGTTAAGCAGTTAGTTAGACAGTTAGTTAGTTAGATAGTTTGCTAGACAGTTAGTTAGAAAGTTAGCTAAATAGTTAGCTAGATAATTAGTTAGGCAGTTAGTTAGACAGTTAGTTAGTTAGATAGTTTGCTAGACAGTTAGTTAGAAAGTTAGCTAAATAGTTAGCTAGATAATTAGTTATGCAGTTAGTCAGACAGTTAGTTAGTTAGCTAAATAGTTAGATAGGTAATTAGTTAAGCAGTTAGTTAGACAGTTAGTTAGTTAGATAGTTTGCTAGACAGTTAGTTAGAAAGTTAGCTAAATAGTTAGCTAGATAATTAGTTATGCAGTTAGTTAGACAGTTAGTTAGTTAGATAGTTTGCTAGACAGTTAGTTAGAAAGTTAGCTAAATAGTTAACTAGATAATTAGTTAGACAGTTAGTTAGTTAGCTAGATAGATTAGATATGCCAATAAAAGATATTTTGACTTAGTGCGATGAACTAATTGAGGATAATTGTAAAAATCCCTATTGCAAAAATCGTTTATTTTTTATATTGCAAAAATAAAATAGCAGCCAACTTGTATTGTTTTAAGGCTCAACTCATTTTCTATTTATATATATAGAGTGAATCCTATTATATGCTGGCAAATCTTGCGGTAATGACTTTTGTCCTGATTCGCCTAAACTACAATTGCATCTCTGCACCGATCCTTTTGGCCCTACATGTCAGCACAGTGATTATCTACTTTTATAATGATTCGGGCTGGAAATACCCAGAAATGGTTGAAGATTTAGTCATTCAGGTACTTTTGTCAATATTTGTGCTCGTTGAGCTGGTGGCCGTCTGGCTTGCGTACGATTTCTGTCTGATGAGGAAGAAGAAAATGAAGAAAAATGAAGCTACTCAAAGGTATTCTCAAGTTGTGCACCATAAAATGGTTTAAAACGATGATGTTCAAGTTATGATATCATACAGCAAGATGGATATAACAACGAGACGCACAAAAAAGAGTAACGGATTGTGATCGAATGAATTAAAATGAATAAAATATCTTTTTTGCAAAATGATTTTATAAACACTAATTTGAGCACCAGATTGTGCCCTTAGTAATAGAGCCCTACAGTGTAGGGCCTACACTATAGCTTATAAGCTCGTATGCAAGCAATCTACTCTTTTTTGGGAAATTTTACAATTAATTAAAATTAAAATCAACAAATAAATACTTTTAGATTCACAAATTAAATCAAGTTCCTCCATAATCACACTTGGATTTTTTCAATGTGAGATTTGTTCGGCAGGTGCATCTAAAAAACGTTTTTTTTTTTGCAAAAACCAGAGTAAAACTGCACATCTGCACATTATTCAAAGCACCTTGACCAAATTTGATGCAAATCGGTTGAGAAATGTAGGAGGATTTACATGCACAAGAATAGAAAAAAGTTGTACCTTAGTCTTCGCTTACGCTCGACAATAAAAAAAATTATTTTTACAAATTATTTGATAAAGCGGGCTAAATTGAGTTAGCACCAGATGGCGCACTGTACAGCACTGCGCTAGTTGCTAGGGACTCACTCACTGTCAGCCTCAAAACACAGTCAAAACATGAAGATCTCACTGTTTATATAAACTTGCATATGCTAACTAAAACCATGTCGACCTAACTCTCAAACAATTCCGTACTCCAAAAAAACACTTATTTTAAGACTCCAGAACCAATATGGCTTCCGTCCGTAAAATAGCTTTAAAGTGCTTCATTATCCTCAAGAAATGTATCATCGCGTTCTACGCTATGTTTTACTGGTTTTTTGGTCTATTAGTTACAGATGAACATTTCTATGGCTGGATTTTCAAATCCAGACATACACATGACCGTGATTACAAGTTGGACAAGTGGGAGCGTAACTTTGTAAATCATCATCGGGTAAGTTTGTTTTAACATATATCTGATTGCATCTTATCTAAAGTTCATCATTTTTTTTTGTATTCTATATATACAGTCTCAATGCTATACCTTAATTGCGACTTTGGTTGCCATGACCTCTGCCCTGATTGGCCTGAGCTTCAATTGCATCTTTGCACCACTACTTTTGGGACTTCATATCATATATGGTTGTGCAGTTTTGATCAACATTTCAAAACCTGAAGCATACATCTACATTGTGGGGATATCAATCTTTTTGGAAGTGATGACCCTCTGGCTTGCGTACGATTTCTATCTGATCAGGAAAAAGAAGACCAAAATTGAAGCTGCTCAAGGTGATGTTCAAATTGTGTACCGCAAGATGGTAGATGATGAAAAGGATGATAAGGCGATTGTTTGTAAGGTTGAGATTGAAAGTGAGAAATAAATCGTGTTTTGGTCTATTTGTTATATATGATTGAACTAGGGTCTAGAAGGTTGCGCACAACTTTACATGCAAATGTATGTAAAGTTGTTCAGTGCGCATATTAAGTTTTACAGTATACGGGAAATCAATCATATTCGCACATGAGCATTTGTCTGCATTGGCTCAAATTAGTAAATGGGCCGAATGGCACGTACATTCTCGTGATGCCTTATTACCTTATCCTTATGGTCAAAACTTGGTGAGTTTAATATAAGAAAAAAACTTTAGTATCTAAACCTAACCAAAACCAAATAGCTAACTAAGGTTTATAATCTCATTTTTTGTGTATCCTATACAGCAGGCATGCGGAAACTTTTTGAGGAAAAGTCCACTGGGGTGGACAATGAGAATCCCAAAAGTCCACCGCCAATTTTTTTGCAAAACAAATTGGTTGTGATCATATTTGATAAGATTCTCATAGTTAAGCGTACCCCGAAATTGCTTTCTAAATCTTTACTAGCACACGTGGAACGATTTCATAAAGATCAATTACTAGTTAACAAAGAAGATGAAGTTGGCTTTCAGACTCAGTTAGTTTTATGTAAAGCTTTCAAATTAGGCCAGACATAGGATAACTTTTATCCGAAACTGATTGCCATTTGAATGGCTCTATTTCTCATTGTCCAATTTGAAATTGTTTATATTCAGTTTACTCATATTTCCCAATTAGAGAATAAGAAAAAATGTAGTGACCAATTAGTGTGGGGTTGTGTCAAGTCTTCTTTTTTTGTTAAAATAAACTGAATTGAGAACTAATGGATTGTAACTGGTACCAACTGGTAAATTGGTTGGCTAAAAAGATTTCAATATTAATTTGGTGCATTTATCAATCTAATGAAGAGTGTGAAGTATTACTCGATGAATAAGTGGATTTTATAAATTAATTTAGGTCTACCAATTCACAACTCCTGATTTATATGCCATTTGAATCTTTTATTGGTTTGCAATTTGAATTGGATTGTATATTGAACTGCATCACAATATAACCAATGTTTAATTATCCAAAAACTCATTTGTTATATCAGTCACGCCAATATCATACGACACAAATTTGGAATCTATCCACTTTAATTTAAATTAGTAATTCATTTGTTAGTTGTTTTCGTACGTGTGCTTTGAGACTGACTGCATTCATATTGGGGGCATGTGTAAAAGCCAAATATAGAACTTGAAAATTGCGTGAATATTTGGGGTTAGCTAAGAATTGAAGATAGTGAATTGTATCAACTTGTTTTGAGTTGTCAATAGTAAGTTTATATTTTTTTAAATAAGCGATTATCAAAATATTTAGAGGAGCGAACTGACGAACGAACATCCGAGCGAAGCGAGGATGTGAGAGAGATAGTGAGTGACGAGTCTACCCCAAAAATTTGGGAGAAATGGATTTCTTGTTCGCGCGATAACTCAAAAATGACTTTATGGATCGGTCTGAAAATTTAACACAATGTTCTGGTGGGGGTGTAGATGTGCTGAAAAGGTTTGGAGCCATATAGGTCAAAGGTCAAAGGTACAGCGGAAATACGAATTTTGTATAGAAATGTGTAGGAATCGAGTGTCAACAGTGGCTGTGTGACTCAGATAAGCACACACGCCGACAAGCGCGCCCGCTGTGCGCAAAGAGGATGCGCAGTGACAAACACACCCATACAGGAGTGCTGTGATTCACACTGTAGGTGTGATTGTGTTTACCTTGGACCACATTGAATACTGTTGACAATCTGTTCAAAACATTTAACCACTGTCAAGACATGTTGCAAGTCTGTGTGATCTATTAAAACGAGTCAACACAATTCGAGCTTTTATCTCCCATCATCTAATACACTTTCAAGCAAAGTACAGCTTCTAATTTACCCAATTTTTGGCACATTGCTGTTTTTTGGTGCATAACTCGAGTTTCGATCAAAATAATCAACAACAAATTGCTTTAAAAAAAGTTTACTTTGAAAATGTTTTGAGGACTTATTCGAGTAGTGCAAAATTGTCAAATACGAGGGAATATTGTTTACATCTGTACTTTATAGAGAATATAAATTAAATTATGTAGCATAAAACTTGTGAAAAGAATAGATTTTGCTGATTGTGATGATTGACCTGTTTGCCTACAAGTTGTTCAACCTTTGAATGGCCTTTGTGATGTCAAGTCATATTTAGTATTTTCTATAGATAAATTTTGGATAATTCGATTGTGACCGATTGTGAGTATAATAAATATATAAAGCTACAGCTCATGAAATGGATTACTCCAAAAGAAAGCGATTTTTGTTTTATGTTAATGATAATGTTCAGAATACTCTAATTCTGATGTCTAAAACTTTCTATAAAGTTCTTTTGGATGATTTTGTACTTCACGACTAAACGTTCTTCAGTTTAAAAGAAGCATTTAACTCATTTTCATTGCTAAAAATATGTGCACTTAAAGTATCGCACACTTGAAGCGAGTGATAAAATAATAATAATAGATGATCTCACAAAACATTTTCTATTGTCTATACCGTTTGCTCCGACTTTACGCCAACGGCGTTATTTATCTTTTAAAAATAAGAAATCAAGAGGTTTCATAACGCCGGCTGGTTCAAAAACTAGTTTAAGAGTTTTTGAGATTCATTGTCCACTAGTGGACACCAGAATTTTTCAAAAGTCCACTAGTGGACTGATGTCCACCGTTTCCGCATTCCTGCTATACAGTATCAATGCTATTTTATGATGGCGTCTTCTGTGATTATGATCTGTGTCCAGATTAGCCTGTGCTACAATTACATCGCTGCACCGATCGTTCTGGGATTGCATACTATCGCCTGTTGTTTCATTGGTTGCATTGTTTTAAGCAAAAATTTGGGCCCAATGGCTTTGGCGATTCTTTTGTCGATTTTTATGTTCTTTGGAGCGGTGGCCATTTGGTTTGCGTACGATCTGTACAAGTTGAAGGCGATCGAAAGTTCCTCAAAGAGTGATGAAACGAATGCTCAATACTCAAATGATCCACAAAGAAATGTCTCATTCAGGAATTCGATACATATTGTGATGGAAGAGGGGAATGAAGCTTTGATTGAAGGAGAAGAGAATCAAACAAATTCCAATGAGAATGCGCAGAACTTTACACGTGAATGTGTATAATGAGACACTGCGCATATATGCATTCCATATTCTATATATCCAGTCTATATAATGGAACTCACTTACTTTCACGGTCAGTTTACCCAAACACAACAACAACCCAAAGCTCTCACTTCTGTTGCTCTGCTATACCAAACATATGTTGATCTGACAAAGCACTCGTGAATGACACAAAGAATCTTCGAAACACTAAACAATCATCAAAAAACCCAGAGAATCCTCAAGAATGTGCCTAATAATCAAAAAGCTATTCGAAATTCTAAACGATATTCAATTTTGCAAGAAAGTGTATATAATTATTGGCCTGATAAGCTGGATACCTCCAGCCCTGAGCACTCTGTATTTTCATTTATCTGGCATTTATTTTTCCACAAATACTGAAACAACACCCTTACCCTTTGTTGTAAGTGTTTTTTTATTGACATTTTTCCAGAGTATACACGATTTTTCACTATTTCCATATATAGAATTCACTCAATGTGGTATACGTTCCAATTGCCATACTCAACATAATCGCCCTGATTTGTTTATTTCGCAACTCGGTGACGTACTTTGTCCCAATCTGGTTGGCTGTCTTGGGAATTTGGAGTCTGGCTGTAAATGCTAGTTTGGGTGATCATTATCTAAATGACTATTCAAATATTTTTCATCGATTCGCATTGGTCATCTATTCGATTGTCAACATTTGGTTCGCTTATGACTTGGCGGTGATTCGCTGGAATTGGGCTAAAAAGGAGGGTAATGAAGCGCCCGTTGAAGAAGAAGTGAACAAAATGATTTCTCGAGATAAAGTGGTTCAAGAGAGCGGTGATCATGTTGAGGTTGTTTGTTTGTAGAGTTTGGATACTTTTTGACGTGGAAATTGAGACGATTCAAAACGACTTTCCAAACAAGCAAAAACAATTCAAAACAATTTTGTATTTTTTTTCGTAAAGTATTTTGTCAAAGCGCTCGAAAGTATTGAACAATTTGTGTGTGGCCAAACCAGCAGTAGTCTTCGGGATGGGAAAAATTATCAACAGATCTGATTTATGTTTTAATTTTGTTATACTCTAAGAATTATTTTATTACTGTTTTTTTACTTTAAAAAATTTACATGTTTTTCCCACCAAAAAGGTGCGCAGGCAATAAAAAGACTATATACCGAGTTAAACATTTCTCTTTCTAAAGCAAAATATTTTAGTCAAATCATCCTCATCCTAATCGCCCAAAGTCAGCTCGAGTCCACACTTTAGGCGGAAGCGCAACCGCTTGTATCTCAGCATTGTTCGTGAACAGCATAGTCAACATTTGTTTCAAACAGAAGTTGGCCAACTGTTGACAGCTCAAGTGATTCGCATGTTCATTAAAACAGTGATCCCACGATGCACAGCCAGTTGGTTGTTCAAGCATAATCAACTGTAGCTTAGGAAATATTCGATGAAACTGCTGACGTAAAACGTTTGACGATGATCATCTTTGAGTACATTCCACATTACAATGCTCAGCGATTTAACGGATACATTCACGAGTGTGCCAATGCTGTTGCACTCGAGTCGCTCCTCCTGTTCGCCATTGAAAGTCAAGTCCTCCATTGTATCCCATTGACTGTGCAGTTGTAGTGATAACCAACTGCTTCAACTGTGCCAATGATCGATAAAAGTTAAATCGATCATATGGCCCGTCCGTGATACTTTTGTTTAACGTAATTTCCAGTGTGTTGAGATTGGTATAGCGTGAACAAATGTCTTCAAAGTGCGCCTGATCAAGGCTAGTGAAATATATTTTAATTTGAGTGAAACATTTGTCCAGTTTAGCAGTAAAAAAATAATAATCGTCATAATATCGGAAATCGTCTATTAATTCAATCTCGTTTGCCACAGCTATATTGGGAATGGAAAGTAAATTAGACAATTCGCTAAGTAAAACGTTCATTTTCGAGAGTAGGCATCGAAAACATCGGTATCTGAACTGTGTTTGAAATGATGCAATTCGTCGACGAACAAGTGACAATATAATGACAACGAGTAAATGCTAAAGAGACCTAACATAGACTATTTTCACAATTTATTTACTTTAAGCTATAAATGCTGAAAACTACTGGTGGCGCACTTGTGGCGGAAAAATAATGAATACTCGAGTGTCTCACAGCACAGTTCATTAGTTTGAACTTGCGAAATTGACTAAATTGCGGTGCAGTTATTTGAGACATTTATTTGAGCATAACATAAAGGGACAACAAAGCTTGTTCATTCCTTAACTTTGATAATAGAGGCAGTCTTGGTGTCAAGAAAGGCAATGTCGCCTGTTTTGAAGTGGCCGCACACATTCTGAACCGCAATAAGACACGGAATGCCGTACTCTCGGGCAATGACTGCCCCGTGCGATATTGTCCCTCCAATTTCGGTTACAATACCCGATATCAGGGGAAAGTATGGACTCCATCCGATGTCGGTAGAATAGGTCAGCAGGATATCTCCTTGTTGCACATTAGCAGCTTCCTCGATAGTTTCTGCTACACAAACTCGAGCCTTAACCTCACCCACTGTCACAGCAGTGCCTTTTAGTGCAAGAGATTGACCATCAATTTGGATAATTTCTTTCATTGCCACCTAAATATCAATGGTAATTAAATCATTCAGTAAACGTCAAGACAATAATCATATATAATATAATAATATACTCACTCTAGGTTGCATTCTAAAGCCTTTAATAAACTCATCAAACTTGAGAATGTCCATTTTTCCAAACAATCGCCTTCGTTGTTTAGCCTTCCAAAGCAACAAAGGATTCTGTGATCCGTCAATCAGCAAGACAACTTCATTCAGTTTGAGGTAGAAAAATAATTCAATTTCTGGGATGATCGCTTTTGAGTGCATGTCTTGGGCAATTTGCCACATTGCTTCACGAATTTGGTTCTGATGCATCATCATGATGGACTTGGTGTTCTCTCGATAGCCAACAGCATCGCGACACCATGGAAGAAACCACTTTTTGATTAGAAACTTTTTGAATGAACTTAACGGAGTCTTCAGTTCGGACATTATTTGGTCAATAGATTTATGAGGTTTCGGTTCTAAATTGGAATTGCTTTTCAATAGAGACTGAAATAAAGGTAGTTAGTGGTGCGTAGAAAATAATAAATATTATGACATAAATATTGATTACCTTGATAACTTGAACACAAGGAGTTGGATTTCTCTTCATTGGAAGGTACAACGGGTCCATCTCTCGGTGCCCTCTATGTCCATGTTTTTGGATAAACTGGGCAAACATCTCTGCTGCTTTCGACTCTTTATCATCTTTTGACCTCAACACTTGAATGGCTTCTTCGTCAGTCAAACTAGCAAATGCTTGCTTGTCCTCGATTACACTTGCAATCTCCCTCAACATGTTCGGTATCTCGGCACTAACGACATCATTGCAATGGCTCAACAACAAATTGTGATCGTGTTCCATAGCTTCAGTATTCTCATTTTTTAGCATCTTCATTAGAAACATTGACTTTAGGGTCGATCCCATAGTGGTAGCATTGTGATACTGTGAATCTTCGAAATTGACAGAAACCTGTCGCAACATAAAAGGGATCTTCTCCGGCATTGCAATTCTAGCCATTGGTCCCGCAATATCACCTCGGTTGTTGTCGATAATTTCTCGTTTGAGTTGAGGTATTTTCTTGTGCGACGAGAACAACATTCCCCACACCATTCCGATCATTTTTATTTTCTGTTTGGCACTTGGTTTGAGTCGTTCGCGTGAAGCACGAAATGATTCCAGCACATCTGGGTCGGTAATGTGATGGCCAAAGAAGGCCAAAACAACGGCTGCAATAAGGTCATTTTCAGGGTATTGGTTGAGCAGAGATTGAATTAAATCCTGAAAAATAGTCAAATAAAAATCATAAAAATATCCAAAAAGTGCAAGTTACGTTTTTAAGGCTGAACATGACTTGATTGAAGATGAATCCCATAAATGGCCGATACGGGTTGTAGTCGTTGAAATTAATATTTCCTTGTTTGATTTGATCTCGCTAAAAAATATTGACATTAAAATTGTGCGTTTGAAATAGAACAAAGCAATACCGTTGCTTGAAATTCGGTCAAAAGAAAGAAAGACCCTATCCAAGAGATTGAGCCAGGAAATATTTCTCCCCAATGATCACGAGTGTAAATTTCTGACTCACACAAATGTGGAGTGTCCATTTCGTGCATTAGTTCGTAGTTTGTAAAGGTCGAGTCGAGGTTGGTGATGGGGCGTGACTGGAAGATGTGAATTTGACCATCCTTCAAGCCCCACTCGATGTCCCTAGGATTGCCGTAGTGTTGCTGAATCTGAGAATGGAGTTTGTTACATTTAATATTTCTATTAATAAAACTGCTAAGCGAGTCAGCCTTACTTTTAGTGCAATATTTCCCAATCGGATCACATCATCGTTATCGAGACTTTGTTGCTGGGTACCATCAACAATTTGTTCATTGAGAACACCACTTTCAAGGTTATTGTCAATTTCAACCTCTTTATTTAGTCTAGTGACTAGTGATTTCTTCCCAAGTGTTTTGCCGGAGATCGATTCTATTCGGCGTTCTGTTTCGTATGAGTTGGCTTTAATCTCAACTGCCAGTTGGAAGGTGTCCGGATCGGCACTGGCGGAAACTACAGACTCTCCGAGACCAAAGTTAGAGGTTACTGTGAGGATGCGTTCATCGCCATCGGTTGGATTGGCAGTGAAGATGACACCTGCACTATCGCAGTCAACCATTTCTTGTATGACTACTGCCATTGGTGAATTGAGTGCTTGCCCATAGCCTCGCTTGTATTCCACTGGAACAAAGCCGAACTGTGAAGCCCAACATTTGACAACTGCGGCATTTAGATTGGCCATGCCGCGCACTCCGAGGTATGTGGTCATTTGGCCTGCTGCGGACATTTCACTCGAGTCCTCATTTGCAGCCGAAGATCGGACAGCGAACAATTTCGCTTGCCAATCGGGTCCAAATTCTATTTTCATTTGTTCTTCAACTTCCATACTTATTTCCCGGTCGAGTGGTTGAGCGGAAAACCAGGTTTGCATTTTATCGCACTCCTTCTCAACATTATTCCTGGCCATTACTTCTCTCTCAAGATGTTCCTTTTTATTTTCAAAGTAATCCATTCCATCAGTCTGTACACGATATGCACTGGTGGTGACTACGATGGCTTTGGGAACAAACCATTCGGAGTCCTTCGAAAGATGGCACAGCTGAGCCAATGAGGCCCCTTTACCTCCAGTAAGTTCCACAACTCGAGCCATATCTTCACCGAGAGGCACCACCAAATTGTGCGCAAATTCATTTGCACATAAACGTGCAATTGCACGAATCTTCTCTGTTTGATCAAACAATTGTTCCTCCACAAAGCACATTCCTAATTAATTATAAAGGCAACACACACCATTTATTACCTGAATACATTGCACATTGCACTTACCCTCAATATCATTCAGTTTGATCAATCTGAAATTGTCTTTGTGTGGAAATATTTCCAATCGAAATGCTTTGCCGTCAAATATAAGTTCGAGTTGATTTTTAGTATTTGTGGTCACCATTTTACGAAAATCTTCTTTGCTTAAAGTAATGCTTTTATTGATCAATTTGAAGTTCTCTCCTCTTCTACTTAGAAATCCGTAATAGTAACTTGATTCGTTTCCTTGAGCAACGAAACCAATCTGAAATCCTGTCCCATCTTGGTCAAAGCCACAAATCTTTACCACATTTCTTGGTGGCAATTCCTTGGCAGGTAAAAACCTTCGTCCAACAGTTGCCATAAAAAATAACTCATTTTCTTCGTCACTTTCCACCTTGAATGTGCCTTTGATTTGGCAGAACTGTTCAACTTTGTCTTCCAACAAATCCTCAAGCGTTTCTGTGTTCAAATTAGAATCATTCAATTGTTTTGCTAATAAATTGTCATCAAATAAACGCTGATGGTCGTACAGTTTGGAGAAGTACAAACAGAGGAATCGAATTTGCACATAATATAGTTTGTCTGTCTCGTTATTCTTTTGAAGATAGCCACGAAACTTAATTCGGCCAATCTTGTTTGCCTGAATTGCTTCATAAGCAAACCCGGCACATCGATATTCGTTAGCACTAAAATCAACCACGGATTTCTCATCCATCCAGAACAGATTGCCTTTGCCATCTTCTAGTTTCAGCTTAACTTCCACTTGGTCCTTGGCAAGGTCAAAACGATTTGACGTCTCCAATGGTCGTCGTTTAAAATATACTTCAATCGTGGACTTCTCTCCCGTGTTCACGCCATAGATAAAAAGGTCTTCACTTTGGTTCTGTAAAATCGTTTCGATTAACTCAAGCAACAAGCCATAGTCCAAATTGAAATACCCTTTTTGGATTTGCATAGTCAATCTCTTCAGGAAAAGGACAATAACCGGCATCAAAAGGAGTGTCTTTCCAAACGTCATGCAAGTCCAATCGCCCTTTGCCTTTCGGGTTTGACTGTCGATATTGTCGTAATATATTGGTCCAGTTTGGTTGAGGCATTTTATCAATTAGTTCTGTAATACATAATCAATATATTAAAATATAATAAACTCTATTTAATACTCACGGTGTTTAAGTGTGGTCTGCAATTGGATACATCTGTCAAAACAGGCATGAAAACAAATTTATAAATCAAGACTTTTGAGTGTGTCTCTCAAGAAGTATGTCAAGCATGAAATTGTAGATAAACTATATCATCAGGGCAATGGTAATATATTGATTGTTATCTCAAGCCAGTGTCAAACAATACATCCATCACGGAACAATCCGTCCACAGAGATGTCTGCACGTCTGCAGGTCCGCTTGTGGTTACATTTGTGCATAGACAATTTGTGTTCACACAGCAATATTGCAAATTGATTGATCAATTGGTTGATTAGATTATACTTGACACTATCTAATACAGTTGTCGGTCGGGTCGGTTACACTTTCGGTTTCGCCCCGAGATATGCATTCCCTCGAGGGATGGTGAGAGAAGATAAGGAGCGATTAGGTGAATGCAGTTCCTTGACGACTACAAAACAACAGACGGCAATCAATGTTATGTTAGGTTGGCATCGATTTCATAACATAACATAACATAACATAACATAACAAGCCTATTTACACCCAAGGCTCATAATTTCAAATGATTCAACAGAACCCCTGATGCCCTCTTGTGGGTTTATTTAAAATTATGTTAATTTAAAAATTTTATTTCGCCTTAATTTTATAATCGTTATTATGCCATGGACATTCCATGCACGATTGAAAAAATGGATAAGATTAAATTTTAAAGTTCAATCATTCAGCTAATCTTCAATAGCGTCTTGTTCAAATTGCGGTTCTGAAACAAAAGATGAATCCATTGAAATAATTTCGTTAACGACTAATTTTTTAAAAGAGTTCGTTATTGTGAACAATATCTTCAAAACAAATTTTTGAATTTTTTTCTCTTTAAATGACTATACAGAGTGGGACAAAAGTGGTCGTCAGGCTGAGCAAGTCATGGTGAAGCTAAAATCGGTCCACAAAGTTGGTGGCACAAAAGTGGTCGTCAGGATTGAAAGGGTTAAGTCCAAAACATAAATGACCCAAGTAGGTGGCAAAGGGTTAACCGAACCGTAGAGGTAAATAAGATGTGGACGTATCTGTCTGTTACTACGATTGTGCGTGGACATGAAGAAAGAGCAGGGGTAGGGGTCATAGGCCCAGGGGTCAAAGTGCAACTGACAGTAGGGTCTAGCCCTTACCATCAGCCCCCTCCCGAGTTGAGCAGATAGGCAACTGAGAGAGAAACTCACTGCGCTAGTTGCTGTTGTTGTCATGTAGATGAGACAGTTGCCTCCAGTGCTCAATCATTGGGACATATTTGATTTGTACTTAGTGAACCAAAATCGATCCAAAATCGATTCAATTTATCATGCTGAAGCCCAAAATGTCCAAATGTCTGTTTACAGCCAAGAAATGTCTCCTCGCCCTCTACGCGCTGTATTTCTTATACCTTCTCGTCAGCCACTATTCTTTGAACGTCATATCATATCGAAATGAATTCAAAAACTTGCCTCATGCCTTCATTACTGTCTTGACCCTAGTGTCTATGATATCGGTCCTGATTGGCCTGTGTTTCGACTCAATTTTAGCGCCAATCATATTTTCCCTGCATATCTTCTCGTTTTATACAATCTTTTTGATATCAATTGTTGAATTCGAGTCCAATGGTTCACGTTTCTCACGAATGAGATACTTCATAACCTTTGGAATAGCGGCGCTATTTGAAGCTGTGGCCATTTGGTTGGCGTATGATCTGTACGCGATGAGGAAGAGGAAAATTGCATTGGAGAAGGCTCAAGGAGAGGTTCAAATTTCGTACAACAAAATGGTCGATGAAGTCGATGATGATGATGATGATGTGACGGTTGTTTGTAATGTTTAATTGAAGATGTATGCGAAATAAATCCTGTATTATGATGTTGGTCAATTTGTTTATTATTACTTTTGAGGAGAGGCCCTAGGGGCACTAGAAGTACTAGTTGCGAAAAGTATGTAGTTTGGTTCAATGTGCAACTTAATTTACCCTATTTGGAACATACTCGCTCACTCACGGCCCGGGGTAGCCAAAACACAACACACCAGAACAGCAAGGGCAGCAGCGACCACTTTTACTCTAACTTGCGGCTCCGTGTAACTGCATTGATGAAGTGGACCCACAAAGGTGTACTATGGGACTCACTCACTCACGCCTATAGAGGTAACACAGCCCAAACACAACACACAAAGACCCCACACCACTGGTAACAATAGTTGATTTAACAAATTCAGGCATTCCGAGACCCAAAAGAATCCTGAAACCCAGTAATTTATTAAAATGTCATCCCGCAATTCACGCCTTATCGCAAAGTGCATCCTCACCTCTTATGCACTGTTCGTCATATACATTTGCACCAAATTCTCTGTATCCGCGTACAGCAACACCAAACCCACCCATTTCACATATTTGACTGTGGATCTTTTTGCTGAATTGGTGAATAATTCTTTCCCATATTTCACCCTAATATGTCAAATCCCCCCATACAGCATGAACCAATCAAGCCCAATCGACCATCTCACGTTTTATCATACGTCTATGCACTGGAAAGCATAACAATAATGGCCTTATTGCTTATCACCATCAATTGCATACCTAAATTCTCCGGCGGGCCCTTATTTGCAGTACTGCACGTTGCATCGGTTTGTTGTGTTATTTGGGGCACCAAATATGATCGAGGTTACGATGCCCCTTTGCCTGTTTACCTCGGACTAGCACTGGTCACATGTGTTAGCATTTGGCTTGTCTGCGATATTGTTTGCAATGCATCATCAAATACTAAAGTTCATGAACGGGAAAATGCTCCAAATGCTGAAGAGATTGATATCGAATGTTCAACAAAGTGAACAATCAGGATTAGAAACGGAGTGTAGTTTGGTAGGTATACATTCACAAAACATTCACAATGTATATTCATAATAAAGTTATACTTTATGGTAGATTCAAACATAGATACATGGAAACTGTAGAGTTAATTGTAACAACCGTGTTCATTAGGCTTGCCCCGAATCTTGAACGCAGCCCAAACTTTACGGTAAATGTCGAACCGCTTCCGGGCTGCAGGCATCTTGCCCGTACACTCCATACTATTGATGGCACGGGTAGCATCCCCAAAATGATGCTTCTTTACACCAGCACGATTATGGACATTCTTTTTCCAGAACCAGAAAACCGTACCCCAGGCTGCATCCTCACTACTAGCTACCATGTCAGGATTCTTGATCAAACGGAGATCACGATACAGGTCGAGGGATGCGGCTTTATAGTTGTACGAGTGTGTCAGTTGAATGTAACCCCGACCGTAGTAGTTTTTCCCGGGTGAACCCACCGACCGATCGTACTCACCCGGGCAACCCGTCTTTTGACAACGTATTTCCCGTCTGTGAACCAAACCACCAGATTCCCAGAGAATTTGTGAGAGAAACATTGCTGCTTCCGCCTTGTTGTTGATGCTGCCCGATGGGAGTCGCTTGATGAATGCATTGTATTGGTCGCGTTTTGGGTTGGGATAGCCCGAGGATCGGATGGCATTGGAAAATTCATTCCAGGACACAAGTGGAGCTGCATTTATGACAGAGAAGGCACAGAAAATCACAAGAAAAATTATGATTTTCGTCATTTTTGATGGTTGTGTGTTTGAACTTCTAACTTGAAAGGGATAGGAACACTTCAAGATTTTAAATAGGCAGATAGGATAGGAAGTTTTCATATGGTGATTTTGTCTATTTGGCATTTGATCTTAGAGATAAGATTTGAAAGGAGACAAAGTCCATTGTCTTACGCATACAAAGAAGATAATCTGCTAAATTTTGAAAAATGCTTTTTGCGTTTTTTTACAAGGAAAAAAGTTGTAAAAACCGATCTCAATAAGCAATTATTCATATTTTATTTGTATGTTTAATCTTTGACCGTTCAGATAAGATGTAACAAAAGTTCATTGCCTTGTTCTATATCTATTTGCCATTTAATTTGACAGATTTCGAATTCGAAATTTTTCGAAACTGGTTATAACTGGTTGCTCGTTCTAGGCTTAGTAGTGTTATATGAATTTCTATTTTTGTGGTTCTATTTCACTACTCCTGAGTGTCTCTCTTCTTGTTCGTGTCAACTTCGTGCCCTCCTCCCCCTCCTCCTGGTGGCCATGGGTGGTTCGTTCTCGATTGTACCCGAGGGTAACGACACCGAGGTGACTGTGATGGTGGTGCCGAGTCCCGACGGACAGCAGCCACAAGTGAGTCCGTCCCAGTTCTATCCGCAACCACGAAAGAATTACTATCACGATGGTCCTGCTCCCTATGGTGCTCCTTATCAGTACGGACAACCGCCTCCTTATGGTGCGCCCCCTGGTTACCCTGGCTACGGTCCTGGACCTTATGGTGCTCCGCCTCCTCCACCGCCTCCCAATCCATACGGTGATCCTTATATGACGAATCCTTACGGTCAGTATCCACCGAATCCGTATGGAGCTCCGCCTCCTCCTCCACCCCCTCAGTACGGTCAACCGTACGGCTATCCTCAAGGTCAACCGCCTCCTCCACCTCCAAACCCGTACGGTGGTCCACCAGCCGCAGCCGCACCACTCACCTTCAAGCTGGTCGGTGTGAATCAGTCTCCAGCCAAGACCACCCAGGCGCCATCCGCAACTGTCGTAACTCCCACCCCCTCATCCTCGGACAATGCACGATCGGCCAGTGCCATTGGAGACAAGATCGCCGATCAGGTGTGGGAGAAGATCCGAAGAAGCAGCAGCAGAAGCAACAGCAACAACAAAAGACCGAAGGATCGAAATCCGATTATAATGGTTCGATGGCACCACCAGGAGGCGCTCCCGGTACTACTCCTGGATCCAAAGTTTCAAAGGTACCCTCAAACTTTGGTCCGCCATCACCGTCCGCGATCCTCAAAGTGAATCGCCCTGCTTCTTCATCATCCAAAAACTTCGACGATAGCGATCCGTTCAAAATGGGTGGTGGTCCACTGGTGACGGCCCCTAACCACGACGACCCTGGTGCCATGTACGGTAAAAGCAAACAGGGCACCAGTTACATTGGCGGAAGCAAAAGTACCCAACCCTTCTCGGGGGCGTCTTCGAATTCAAAAGAGTCCGGAAAAGCGAACCCACCGGATGCCACGACCCTACTGGTTGCGAACTACAAGAAGAGTCAAGTTTCGAGCGAGAAGTCCAAGAGTGCAGTTTCGGGTGCGTCCGGTTACAGGTCGAGCGTTCGAAGCGCCGATGCTAGTAAGGTTGGAGACGGAGGCTCGAGCAAGTCAAAGAAACCCAAGTCACTGGCCATGGGATCATCCAAGAAACCGCGTTCTGCGAGTGGACGATCCAGATCGACGGGTGGTCCATCTTCGGGTGTTGCAACCTCAAGTACCATGTCTAAAGCAGAAGGCTCAACCAAATCGACCAGAACCTCAGGAACGGGCGAAGCCTCCTCGAGAAAGCAAAAGACCAAACTGGAGCGAGCCAAGGCGAAGGCAGCAGCCGCGGGTAAATTGGGAACTAAAAGCACCAAAACCAAGAAACCCAACCTAATAATGGATTCGACCTTTTTCACGCTTCCTAAATCGACCACCGATGTTGGTGGAGCCGCCACTGTCGCGACGCCTTCCAAAGGACCTTCTGCGATTCCTGGAAGCTCCATCGGCTGTACTCCAAGCAGTGTTGGACCCTCTGAACGGCCATTTCCTTCAGCGGTGGCGACATCTAGTGGAATTGGAGATTCGAGTAGCAGTAGTTCGTCGTCGACTTCCAAAGCTTCTAAACCAAAGTCCATCATCGGAGATGAGTCAAAGAAGCCTAGCTCGAGAACCTCGATCCGTAATGAACGTCCACGAAGTGTCTCATCGGTTCGATCGAACAAATCACTCAAATCGATCGACAAGAATTCGGCTGTGCCCTCTGTTGGCCGATGGTCATCCATCTCTTCTACGTCCTCTACCTCATCGAATAAACCTGAATCCTCACAAGATGGCGCCAGTAGTGCTCCAATGAACAATCCTGATTCGAAGAAGAGTGGCAACGACAACGATAACGACGACGACGACGAAAAGGACAAAGGTCGAGAAGTCGAGAACCGAAAGTCGGTTCCAGATGACAAAAAGGATGACGACGATGATGATGACGAGGAGAAGGAGAGGGATGCAAAGATGAAGCAAAAGGAGGCGGAAGCCAAGAAGGATTCCACCAAGAAGAGACAGGATCCGGACGAGTACTGAAAATGAGGATTGGGAAAGAGGGAGCAGGACTGGGACATTAGTTCCCCATTACATTATCAAATAAAAAGTCTTTATTATGAATTGTATTGTAACATTTAATTAACAGAATAAAGTTGCAATTGAATAGAATGACAGTACCTAATACCCATTCAGGCAGTAGTACTAGGACTGACGCTTGGCGATTCACGTTGGATGGCCCGACGGGCACGGTTCTTTCGGTAGTCCCAAATGACCACCAAAACCATGATCCCCAGTGATACGAGCAGTGCAGTACTGACAATCACTGGCAAATTGGAGGACGAGTTGTGACCATCGCTGCTGCTTGTGCCATCGAGAGTGGTAGTGCTGATGAACGATCCAGTTGAGAGAGACATGCTTGACACGGTCTGACTGTTCCCGGAAGCGCAGCCGAAAATGCTACACGCAATGGCCACGAGCACGGCCCCAATCGTAACTCCGCCAGCCACTTTCACCCACCATGGATAAGGTTTCCCATTGGTTATGATGGGTTGAGTTGGGTTCGAGTCTTGAGGTCCGTTCTGATCTGGTGGTCCGTTCTGATCTTGCGACCCGTTCTGATCTTGAGACCCGTTCTGATCTTGAGACCCGTTCTGATCTTGAGACCCGTTCTGATCTTGAAACCCGTTCTGATCTTGAGACCCGTTCTGATCTTGAGACCCGTTCTGATCCTGAGGTTCGTTTTGATCCTGAGCTCCGTTCTGATCCTGAGGCCCGTTTTGATCTTGAAACCCGTTCTGATCCTGAGGTCCGTTCTGATCTTGAGACTCGTTCTGATCCTGAGACTCGTTCTGATCCTTAGGTTCGTTCTGATCTTGAAACCCGTTCTGATCCTGAGGTCCGTTCTGATCTTGAGACTCGTTCTGATCTTGAGACTCGTTCTGATCCTGAGGTTCGTTTTGATCCTGAGCTCCGTTCTGATCCTGAGGCCCGTTCTGATCTTGAAACCCGTTCTGATCCTGAGGTTCGTTCTGATCTTGAGAATCGTTCTGATCTTGAGACTCGTTCTGATCCTGAGGTTCGTTTTGAACTGGTGGTCCGTTCTGATCTTGAGGCCCGTTCTCATCTCCCGACTGTTCCACCAGCAGTAGAGTATCTTTGATCAACAGAAGCAGCACGCGCATTTTAAGGCGAAGTCGTTCAACTGAGTAAGCACTTCTTAATAATTTGGCTTCACTGTTAAGGTAGGTAAATTCGGACTGTAAAATACGTCCAAGGTACACCTTGTACTTGCCACTCTGCTGACCATCATCACTGTTCGCGTCTCTGAAGAAGCGTAAGTCCATCCACAATTCTTCGGCCATATAAAGCTCCAACTCTTGTGGAATGGCAAGCAAGGTAAAATACTCGTACTTGTGGCTTGACTGGGTGCTGTCAAAAGATAATTCCTTCATTTTTTTAACTTGAGGACCGAAATTTGCACTGACAAAACTTTTCCCAAAAATGTGCTCGAGAAATTCAGGAAACTTAATCAATTTCACAAAATTAGCTAGACTTGAACCCATTTGCTCGAGCACATTGACAAATTCGGTGATGAAGTGCAGCTTGCTGTCGGCAGATTTGGATATTTGTGCGCGCACTTGGACCATTGACTTTTGCACATAGGAGCGAGCTGTAGGGTGGGAAATTGAGAATTAGTGTTTTGTAATGAAATGAAATCGCTTAACTAGGTAGTCAGGGTACCCTCTACTAATGGGCCCTGCGGGAGCAATATTTGAAGCATAAACTGCATTAGCTTCAATAATGTCCCCAAAATTGACATTATGGGGAGTAGTCGAGCTGAGCGATTAATCTATGTTAACCCAAACCAAAACGACGCCCACACCTACCTAACCACCTAGCCCCCTAAACGACCTAAGCCTAATCCCGAACCACACCTACCTAACCACCTAGCCCCCTAAACGACCTAAGCCTAATCCCGAACCACACCTACTTAACCACCTAACCCCCTAACCGACCCTAACCTAATCCCTAACCACACCTACCTAACCACCTAATGCCCTAACAACACCTACCTAACCACCTAACCACCTAACGCCATAACAGACCTAAACCTAATCCCTAACCACACCTACTTAACCACCTAACGCCCTAACCGACTCTAACCTAATCCCTAAACACACCACCTAACCACCTAACGCCCTAACCGACCTAAACCTATTCCTACACGGCACCTAACCTACATAAAACCAAATCGTTTACTTACTTGTTTCTAATTTAAATTTGCACCAGAAGGCGGACAAGATCATCTTGGCCATCTTGTCCAGTGACACTGCATCATCACCCGAGTCGGCCATCTTCTTGAGATTTTCACACGTCAGTTCGTGTTGACGATCTTCCCAATCACAATGCTCTTCAAGCCAATCATTGAAGGGCATGTCATTGTAATGTTGAAATTTGTGATCAATTGGCTTTTCGAACTGAAGCTCCAAGCCATACTCGTGGTTAAAGTCGCGTTCGGACATTTGTTCTAACTTGTGCACCAGTTCGTCGTCGCCATTGTCACTTGGTGCCGTCTTGCTCATCACCTTGTACTTGTGCAACAGCTCGATCGTATAGCGAATCTTGTCGTGGAAAGTCAGTCCCGCCATCTGGTCCACCTTGCACTTGTCCAGCTTGTTCAGGGTGAAGTACACCAGCTGACCGGTTGGATGGAGTCGGGCACGTACTTCGCGTGACATCTCACCTTTAGGCACCTCGACCGGGTCCGCGTGAGCCATCGAAACACAACACAAAATATTAGTAAGGTGAAATAGCACAAAAGAGGAGGTGAGCGACATTGCGAGAAAAAGATTTCGAAATAAAGTAAAATGAAGATGAATGAGTCACCATATCGCATACTTATGCTGTGTAGTTGTATGTTTTCGAATAAAATTAAAACTTCGAAAAAAACAACAACATATTAACAAATTTGAATTATCGCGAAAATAAAGAGACTTTAGTTTCCATTACATTAAAATCTTTATTATGAATTGTATATAATTGAAATTTGATAACACACAGAAATGTAGAATAATTTAGAATATAACATAAAACGCACAGGATCAAAACTAAGTCGATGATTCCAATACAAATGTCTCGATAAAAATCTAATTAAATACAAAAATGTGAGATTATGTCAAAAATGAAGCAAAAGGAGGCGGAAGCCAAGAAGGATTCCACCAAGAAGAGACAGGATCCGGACGAGTACTGAGAATAGATTCGGTGGGAGGAGCAGGACTGGGACATTAGTTCCCCATTACATTATCAATAAAAAGTCTTTATTATGAAATGTTTAATTGGTTTTTGTTTTTTCGCCGACAGATAGTGCCATAAAAAATGTATTCAGAGTAAATATGCAGAGCTAAACAACACAATAATCTTATCGCCTCACAAATGTAGTCATGCAAATGTCACCGTTATAACGGTTATAACAAAGCTCTCCACATTAAGATTGTCATTCTTTTTGTGTTGTTGTGCGATTGACTTTTGTATACGTTTCTGAGTGTATGTTCCATTCTACCACACAGAAAACAATTGAACGACGCTCATACACACATCATTCTGTAGAATCCTCCAGAAATGTCTTCGAATTCAAAACCAAAAATGTATATTAGAAACTCTGTTGGTTCCCAGGGTAAAACAGGCGTAATGAAAGCGAAAAGCATCAACATCACTGCTGAGTACATCGGTTGCAGTCCACCAGAACCAAAAGATGCCGATATTTATATAATTAATGCTGTTTTTGGACTTGAAGGTGCCACAACTGAAGTTGCTGATGATCATATAAATGTTATTGAAAGAGTCAATGTTTCACAAAATTCGTCAAATTCAATGCAAAATTCTTCTTCAATTCCAATTGAAAATCATGCCAATTCTACAATCACCACTGGCAGTGGCAATTCAAGTGACTCGTCAGCAGAATGCGATATGTCATTTTTGGTGCAATGTCAAAAGATGTCCGTCAATCGAGTATCATTGGTCGAAAGAGGCGCAAAGTTTTTGTCACTTTTTCCCCAGACAATTTGTGAACATGATGTGAAAAATGTTGATCCTGTTGTTTTTCAATTGCTGCTCAATTTCATTAAAAATGGGACAATCGAATCGGTGCAGATGCAACAATATGCAGGAAAGTTGCTTAGTGTCGCAAACAGAGTAAGTGGATCAATTCTTTAATTTATTTCCACTAATTATGATAAAATTCAGTTCAAAGTGGACAAATTGACACAATATCTAAGCGAGGAATTGTTTATCAAAACACTCAACAAAGAGAATGCTGTGAATTATTTGATTTTGACCGAAGATCACAAGTTACTCGAGCAGAGAGAAAATATTCTGAAATTTATCAAGTAAATATTTGGTTATTAAATTATTAAACTAATTTGCGAATATTCTCAAACCCCCATACAGAGAACATCCAACTGTTGAAAAATCGCCCGAGTTTAGAAAGGTGCTCAAAAGTCCAGATAAAACTGATCTGCAAATGGAATGGAGCAAAATTCGCAGAATGAATAGTGCTTTGTTTGATTTTGAATAGTGTGCATCTAAAAGTTTATAATAAATGCTTTGCTTTATAATGACAAATTTAATTTAGAGCCAGCCAAAATGACAACTTAACGTACACTTGCTCCCCACGTTCCACTGTCTTGGCAAGTATAGTTGGTACGTAAAGTTTATGTTGAGACACCTGTTGGTTTGATCGATTGATACGACGATGCATGTATGACATGTATCGCAAATCATCGATAGATAAAAAGTTTGAGTGTGGTCGTTTGTGCTTTTGAGTGCTTTTGTGCTCAAATGGGCGCCAGGTTTGGCTTGTATGTAAAGGTAATCAAATGGCTTTACGCGAGCGCCAACAAAAATGCAATATGTTGATGCGAGAATGCTGCATAAGCCAATGCGCATTTTTTATCATTTCACCCTTCCAGAAATATCTTAGCATGTATAGAATGTAATATGGCTCCTAGCCAATTAATCCAATCATAGTTATGACAAATGGCCTTTTAATGATCTTAATAGATGTGTCACTCGGAATTTACTAGGGTAATTGCTCGTAATCTTTGTAATATATTTTCTTTTTGGATTACGAGTTTGAATATTAGAGTTTGAGCTAGATTGTGAAAATGATGTTTCTTCGTCATTTTGATAGTCCCCGTTGAAATATCTTTGTTGGCTCGTTGAAGGCTGATAAATTGTTTTTCTTTGGGTTAAATTGATTGATCTCTGAGCTATTTGCTTGCCACTTATATTGCTATTATGAATTTTGCTATTATTAATAATCACGGTTACATTTTCATCTTCACTTTCGGACGTTTTTGCTTCTTCTCCAATTTTTATTTGAGAATTTTTAATAACAAAAATCTAAATAAATAATAATTATTAAAAAATAATAATAAAACCTCTGAGCCTCTGGTGTAAAACAAACCTTAATTGACAAAGTGAGCGTATCGTTTGCAAGATATTTTTCCAAATCCAAATATGAGATATAGTTATCAAAACCAATGAGAGCACCTTCTCTGAATTTACTCTTCCTGGCTAAATTTATTAATAGAAGTTACAATTAAATGCCAAAAAAGTTTATCACACATTTTTTCTACTTACTTTTTGATGCATTATTTTGGCCTGATTTAATTGAAATTTCATACTGTGCTGTTACCTGAGAAAATTCTCTAGAGTTAAAGCGTAAATAAAAAGAAGAATAGTTTGTGCTGGCTTTTTGTGTTTGGACCAAGTTGTAGAGTAAAGTCAAAACTTTGATTGTCACTTGAATTTATGCTGATGGACTCTTCTAATAATTTTGTTATTTTATTTTCACTTATAAAGTCTGTAATCTCCCAATTTTTCGCATGATAGTAAGTCATCAGCTTTGTTGCGTCAATTTTTTTTGGGTTCGAAGGAATCACATCTCTGCCCTGAGCAAAGGTATTGCCTAAAACTGCCTTTACTGAATTAATCTATAAAATGTAAAAGAGTTAAAACTAACTACATTTTAACTAAAATATTCAAAAATACCATATAAATCAATTCGAGTTGCAATTTTAAATTTTTTCCATGTCTCAGTAAATCGCTTTTACGTTCAATCAAATCACGATTTTCTATGAGAGGAATCGACATTCCTCTACCAGGGTTGATTATTCTGACGTAATCTACATTTAAAAACATTTGCAAAGTATAAAAGTATTTAGCTTTGTATATTGAAATGTCACATACCAACAAGTGTGATTTTAGTATTTTCTTTATTAAAAATTGAAATTTTTACAAAAACTGTTGCACTTTCTTTTGGGTGTTCATTCAAATATTGGACTATAATTGGCTTGTCGCTTCTTTGTGGCAGAATTCTGAAACCATATGGATGTTCAGTGTACTGTTCTGTGACAAATCTTGTATCAATCGAACTGATGGCACTCGGTTCTAATAATTTCTCGTAATTTGAAATTGTGATTTCTCTTTTCAGATGTGTGACCTTACATTGTAGATCAGATTCACTGTAGGAGGTTTCTTGCTTAACAAAATTGCCTGCTAGCATTTGATATATATCAGAATATTTGTTAAAAATCAAATTTTTCTTATATAATTTAATCTAATGATAATTTTAAAAAATCAATTACAAACGAAATCAAGACAAAACATCGTCATATTTACCTCAAAGTACAGTTTCAAATTACCTTTAGTATCAAGACAGGGGAAAAATTTTGTTTTGATAAATTTGCCTTTTTTTATTTCTTCAATAAGGAAAAACTTTGGAATTTTTGGAAATCGATCTTCTGCTAATTTTATATCCATTTCTAGGTTAAATATATTTGAAATAATATAATTGTCAAAATGTTTATAAAAAAATATTGAGATGCTAATTTAACTGATCTATTTGAGCAAAGTGATGCTTTATTTTTTTAGAAATGCTCCAAGGTTGCATATATTTGTCGAGCATAAGCGAAGACTAAGACACAACATTTTCGATTTTTGTACGGGTACTCCTCCTACCTTTTCTCAACCGACTTGCATCAAACTTTGCCAAAGTGCTTATAAGCATTCTATAGAATACCATCTAGATGTGCAGTTCAACCTTGGTTTTTCCTAAAAATGTTTTTTTGTATACCTGCCGAACAAATCTCTGATAGAAAAGATCAAAGCTTGAGTTCCCATTTTTGGGTCTCAATGTCCAACAATAAGTGCAACTATTAAGAAGAGAAATTTTGACACATGCTATATGAGAGATTTGTCTTGGGTAGTTTATGCTGTGGATTAGAGATTAGGTTTATGTGGGTTAGGCTGGTTATGCGGTTAGGTGGTTAGGTAGGTGTGGTTAGAGATTAGGTCTAGGTCGGTTAGGCCGGTTAGGTGATTAGGGTGTTAGGTGTTTTTTTCGCTTACACTCGACTATTCCTCATAATCACAATTTTGGGAACATTCCTGTCAAAATACATGCAAATGTTTCAAATTTAGCAACCGCAGGGCCCACTAGTTACATTGAATCAAAAAGTCCGAGGGAACCTACCAAAACTTACCTTTATAATGGCCATTAGCAGGAATAAAAACTTTTACTTGACAATATTTGTCACAATTTTGCGGCATTTCCAATGTTTCCATTTTAATTCCAATATACTTGTCATTGTCATCCACATTATTAAAGCCAAGCAAGTAAAGCTTGAAATTAAATAGAAATTGTCCATCATTAGGCGGAGAAATGTCATTAGAACAGAGGACCTTCAATTCTTTCCATGGATGATTCTCAGCACTGTAAAACGAGCGTAGATTCTTTATTGTCCACTTATGCGAAAAGCGATTCGATTCGTAAGACTGTCGAAAGGCATTTGAAAAAACATTCCAAGTAGAAGTGTCGGGTTGTATTTGATCTTCCATTTTTTAAATTAAATAAGATGCTAGTCCAAAGCGTCCTGCCGGTAGGAATAGGGCATATTACTGTCGCTAAATTAATAATATTAATAATAGTAATAAAGCTTTATATTTGAGTATCTGAGTACTTGAGTATTTGCGTCAAACATCACATGCTACAGATAATCAATAAAAGTATCGGCCCGTACATGTCATGCTATACAAAATACCAATTGATTGCCAAAGATTTATAATATTGATATATCGTATGTTAATGTGCAAATCACTCGAAACCACAATTGTACAACATAAAAGGGTATTGTGCACACCCTGTTTTTAAATACTAGAGGCGCAACAGCCTAGTGCACGCCCCTGTATACCACTAATCTCTGCAACAAATTGAAGCACAAGTCTATGGCTAAATATGGTTGAGTGGCAAAACCGTAGCTGGTAATAGTGGTAAACTAACATACAGCAAATGCTCAATTTACGATTAGTTTATCACTGATCACTGGCATCAAATGTAAGCATTTTTGGCTGAACTGTAGGTCCAAATAAGTTTTTTTTGGAACGATGTTGTTGCTAATCAAAGTTTGGATTTGTTTTTTTCTTTATTGCTGTTATTATTGGACTGTCAAGCAATTTTATTCTTGGTGGCACAAATGAATCTTTGTGTATTGACAATTGTGTTTGCAATAATGGCACTCCAGCTTTGAAGCCTAATAATTCATACACATTTCATAGTAGTTATTTGACAATGACTATAAATGAAGCACAAAGTGATACTTTGATAAATTATTTATTGTACAAAGTTTATATAATAATATTTTGGCTAAGAACAATTTGCTTTTTTGCCGTAATCGTCGCAGCCTTTTTATTACTACTATAATGGAAGAAATGTTAGTGAATTTGGGAAAAAATCAATCAAACATACTAGATTGATTCTTTCTTGTGGATTCGTGATTACAGAATTTTTCTCTGACTTTTTTATTCAATTGCACAAGGATTAATTCAAAGTTGGTAAGTAGAAAATTAATTAATTTGAATTTATTTATTTATTTATGATATATTATTTGTAGAGTGTATTTTACGATGCCAGATTCAGCTTTTTTGTTTTATATTTTGCCTTTTCGTGTTTATTAATGCTGAATTTTCATCACATCTTGATTCGGCTTAAAAGTTATGCTGAAACCAACTATTTGTTGCTGCTATTGTCACCAGTGATTATAAGTCTCTTTATGAGTAATATGATATGGACCTTCTTACCTGAAACACCAGTGAAGGACGATGTGTAAGATGTCGTTCATTATATGTAAGACATTCTATGTATTCACAATTAATTGTTCTGTTTTTTAGTGTGTATGTTATAAGGTCGGATATGTTTGCCCGAATGTATAAGCATGGTAATTATTATTTTCTTATCTACGATTGCTTAAACTACACTAACATTCCAATATGACACTTTAGTTTGGCGAAATATTTTGATTGTTCTTGTTGGTGTCTCGTTTTTTGTGCACTGCTTTTGATTGCTGTAATTGCTGTAAAAAGTTTGTTTTTATTGCTAATGCTCCAGAAATGAAATTCAGACGCGTTGCGCAGATCTGTGATCTTGGGTCACTAACTTTGGAATTTGGTTGGCTTCTTTATTATTTAGATTCAAAAAAACGAAGCCCATATAATTATTTTTATTATATGCAATTCTTTACAGGTAATTTGTCAATAATGTACGTTTAGTTTTATTAACTATTTATTGCTCATTTCAAAACTATAGGTTCTTGTTTTTTGTGGACATTTTTTCTTTTTATTTGTTAAGAAACTCCAAGATGTAAACGGATATGAAAAAGTTTGATAATCCCGATGATAAAGAAATTTCGATTACTCAAGTTTGAGTTGAAATTATTCTTCGTTATGATTTTTATTATAAAAAAATATGTTACAATAAAACATTACACAGATAAGAATATTTTGTTTACTATAATAAAAATAATAAAAAAATATATATTTTAATATTATTAATATATATTATTAATTACGTTTGATAAGATAAATGTGTTACTTCGAAAAATTGTGCATAATGTTTTCAGATTAAAATCAATTAAATTTTGTCAACTCAGTATATTGACAAACTCCAGAGTGAAAATAATTTATTTGTGGCCAAATTAGACACATAAGGCGAAGATTCTGCCATCTGCTAGTGGCGCTTCTCACTAGACATGTTTGCGCCGATTTTCGAAGCAAAGTCGCTCATTTTGTGGGCGTACATTTTTCGAAAGAATGTCTGGGCAAAGGGTTTGACTTCTTTGATTTCTCCCCGATCATGATGCATAAAAATCATATTTATGAAATTTCGCAACTACAGTTGTTGTAAAACAAAACAAGAATAACATTGTTTCAAACATTTTTATGAAATTCTATTAAAAATAAATTGAAAAGGCAAATAATACCATTAAATGATATTTAATTGGCAAAAATAAAGCTACAATTGAATATAGTGTGACAGTGCATTTAGGTGGTATTACTAGGGCTGACGCTAGGAGATTCATGTTGGTTATTCGATGAACGGTCACGATTCTTTCGGTAGTACCAAATGACCACCAAAGCCATGATCACCAGTGAGACGAGCAGTGCAGTACTGACAATCAGTGACAAGTTGGAGGACGGGTTGTGACTATCGCTGCTTGTGCCATCGAGAGTGGTAGTGCTGATGAACGATCCAGTTGAGAGAGACATGTTTGACTCGGTCTGACTGTCCCCAGGAACGCAGCCAAAAATGCTACACGCAATGGCCACTAGAACGGCCCCAATCGTAACTGCACCAGTCACTTTTACCCATAATGGATATGGTTTCCCATTGGTTATGTTGGTTCGAGTTGGGTTCGAGTCATGAGATCCGTTCTGATCTTGAGAACCGTTCTGATCCTGATGTCCGTTCTGATCTTGAGAGTCGTTCTGATCCTGATGTCCGTTCTGATCTTGAGATCCGTTCTGATCCTGAGGCCCGTTCTGATCTTCAAGTTTGTTCAAATCTAGAAGTAGAAATACGAATAATTGTAAAATGACTATGAGATTTATCATTTATTACCATTTCCTGAACCAGTCTTTGGTCTGTTATCATCTTCATTATCGACAATCTTCGGGTCATCTTTCTCATCTCCTGACTGTTCCTCCCCCAGTCGTAGAGCATCCTTGATCACCAGAAACAGGACACGCATTTTAAGGCGAAGAAGTTTAAGCTTGTAAGCATCTGCATTTTTGGCTTCAGCAAAAAGGGAAAAAAATTCGTACTCTAAAATGTTATCAAGGTCCACCTTGAACTTGGCAGTCTGCTGACCATCATCAATGTTCACGTCTCTAAAGAAGCGAATGTCGCGCCACCATTCTTCTGCCATACAAAGTTCCAACTCTTGTGGAATGTCAAGTAGACGATCGATCAATTCGAAGCCCAATATTCGCTCCATGTATTGAACATGGGGAACGAAATTCGCTCTGACAAAACTTTGTCCAAAAATATGCACAAGAAATATGAGAAACGTCTCTTTTTCATTAGTAAGACCGGAAATCTTTTGATCGAGTGCGTTGAAGAATTCTTTGATGAAGTGCACTTTACTGCGGGCCGATTTGGATATTTGTGCGCGCACTTGGGCCATTGACTTTTGGACATAGGAGCGAGCTGTTTTGGGGATAATTTAGAATTATAGGACAATTAACAAATATCCAGTATCCCACAAATTCCAAACCAAAAAAGTCTCACTTACTTGTTTCGAATTTAAATTTGCACCAAAACGAGGACGAGATCATCGGTTCAAAGCCCTGTGACAGTGCACCATCACCCGAGTCGAGCATCTTTTGGAGATTTTTACATCTCAATTGGTATTCAATATTTTTATTATCACAATGTTGTTCAAACCAATCATTGATGTGCAAGTTACGAATGGTGGCATAATTTGGCAATTTGAACTGAAACTCCAAGCCATACTCGTGGCTAAAGTCGCGTTCGGACATTTGTTCCAACTTGTGCACCAGTTCGTCATTGTCACTTGGTGCCGGCTTGCTCATCACCTTGTACTTGTGCAACAGATCGATCGTATAGCGAATCTTGTCTTGGAAAGTGAGTCCCTCCACCTGGTCCACCTTGCACTTGTTCAGCTTGTTCAGGGTAAAGTACATCAGCTGACCGTATGGATGGAGTCGGGCACGTACTTCGCGTGACATCTCACCTTTAGGCACCTCGACCGGGTCCGTGCGAGCAATCGAAACACAACACACAATAATAGTTAGGTGAAATAGCACAAAAGAGGAGGTGGGCGACATTAAGAGGGAGAGATTTCGAAATAAAGTAAAATGATGAAGAATGAGTCACCATATCGCATACTTATGTTGTGTAGTTGTATGTTTTCGAATAAAATTAAAACTTCGAAAAAAACAACAACATATGAATTATTGTGAAAATATAGAGACATTAGTGCCCATTACATTAAAATCTTTATTATGAATTGTATACAATTGAAATTTGATAACACACAGAAATGTAAAATAATTTAAAATTCAACATATAATCTACATGATTCAACTAGATCGATGATTCCAATATGAATGTCTCGTTAAAAACCTAATGAAATACAAAAATGTGAGATTATGTCAAAATAGTAAAACATTAACTTACTGTTGATAGTAATCGAGTGATGGAATATTGTTGATTGAGTAGATTAAGTTGATTTTAGATTGTATTGATTTCTGTTGGATCAAGATCAAGATCAAAGATCATTCTGTTGCTTCCCTCGAACATTTCTTGGCTGCAGTCTGCAAATGAGTTGAGCAAATGAGAATCAATTGACCATTAGTCGCTATACCCAAACTTTCCCTTCCTAACTAAGCTCCAGTCTGGTCCAGCAATGGGGAGGCTAGGGAAGTATGCTTTACAAATGAGTTTGAGTGACTTGTTGTAACTAAGTTAAAACACAACATTGTTACGCATACACAGAGCTAAAAGTTCGTCCATAATATTGGACTCGGGAAGTGTTTGTCCAATAAAATGGACAAGCCCATCTGTCCAAGCTAGTGGACAGTAAGTGCAATGCAGCGAAGTATGATCAGGGTCTATGTGTCTTCAATGCATGTCCAAATTAATGGACACGGAGGGAAAGTTTCTAGCATTCATTGCTTTCTTTAGAAACTTTCCAGGAATTATATTTTTACATTGCTACTCAAAAATGTTTTTATTATTAATAATAATTAATCAAATGAATTACAAAAATCAGTAAAATACAAAAATAAATTGTTGTTTTCTTTAGATCTGCTTTTCGATGATTTCTTACCTCGAGACCGCTTTTGAGATGGCTTAACGGATTCATCTTCATCATCAGTCTTGCATTGTATTGACTTTCTTTTTATTCGGTCACTTTGCCTTGTAGAATTCTCAATTGGGCTAATAGGAATTGAGCACAAAACACCACGTTTGGGTAATTTTCTGGAAGCAATAGTTGGAGTTGAGATTAAATCATCACATTGAGGCGATTTAAATGAAGCAATAGTAGGAGTTGAGATTAAATCATCACATTGAGGCGATTTGAATGAAGAAATAGTTGGAGTTGAGCTCAAAACATCACGTTTGGGCGATTTCAATGAAGAACTTGAAGACAGGTCGTCATCATCATCACTTGACGGATAGTTTACAATCGTAGAACTTGTAGTAGTACGAGAATGAGATGTGGATGGAGATGATCGGTCCAAAGATACTTCTAGATGTAAATCATGAGATGAAGCTAGATCAATAGTAGTGGTTAATGGTTTGGTTTTGCGCCATAGTTGAAGCCATTGTGGTCAATGAAGATTTAACCAATGCACTGGTTTGGCATAAAGTTTCAATGTCCATATCGTGGGTTTGCATCTGTTTTGGGGATTCAAACATGTGCTCCCCGTCAATTTGAGTTGCATCCAACGAATCGTGTGAATAATCGTCAGCATTTTCGTTGCATATATCAATACATTCAGCAGTTTGTTCACTTGTTGGCAGTGGAAGTGGCAGTGGTGAGCATTGAACATTATTCTTGTCATTCGAGACACTTTTGATTTTTTTCGTTCGGCATTTTTCCTCTTCACTCCATAATTGATCGTTGGTTGTTTAGAGTTGTTCTTAAATTGAGTACTCAGTCTCGTAACCACGAATTCCTATAATAGTAAATATAAAATTAGACTAGATATACCTTTGAGAATGAATTAGAATACATACCACTGGACATTGTTTGGAGAAAGTGGATGGAGTGATTCCTTTGTCCTCATCTATCGTAACATTTGCATAGATGTTGCGCAGCTGAATATATCGTTTTCCAATGCTCGGAAATGTTTTGCAAATATCGGCAGCAAGAGATCTTTTCAGGTACAATGGAAGACCATATGGATAATTGACTTATCTTAAAATTGTGATGTTGGTGCGTTTGTCAACAATGTGAAAGTCAAAGAAACAGAAAGTGATTGTTGAAATTACAAGAATGGAAATGAGTTTGATTGTTGAAAGAAAATTTCTTTTCTGATTTTGTTTAAGTTTAGCTATTATTAGGTGGGCCTTGGCGCCGCTTAGGCTTAGGTGAGGTGCCGTGTTGGGATGGGTTTTGGGTTGAGTTAGGTGCCGTGTTAGGATGGGTGTGTAGGGTTAGTTTAGGTGCCGTGTTAGGATGGGTTTTGGGTTAGATTAGGTCCCGCGTTAGGATGGGTGTGTTGGGTTAGGTTAGGTCCCGCGTTAGGATGGGTGTGTTGGGTTAGGTTAGGTGTCGTGTTAGGATGGGTGTGTTGGGTTAGGGTTTTTTTTCAGAGAAATTTATTGATCGATTAATCGTACAATGTATCTTATTACAAAACACATCGCATGAGTGCAACATTACATTGCTTTCATTTGTGGTAGATTTATATTTCGGAGAAATGTTGGGTCAAACCTAGGTTTGTTTCGGAGAAATTAGTTTAAGACAGAATCATGAGTGACTTTTGGTGGTGTGAGTGTTTGGTGGGGTCAACATTTTGGTGGTTTGAGAAATATTTAAGAAAATGACAACAACAATAACAAATGATATGAGGTGAAAATAAATTCAACCTCATTTTGGTGGGCTTAGTACGCATTGCGTTTGATAGTTTGTAGTTTCAGAGAAATGTGATAAAAGGTGGTATTTTGGTGGTTGGAGGGCAGCCCAAGTTGTCCAGATGCTCGCAATCCTTTCTCCTCCATCCACTCAGTCCGCTGCCATCAAGTAGTTCGTATCCATCAGGGTTGTCTTCATGAGTGATCCCAGAGAAGGAACCAAATTTCGGAGAGGGTGGTGAAGACGAGGTGATGAATGTTGAAGCGACAAGATGTTCCACTGGGGTTCCAAAACTGCATCGAGATATGTTCACCAGAGTTGCCTTGGCATGGTATCGGCGGTGTGGCCACACCGTGACTCACAATGGGGGATTTGATAGAATACCAAAAGGGACCATTTGTATCCCAAACATGGTCACAGAGCTTCTTAGGTGAATTGAGTTGTTCACTTGAAGAGATGAGTCAACAAGTAGGTTTCGGAGAGGGTGAGATGAGTTCGGAGTGTTCCAATGGTAGTGGAGACCAGCTGATCATCGTGGTGACAGGTTACGTTGGTGTGACGAGGAGTGCTGAAGACAGTTCATGTGATGCATTGGCATATTTTGGTGAGTTCATTTCCGATGCAAAACGAACCAAAACATAGGAGACAAATCTATGATACATGAAGGGGTTGTTAATATTACACTATACAGTACCAATAACAACAACAGGACGGACAGACAGCACTCTCACTGTGTAGCCAACAATTACTCCCTCTCTGTGTGCGAACACAAAACACACACAGGCACAAATAGACATAAAACGCATGACGCTCGAGGGTGAGGAAGAGGGTGAGAGGCGAACATATGTCTTCAAGGCTATCGTGACCACTCCACAGC
Organism: Rhizoglyphus robini; assembly: GCA_023373905.1. Lineage (NCBI taxonomy): Eukaryota > Metazoa > Arthropoda > Arachnida > Sarcoptiformes > Acaridae > Rhizoglyphus > Rhizoglyphus robini. The sequence continues at coordinate 4,531,836 of JAKIJQ010000009.1, forward strand.
CAGTGGCGTAGCCAAGGGGGTGCCTTGGGTGCATGTGCACCCAAACGGATTTTGAAATCATATGAAGCCACAGAGGGGACCCTTCTACATTTGGAAACCATGATACAGAAATGTGTTATGGTGCACCCAAACCAAGTTTGGTCTGGCTACGCCACTGTCCACAGCAGAAGGAGAGAATAAAGGAGATCGAACTGCGCATGCTCCCGACTCACTGCACGAGGCCAATGCTGCTCAATAATAACAAATGAGTTTCTGGACCAAATCGGCAATCAGACACAAAATCAATAGTCACAATTTCAATGATGGTGGGGAAAGGACATGGTGAACCAAGGAACCAATAATTTCACACCAGTTGCTGGTAAACCGATGCGCAAATAGGCGAAACGTGACATTTTGAGTTATTTTGATGGTATTTCAGGTGTTGATTTGCAAATATGGAACTTTCTCATTCAAATCTGCATGAATCTGGGGGCCCCCGGCACCAAAAGGTGCAGGGGGCGTACGTGTGTTGTTGGATGTCGACTTTTCGGAGTTTGGTGCGCTGGTGCCAATGAAATCACAAAATTAATGGGACAATGATCTTCCCTTCCACCACACCGCTCGGAGTCGTACAGGGAAGTTTTTTTGGGTTAGGTTAGGTCCCGCGTTAGGATGGGTGTGTTGGGTTAGGTTAGGTGTCGTGTTAGGATGGGTGTGTTGGGTTAGGTGAGATGCCGTGTTGGGATGGGTTTTGGGTTGAGTTAGGTGCCGTGTTAGGATGGGTGTGTAGGGTTAGGTTAGGTGCCGTGTTAGGATGTGTTTTGGGTTAGGTTAGGTGCCGTGTTAGGATGGGTTTTGGGTTAGGTTAGGTACAGTGTTAGGATGGGTGTGTAGGGTTAGGTTAGGTACCGTGTTAGAATGGCTGTGTTGGGTTAGGTTAGGTGCCGTGTGAGGATGGGTTTTGAGATTAGGTTAGGTTAGGTGGTTAGGTGGGTGTTGGGCGTCGTTAGGAGTAGATTTAGGTTAGGTTAGGTGGTTAGGTGGGTGTTGGGCGTCGTTATGAGTAGGTTTAGGTTAGGTTAGGTGGTTAGGTGGGTGTTGGGCGTCGTTAGGAGTAGGTTTAGGTTAGGTTAGGTGGTTTGGTTGGTGTTGGGCGTCGTTATTAGTAGGTTTACGTTAGGTTAGGTTAGGTAGTGTGGTGGGTTAGTTAGATTGTAATTTCTTGACTTTTTTTGATTGAGTTTGAAGCTGAGGGGGGCCCGCTGGCAGCTTGCTGCAAGCGGCTTCGTACAAGTCCCAGATGCAAAACGTTAGTTTTGCGGGACTTGTACGAAGTAAAGCTTTAATTTCTGTTATCACAAAAAACAATGAAAAATACTATAGAGCATTCATGATTCTTGGGTACAGCTCATCGATGAGGACGTTCAAATGGTTCTTGTTGGCCAGTTTACTATCAATTGATCCAGGTAAGGCTTGAATGGCCACTTTTCGGAACTTGTTTGCAAGTTTGGCTTCGCTTAAGGCCCAAATATTTCCATGGTTACCATGGTAAACACAAAACTTTCCAATATATCCATTTTGTGCCAAATTGTTGCAAATTATATCATCTAATGAAATTATCTGTTCATGTTTGCACTCAAATTCGAATGTGACTTGTATATTGCTTCTCACAATAATGCCAACAATGGCATACAATGTGTCTTCAAGACATTCATTTTGAAACTCTATTTGATGATAATTGATTTTACTGAAAAAAAATGTAGAGGAATTTTCATTTGCAAGCATATTCAAAATACAATATGTACCAATGCAAAACACGTTAGCAATTCACTTTCATTTGTGTCAATATTTACCAATTTGAAATCATACAGGTCCAAAGGGTGCAAAAATTTGGTATATCAAATAAATGTTAAAGTATTTTATCTTGTAGTGGTCGCGGATGCGCACGCATTCGCATTCCACATCCACACAGTGAACTGATCAATCGTTCAACGCAAGCGCCAATCGTACATCTACCTGCATGCAGCCGATGGCAATCGGCGCACTACCAGAAATAACCAGGAGAGTCATTCGTACAGGTACATCACAGATGCATTCTCTGCATTGCATCATTGCTGAATCGATACCTGTACGAGAGCTCACTCGAATACTCACGCACAATTGAGATTGCGCTCAAGTGATCTCAATTGTGTTCGATTACATTCGATTACATCTAGATCATTCTAGATGTACACACAGATTAGTAGAAAAGCGCGCACGTGTTCGCACTCAATTCATTGTATTTACAACTACCTCTTCTCTCTCCACTCTCTTTAACTTGTGTTTCCTCAATAAACGTTTTATGCAACCTATCTCTTGTGTTCCTTCATTTCAATAAGCGTGCATCTACAATCTAATATTTTCATGAAATCAACAATGTACATTAATCTATAGCTGCTATAGCATGTAATGTTATTAATAAAGACGAACCATTTGTTACTTTATGTCGTTCATTACTTGGCACAAGATTCTTTTCAATTACAATTGCAACCGAATCAGTTTGTTTTTTCCTTCTCTTGTCAGACATGCACAGTGCTCACCAACTCAAATCGAAATGCATCGAGTACATCGTGGACAACTGGAAAGAGGTGAAGCAAACCAAATGCTGGAAGGAAGAGATCAAATACAAACAAGCTGACTTGATTGAACAAATTCTGGATTTCCGCTGCTAATGAGAACAATTCAAATGGTGATTAAATATAAACATTCATTTTAGATCAGACACAAATGGATAATAATAAAGAAATTGAAATTTGTTTAATGTGAAAAATTATTACTTTTATTGGAATATGGTCATATAATTGAACGACCGTATTGAATTGTACAATCCAATTCAAACGGCTGACCAAAAAGCTGATCCACACGAACAAACTCGTTTGGATCATATCGTTTGGACGATATTCTGAGCAATATTAGCAGTCTGGCCATGTACAGTCGAATGGAATTGAATCCTCTGTAGTAAAGAAGTAAAATGTGTCCAATTTATGATATTTGTGCGACAGTCTTGTGCACAGATTCAATCCTCTGTAGTAAAGAAGTAGAAATGTGTCCAATTTATGATATTTGTGCGACAGTCTTGTGCACAGATTCAATCCTCTGTAGTAAAGAAGTAAAATGTGTCCAATTTATGATATTTGTGCGACAGTCTTGTGCACAGATTCAATCCTCTGTAGTAAAGAAGTAAAATGTGTCCAATTTATGATATTTGTGCGACAGTCTTGTGCACAGATTCAATCCTCTGTAGTAAAGAAGTAAAATGTGTCCAATTTATGATATTTGTGCGACAGTCTTGTGCACAGATTCAATCCTCTGTAGTAAAGAAGTAAAATGTGTCCAATTTATGATATTTGTGCGACAGTCTTGTGCACAGATTCAATCCTCTGTAGTAAAGAAGTAGAAATGTGTCCAATTTATGATATTTGTGCGACAGTCTTGTGCACAGATTCAATCCTCTGTAGTAAAGAAGTAAAATGTGTCCAATTTATGATATTTGTGCGACAGTCTTGTGCACAGATTCAATCCTCTGTAGTAAAGAAGTAAAATGTGTCCAATTTATGATATTTGTGCGACAGTCTTGTGCACAGATTCAATCCTCTGTAGTAAAGAAGTAGAAATGTGTCCAATTTATGATATTTGTGCGACAGTCTTGTGCACAGATTCAATCCTCTGTAGTAAAGAAGTAAAATGTGTCCAATTTATGATATTTGTGCGACAGTCTTGTGCACAGATTCAATCCTCTGTAGTAAAGAAGTAAAATGTGTCCAATTTATGATATTTGTGCGACAGTCTTGTGCACAGATTCAATCCTCTGTAGTAAAGAAGTAGAAATGTGTCCAATTTATGATATTTGTGCGACAGTCTTGTTCACAGATTCAATCCTCTGTAGTAAAGAAGTAAAATGTGTCCAATTTATGATATTTGTGCGACAGTCTTGTGCACAGATTCAATCCTCTGTAGTAAAGAAGTAAAATGTGTCCAATTTATGATATTTGTGCGACAGTCTTGTGCACAGATTCAATCCTCTGTAGTAAAGAAGTAAAATGTGTCCAATTTATGATATTTGTGCGACAGTCTTGTGCACAGATTCAATCCTCTGTAGTAAAGAAGTAGAAATGTGTCCAATTTATGATATTTGTGCGACAGTCTTGTGCACAGATTCAATCCTCTGTAGTAAAGAAGTAGAAATGTGTCCAATTTATGATATTTGTGCGACAGTCTTGTGCACAGATTCAATCCTCTGTAGTAAAGAAGTAGAAATGTGTCCAATTTATGATATTTGTGCGACAGTCTTGTGCACAGATTCAATCCTCTGTAGTAAAGAAGTAAAAATGTGTCCAATTTATGATATTTGTGCGACAGTCTTGTGCACAGATTCAATCCTCTGTAGTAAAGAAGTAGAAATGTGTCCAATTTATGATATTTGTGCGACAGTCTTGTGCACAGATTCAATCCTCTGTAGTAAAGAAGTAGAATGTGTCCAATTTATGATATTTGTGCGACAGTCTTGTGCACAGATTCAATCCTCTGTAGTAAATGTTATTAATAAAAACGCACCATTTGTTACTTTATGTCGTTCATTACTTGGCACAAGATTCTTTTCTTAGTATGTCATCAAAGGTCTTTTTTTTATTGCATATTATCCGATTTCCACGAAATTTCCAGTTTCCAGATATGGTAGAACATTGAGCAACGTTATCACTAAGAGGCGCCATTAAAGCAATAAAATAATAATAAAGAATGTTATCGCAAGCAAGTGTAAGTGTTCGTGCTTGTTTGTGTCACAAGTTTCTTATGCTTATCAACCAGATTGATTAGCGTTTCAATGCCAAAAAGAAAGTGGCGAATGCAAATGCGATGCTCAATTATTTCTATCCTTGGCATACAATCCGTCAAAGACGTTTAATTTTTGTCACATTTTAACGTCAACATTTTAGGACAAATATTTTTGTTTTGAAAATCAAACTGATTATGAGTCAATTTTAAGTTGGCAACCCTAATCATCATTCATTTATTATCTGAATGTTCAAAAATACTGAGATTTGTTTCGAGTTTCATCTTGGCATTCAAAGCTTGAGCCTAAGATTGAGCCGACACTAATTGAACTAATGAGCTAAATGTATGCTTACGCATTTAAAAAAGTCAAAATGCAACCTAAGTACTTTCAATTTTACAAACGTGATGGAGAATCTTAAGATGGAATCGTCCAACTTTACACTCAACTTAGATGACTTCTCCGCCCAAATGAGCAATGCAGGCAGTCTGGCTAGCCAGGCGCAGGAAGATGAAGCAATGGACTTCGATATACCGCTCTTTGAGAAAGAGGTCATCATCATTGTGCCAATTATCTTTGCGATCATCGGCATCGTCGGCTTGGCAGGCAACTCATTGGTGGTGATGGTGGTCAAGCGTAACCCCCAAATGTGCTCCACCACTAATCTGTTCATCATCAACTTGGCGGTTGCGGATCTGCTCTTTATCATTTTTTGCGTGCCCTTCACTGCCTGGGACTATGCCTTTCCATACTGGCCTTTTGGTGGTATCTGGTGCAAAGCGGTCCAATGCCTGATCTTTGGGTGCATCTATGCAAGCATTTATACGGTAAACAAACACACTTGGGCAACTTTCTACAAGTGGCCTGATTATCACTGACATTTGCACTTTGCATTTCGGATTGTTTTTTCCTATTACTCACCTAACCACCTTACCTTTTTACTACCTAACCACCTAACCATCTAACCACCTAACCACTTAAACCCTCTACGTACTAATTGTGAACCTTTCATCCTTTCAGCTGGTGCTCATGTCTCTGGACCGATACTTGGCAGTTGTTCATCCAATACGGTCACTGTCCCTGCGAACAGTACAAAACGCGAAACGTGCTATAATCGCACTGTGGATCATTACCATCTTACTTTGTGTTCCCACAGCCATCACGCACAACGTGTCATACGGCAACGGAGACATTTACCTATCTATGTGTGCCTTTCAGATTGACGAGTACAATCTGACCAAGTACCAAGCTACCTTTTTCTTACTATCCTGCATAGTTCCCATGTTTATAATCATCATTCTTTACATACTCATGCTTATGCGAGTTTGGTTTGGTTCAGGCAGAAACACGAGCAGTGAAAGTGTTCGCTCCAAGAAGAAGAATGTCACTCGCATGGTAGTGATAGTGGTGATCATATTCGCACTCTGTTGGACTCCCATTCAGATTGTGCACGTTCTCAAGAGTTTCAACCTCTACTCGATCACTCCCGCAAAGATAATCTTCCAAATCGCAGCTCACATTCTCGGTAAGTGCACTCTCGGAATTGACTCTTCATGAACAACTTAAACTTATACTTTACTAATTAATTCCTGCTCTTTTTTAGCCTACATGAACAGTTGTGTAAATCCTATTCTGTAAGTAGGCATGCCTACTTTGTCATGTCTGAGCACCTCCTGTAGCATTTCTAAGGCTTACAATACCTTCTAGGTACGGGTTCTTGTCGGAAGACTTTCGCAAGGCCTACCGCCGAGTAATATCGTGCAATCGACACTCGAAACGTAATCCAGACCCGACTCCTGACAACTGCAGTGTAGAGCAACAAGAGTTAGCAATTGGTATGTGAACACAAAAGCAAAACAGGCAAAGCGTTTTCTACACAGAGCTAAAAACCTGGCCATAATATTGGACAGAGCCTTCATATGTCCATTATAATGGACAATGTGTGCATTCAGGAAAAGCGGACTATAGGTTTGTCCAATTTTATGGACATGCAGTGCTTTACGGGAAAGATGTCTAAAGGGTTGTCCAATAAAATGGACATTTTCTGTTATTCAGGAAAATGGATATTTAGGTTTCACAATTCTCATTTGGTATGTCCATCATATTGGACATGTCGAAAAGTGACTCATATGACACAAATTTTCCAGCTGGTACTCAAATTACTAATATATTACAATCATATAATTTTAATTACATACATTAATGTATTAGAGAGACTACAAAGTCAATAATTTAAAAAATGCCATTTTCAACAATTTACGAGTTTAATTTGATTAAAAATAAAGTTTTAGTATTAAATTGTTTTCAATGCAAATATAATTCTTATTCTTTTATATGGATGCATCATTAAGTAAATTAACAAACAAATTCTATAAGCAAAATATCGTCACTATCATTGTACATGAAGTCATTTAAGTAATTTAAATCGTCTAACCAAACAAACTTGTCTGTATCAACGCATTCAATGAGTTTCAAAGAATTATACCGAAGAAAGCAATTAGTTCCCTCTTGACGTATTTTGAATAAGTCTCCTTTGCAACAAATTCGTCCATTTTCACCGCCTTCTTGATAAAACTCTTTTGTGTGAATCCAAATTTCGCTATTGTTTTGAGAATTTGACACCTTACGAAGAACGTTTTTACCTAAAGTAAAAGGATGTTCAGACACATCTGCTGTTTTGTTTGAACAGCTTGGCGGTTTAATATTCATAAAAAGTTCATTTGATTGTGGAGTTGTTTTGAAAAAGTCAATTTGCGAAAAACAACTTTGCTGGTCGATCAATGCGCGCATTGCTTGATGCCTCGAGGTGATGGTCACGGCAGAGTTAACAAAGCTTTTACACACTCTTGCAATCTTTTTAGGGAACTGGTGCTTCCTCTCATATTTGAAGTTGGAGTAATCTCGAAGAGGACCAAATAGTCGAGTTAAATCAGCATAATGAGTGAGGTGATGCAGCTTGCAATAAATGACGTCTGTTTTTGTAGGGTCCAAATGATGATTGACTTTTAAGTAAACATCGGTAAAGCTCATCAAAACGTCCTTAGATAAAATGTTGAAATTATTTAGTTGATCAGAAGTATATGTTTGCGCGAATGCCAATAGAGTGAAATGCTTTAAATTCAAAAACAAATTAAATTCTGGCATTTGTGGATTCAGTTCGTCAAACAAAAGTACGTCGAGTTTGAGAAATGCCTCCAATTTCTAAAAACATATTTGTAAATTATTGATTCAGTTAATCGAATAAATTAAGCAAGTACGTACCTCGATGGCTTTTCCTTTTATTTTGTATCCTTTTCCACTCACCCATGTAAGCCTAGGCTTGCCATAGTAAAAGTCAAATTCGGCAAAACGCTTCTCAATGGTAGCTTTATCAAACAAAGCAGCGACTATATTGTTGCCATTTTTCTTTGTGGAGACAAGTGAGGTCAAAATAAGTTCCAGGGCGTCCAATAGAACGCCCTCACATAGATCGTGCATCAAATCCGGCGGTGAGATATTGAATCTAGTGATCAAATCAATTCCGTCAAACAAAAAATAACGTAGGACACCAAATTTGGCTAAATCATTTTGAGTAGGCTTGTTGGGATTGATCAGTGGACGAGGGTGCACATGTAGATTTTGAATGTCGTTGCCGTCAGCGGAGATGCCTCTAATGCCACAATCACGACAAATAAAAGCTTTTTTGTGAAAGCATCTTTTAAATCCCATCGATTCGTACATTCCAAGGTTATCGCCCAACAAACCACTGATAGTCACTTTAATATTCACAGATTTACCTTTGAACGGTACTGTAATTCCTGTTGTGGCAAGGTATTGCGCTTCACTTCTCAGTGGAGAATGTTTCAAAACATCCAAAATGTCTAACTTTCGACGTTTCATTTCACTCCTGTTTGCCATAAGAATGAGCTCCATATCTTCACAATGAGATCGATGACGAATTGGAATGTCGGCAAATGTGGCATAAATGAAAGTGAACTTTTGGTAACTGTTACTCAGTCCACAAGAAGGTGCAATCACACAATCATCAATAAACATTTCCATTTTCCCTTTCCCTTTGATTCGGGGAAATATTAAGGCATCCATCACCGAACGAATGACGAGATTTGGGTCATCCAAATCAGCAAGTTCAAGATTTTGTTCTTTAAGAATTTTTTCGACAAGTGATTCGTTTTTGAATATTTTCTTACAAAGAGGAATGAGTGGCAAACATGAATATTTGTAAGGCTTATCGAATCCAGGCGTATGAATTTCGAGAATTTTCGGTTTAATATAATAATCGTTATTACGGAGAATATATTGATGTTGATAATGATCACTTAAAGCCACAGATTTGTAGATTTCGTATTTTTCGTCTACTGGTTCGAATTCAAAAAAAATCGGACCACATTTTGTTGACATGACTGGATGCGATGCCATTCATTTTATGTTCCAGAAGCTTATTCATGAATCTCTAAAGAAAGAAAAAAAGAATTCAAATTTACGTACAGGAAAGGACATGAAAATATACCTTGAATCTTTCATCATACTTTAAACTATCGATTAAGTCGCATCTACTTAAGTTACAAGAATTTTGGTCGGAATCATCGTGGCGTTCAAAGTTTAGTGCTTCGAGATCAATTAAATCAACTACTTGGACATTATCTTCAAAATCTTCGTCATCTTCTTCCTCCTCCTCCACCTCACTATTGTCGCCATCGGAGTGACTTTTACTCATTTGATCAAACTCGTCAATATGAAAATCGGGAAGCATATTGTCAATCACAATATTTTCATTAGGCAAAATAGGTTTCGACTTTTTAGGTACAGTAGAACCTCGTTGGTAAACATAAACACTATGCGAAATTAATAATTTAGTAAAATGACAAAATCACTATAAAATATACCCTTCATGTACTTTGTCTTCGGGGTGAACAGATTCAATATGTTTATAAAAATTCTTTATGTTAAATAGTTTTGCTTTACATCGAGGGCAAGTTTCGAAAGGTTTTTCTCCAAATTTGCTACGTTGTTTTGATAATTTTTCTAAACGACCCAATCTGGTAACAAGTTGACAGTAAGGGGTGTTTCTGTATGTCGATCGAGAATTCATTTTGAATGTTCAGAAATTAATCATAATAATAATAAATTCAAATCAAAATTCCAATCATCATGCTGTCAGAATGTAAACACTGCCAAAAGCGTGTAACCCCATCTGTGGAATAACCCTTCTCTCTGGATACAGAAAGGTCTAGATTAAATTAAATCGAAATTTGACAATTATATCATTCAAATTTTGATAACATTTATACATAAATTGGAAATTATTTTAAAGTGTTAGCAAAAATTGTTTTCATAATAAATAAAACTAAAAACCTAAAATTTTGTGATCGTAATGTGACTGAGATATAACCGTGACATTCCTGTAGTAACGTTTGTTTGTCGTTCCCTGTGTGCCTATGTCTGAGCTCAGCTTACAGCCTCATAACAGTCAGACATTTTTTCCCTGCCTATGCCTTACTCCTCAACGATCGTTGTACTTTGTGATTTCTTGTCTCTAGAGATCAGATCTCTACAGATCTGTTTGATCAAATCGTCGGTGATTTGCACTTTATGTTTATGATATTTCATTAATCTCAAGATTCATTTATTGATAAGAATATGGATGGGCTACCTCTTGATTTGCCGTCAAATAGTAAGGAAATTTAATTATAGTTGACTATTATTTATTTTATGTTATTATTATTTTAGTGTATTTATTAAATGGTCTGAGTAAAGAAGATCAGGTCCCAAAGGTTGTTGTCAACAAAGCTAATCCGTGTGGTACTAACCTCAAATCACAACTAGCAATGAAGATGAAATCTTCTTATGTTATGGTGTCTCAAAATGGTATGTGTACACATTTATTTTAAACGATTTTTAATTATTTTGTTTATCATCAGACTTGCAAAGTGGGGCTTATTGTGTGAACAATAGCACTGCTACTACTTCTACTACAACAACTGCACCTCAAGATGAACCAATTGGTAAGATTGATTTATTTTTAATTGTTAATAATCACATTTGTAATTTGTTTATTTACTCTAGATTCTCGCCCTTTGAACAAATTCGAAATTAGAAAAAAGGACTTGGAAATGCAAGCTGTAAGCAAGCAAACTCGGAATAAAGTGAAAACAACAAACCCAATGCCTATTTACTTTGAACATGACATTAGAACCAACGATTATACTTTCATTAATGCTGATTTTGATGTATTGTTTTATGCATCTCCAGAATGTGTCGAAGTGTTTCAGCGAGGTATTGACGGAGAAACAAACAAACGAACCATTCCTGCCACAGCTGAAACCTACGATTGGCCTGATTTTTCGGATGCAATTACTATTCTAATAGTGAAATACCGACTTGTCACCAGTGATTATAAGTCTCTTTATGAGTAATATGATATGGACCTTCTTACCTGAAACACCAGTGAAGGACGATGTGTAAGATGTCGTTCATTATATGTAAGACATTCTATGTATTCACAATTAATTGTTCTGTTTTTAGTGTGTATGTTATAAGGTCGGATATGTTTGCCCGAATGTATAAGCATGGTAATTATTATTTTCTTATCTACGATTGCTTAAACTACACTAACATTCCAATATGACACTTTAGTTTGGCGAAATATTTTGATTGTTCTTGTTGGTGTCTCGTTTTTGTGCACTGCTTTTGATTGCTGTAATTGCTGTAAAAAGTTTGTTTTTATTGCTAATGCTCCAGAAATGAAATTCAGACGCGTTGCGCAGATCTGTGATCTTGGGTCACTAACTTTGGAATTTGGTTGGCTTCTTTATTATTTAGATTCAAAAAACGAAGCCCATATAATTATTTTTATTATATGCAATTCTTTACAGGTAATTTGTCAATAATGTACGTTTAGTTTTATTAACTATTTATTGCTCATTTCAAAACTATAGGTTCTTGTTTTTTGTGGACATTTTTTCTTTTTATTTGTTAAGAAACTCCAAGATGTAAACGGATATGAAAAGTTTGATAATCCCGATGATAAAGAAATTTCGATTACTCAAGTTTGAGTTGAAATTATTCTTCGTTATGATTTTTATTATAAAAAAATATGTTACAATAAAACATTACACAGATAAGAATATTTTGTTTACTATAATAAAAATAATAAAAAATATATATTTTAATATTATTAATATATATTATTAATTACGTTTGATAAGATAAATGTGTTACTTCGAAAAATTGTGCATAATGTTTTCAGATTAAAATCAATTAAATTTTGTCAACTCAGTATATTGACAAACTCCAGAGTGAAAATAATTTATTTGTGGCCAAATTAGACACATAAGGCGAAGATTCTGCCATCTGCTAGTGGCGCTTCTCACTAGACATGTTTGCGCCGATTTTCGAAGCAAAGTCGCTCATTTTGTGGGCGTACATTTTTCGAAAGAATGTCTGGGCAAAGGGTTTGACTTCTTTGATTTCTCCCCGATCATGATGCATAAAAATCATATTTATGAAATTTCGCAACTACAGTTGTTGTAAAACAAAACAAGAATAACATTGTTTCAAACATTTTTATGAAATTCTATTAAAAAATAAATTGAAAAGGCAAATAATACCATTAAATGATATTTAATTGGCAAAAATAAAGCTACAATTGAATATAGTGTGACAGTGCATTTAGGTGGTATTACTAGGGCTGACGCTAGGAGATTCATGTTGGTTATTCGATGAACGGTCACGATTCTTTCGGTAGTACCAAATGACCACCAAAGCCATGATCACCAGTGAGACGAGCAGTGCAGTACTGACAATCAGTGACAAGTTGGTGGACGCGTTGTGACCATCGCTGCTTGTGCCATCGAGAGTGGTAGTGCTGATGAACGATTCATTTGGGAGAGACATGCTTGACACGGTCTGACTGTTCCCGGAAGCGCAGCCGAAAATGCTACACGCAATGGCCACGAGCACGGCCCCAATCGTTACTCCGCCAGCCACTTTCACCCACAATGGATAAGGTTTCCCATTGGTTATGATTGGTAGAGTTGGGTTCAGGTCTTGAGGTCCGTTCTGATCTGGTGGTCCGTTCTGATCTTGAGGTCCGTTCTGATCTTGCGACCCGTTCTGATCCTGAGGCCCGTTCTGATCTTTAGCTCCGTCCTGATCTTGAGACTCGTTCTGATCTTCAAGTTTGTTCAAATCTACAAGTAAAAATATAAATTGTAAAATGATTATAAGATCCATCATTTATTACCATTTCCTGAACCAGTCTTTTGTCGGTTATCATCTTCATTATCGACAATTTTCGGGTCAACTTTCTCATCTCCCGACTGTTCCACCACCAGTCGTAGAGCATCCTTGATCACCAGAAACAGGACACGCATTTTAAAGCGAAGAAGTTTGAGCTTGTAGGCATCTGCGTGTTTGGCTTCAACGAAAAGGGAAAAAAATTCGTACTTTAAAATGTTATCAAGGTCTACCTTGAACTTGACAGTCTGCTGACCATCATCACTGTTCAGGTCTCTGAAGAAGCGAATGTCGCGCCACCATTCTTCAGCCATACAAAGTTCCAACTCTTGTGGAATGTCAAGTAAGCCGTGGATCGATCTGAAGCCAAACAATCGCTCCATGTATTGAACATGGGGAACGAAATTCGCTCTGACAAAACTTTGTCCAAAAATATGTACAAGAAATATGAGAAACGTCTCTTTTTCATTAGTAAGACCGGAAATCTTTTGATCGAGTGCGTTGAAGAATTCTTTGATGAAGTGCACTTTACTGCGGGCCGATTTGGATATTTGTGCGCGCACTTGGGCCATTGACTTTTGGACATAGGAGCGTGCTGTTTTGGGGATAATTAAAAATTATAGGACAACAATCAAATATCCAGTATCCCACAAATCCCAAACCAAAAAAGGCCCACTTACTTGTTTCAAATTTAAATTTGCACCAGAATGAGGACGAGAACATCGGTTCAAAGCCCTGTGACAGTGCACCATCACCCGAGTCGAGCATCTTTTGGAGATTTTTACATCTCAATTGGTATTCCGTATTTTTATTATCACAATGTTGTTCAAACCAATCATTGATGTCCAAGTAACGAATGGTGGCATAATTTGGCAATTTGAACTGAAACTCCAAGCCATACTCGTGGCTAAAGTCGCGTTCGGACATTTGTTCCAACTTGTGCACCAGTTCGTCGTGGTCACTTGGTGCTGGCTTACTCATCACCTTGTACTTGTGCAACAGCTCGATCGTATAGCGAATCTTGTCGTGGAAAGTCAGTCCCGCCACCTGGTCCACCTCGCACTTGTCCAGCTTGTTCAGGGTAAAGTACACCAGCTGACCGTATGGATGGAATCTGGCACGTACTTCGCGTGACATCACACCTTGAGGCACCTCGACCGGGTCCGTGCGAGCAATCGAAACACAACACACAATAATAGTAAGGTGAAATAGCACAAAAGAAGAGGTGAGCGACATTGCGAGAAAGAGATTTCGAAATAAAGTAAAATGGTGAAGAATGAGTCAGCAAATCGCATACTTATGCTGTGTAGTTGTGCGTTTTCGAATAAAATTGAAACTTCGAAATCAAAACATATGAAACATTTGAGAAAAATATAGAGACATTACATTAAAATCTTTATTATGAATTGTATACAATTGAAATTTGATAACACACAGAAATGTAAAATAATTTAAAATTCAACATATAATCCACATGATTCAACTAGATCGATGATTCCAATATGAATGTCTCGTTAAAAACCTAATGAAATACAAAAATGTGAGATTATGTCAAAATAGTAAAACATTGACTTACTGTGGATTGTAATCAAGTGATGAATTCTTGTTGATTTAGTGAATTATGTTAATTTTAGATTGTATTGATTTCTGTTGGATCAAGATCAAGATCAAAGATCATTCTGTTGCTTCCCTAGATCATTAATTGGCTGCAGTCTGCAAACGAGTGGAGCAAATGTGAATCAATTGACCATCAGTGGCGATAGGCAAACTTGCTCTCCCTAACTAAACTACAGTCTAGTCCAGCAATGGGGAGGCTAGGGAAGTATATTTTACAATTGAGTTTGAGTGACTTGTTGTAACTAAGTTGAAACACAACATGTTACGCATCGAAAACGCTTTGCCGGTTTTGCTTTTGTGTGCACATACCAATTGCTAACTCTTGTTGCTCTGCAACTCTGCAGTTGTCAGCAGTCGGGTCTGGAGTTCGTTTCGAGTGTCGATTGCACGATATCACTCGGCGGTAGGCCTTGCGAAAGTCTTCCGACAAGAATGCGTACCTAGAAGGTGTTGTAAGCCTTAGAAATGCTACAGGAGGTGCTCAGACATGACAAAGTATGCCTACTTACAGAATAGGATTTACGCAACTGTTCATGTATGCTAGAGGGAAGCAGGAATTAATTAGTAGAGTTTAAGTTTAAGTTGTTCATGAAGAGTCAATTCCGTGAGCGCACTTACCGAGAATGTGAGCTGCGATTTGGAAGATTATCTTTGCAGGAGTGATCGAGTAGAGGTTGAAACTCTTGAGAACGTGCACAATCTGAATGGGAGTCCAACAGACCGCGAAAATGATCACCATGATCAATACCATGCGAGTGACATTCTTCTTCTTGGAGCAAACACTTTCCTTCCTCGTGTTTCTGGATGGACCGAACCAAACTCGCATAAGCATGTGTATGTAAAGAATGATGATTATAAACATGGGAATTATGTAGGAAAGCAAGAAAAAGGTGACTTGGTACTTGGTCAGATTGTACTCGTCCAGCTGAAAGGCACACACAGATTGGTAATTGTCTCCGTTGCCGTATTGGACGTTGTGTGTGATGGCTGTGGGAACACAAAGTAAGATGGTAATGGTCCACAGTGCGGTTATGGCACGTTTAGCGTTTTGTACTGTTCGCAGGGACAGTGACCGTATTGGATGAACAACTGCCAAGTATCGGTCCAGAGACATGAGCACCAGCTGAAATGATGAAAGGTTCACAATTAGTACGTAGAGGGTTTAAGTGGTTAGGTGATTTGGATGGTTAGGTGGTTAGGTAGTAAAAAGGTAAGGTGGTTAGGTGAGTAATAGGAAAAAACAAACCGAAATGCAAAGTGCAAATGTCAGTGATAATCAGGCCACTTGTAGAAAGTTGCCCAAGTGTGTTTGTTTACCGTATAAATGCTTGCATAGATGCACCCAAAGATCAGGCATTGGACCACCTTGCACCAGATAACACCAAAAGGCCAGTATGGAAAGGCATAGTCCCAGGCAGTGAAGGGCACGCAAAAAATGATAAAGAGCAGATCCGCCACGGCCAAGTTGACGATGAACAGATTAGTGATGGTGGAGCACATTTGGGGGTTACGCTTGACCACCATCACCACCAATGAGTTGCCTGCCAAGCCGACGATGCCGATGATCGCAAGGATAATTGGCACAATGATGATGACCTCTTTCTCAAAGAGCGGTATATCGAAGTCCATCGCTTCATCTTCCTGCGCCTGGCTAGCCAGACTGCCTGCATTGCTCATTTGGGCGGTGAAGTCACCTAAGTTGAGTGTAAAGTTGGACGATTCCATCTTCAGATTCTCCATCACGTTTGCAAAATTGAAATTACTTAGATTGCATTTTGACTTTTTAAAATGCTTACCACATTTAGCTCATAAGTTCAATTAGTGGCGGCTCAATCTTAGGCTCAAGCTTTGAATGCCAAGATGAAACTCGAAACAAATCTCAGTATTTTTGAACATTCAGATAATAAATGAATGATGATGCGGGTTGCCAACATAAAATTGACTCACAGACAGTTTGATTTTCAAAAAACAAATATATTTGTCCTAAAATGTTGACGTTAAAATGTGACAAAAATTAAACGTCTTTGACGGATTGTATGCCAAGGATAGAAATAATTGAGCATCACATTTGCATTCGCCACTTTCTTTTTGGCATTGAAACGCTAATCAATCTGGTTGATAAGCAGAAAAAACTTGTGACACAAACAAGCACGAACATTAGACTTGCTTGAGATAACATTCTTTATTATTATTATTTTATTGCTTAAATGGCGCCTCTTAGTGATATCGTTGCTCAATGTTCTACCATATCTGGAAACTGGAAATTTCGTGGAAATCGGATAAAATGCAATAAAAAAATTTGATAACATACTAAGAAAAGAATCTTGTGCCAAGTAATGAACGACATAAAGTAACAAATGGTTCGTCTTTATTAATAACATTTACTACAGAGGATTGAATCTGTGCACAAGACTGTCGCACAAATATCATAAATTGGACACATTTTACTTCTTTACTACAGAGGATTGAATCTGTGCACAAGACTGTCGCACAAATATCATAAATTGGACACATTTCTACTTCTTTACTACAGAGGATTGAATCTGTGCACAAGACTGTCGCACAAATATCATAAATTGGACACATTCTACTTCTTTACTACAGAGGATTGAATCTGTGCACAAGACTGTCGCACAAATATCATAAATTGGACACATTTCTACTTCTTTACTACAGAGGATTGAATCTGTGCACAAGACTGTCGCACAAATATCATAAATTGGACACATTTCTACTTCTTTACTACAGAGGATTGAATCTGTGCACAAGACTGTCGCACAAATATCATAAATTGGACACATTTCTACTTCTTTACTACAGAGGATTGAATCTGTGCACAAGACTGTCGCACAAATATCATAAATTGGACACATTTTACTTCTTTACTACAGAGGATTGAATCTGTGCACAAGACTGTCGCACAAATATCATAAATTGGACACATTTTACTTCTTTACTACAGAGGATTGAATCTGTGCACAAGACTGTCGCACAAATATCATAAATTGGACACATTTTACTTCTTTACTACAGAGGATTGAATCTGTGAACAAGACTGTCGCACAAATATCATAAATTGGACACATTTCTACTTCTTTACTACAGAGGATTGAATCTGTGCACAAGACTGTCGCACAAATATCATAAATTGGACACATTTTACTTCTTTACTACAGAGGATTGAATCTGTGCACAAGACTGTCGCACAAATATCATAAATTGGACACATTTTACTTCTTTACTACAGAGGATTGAATCTGTGCACAAGACTGTCGCACAAATATCATAAATTGGACACATTTCTACTTCTTTACTACAGAGGATTGAATCTGTGCACAAGACTGTCGCACAAATATCATAAATTGGACACATTTTACTTCTTTACTACAGAGGATTGAATCTGTGCACACGACTGTCGCACAAATATCATAAATTGGACACATTTTACTTCTTTACTACAGAGGATTGAATCTGTGCACAAGACTGTCGCACAAATATCATAAATTGGACACATTTCTACTTCTTTACTACAGAGGATTGAATCTGTGCACAAGACTGTCGCACAAATATCATAAATTGGACACATTTTACTTCTTTACTACAGAGGATTGAATCTGTGCACAAGACTGTCGCACAAATATCATAAATTGGACACATTTTACTTCTTTACTACAGAGGATTGAATCTGTGCACAAGACTGTCGCACAAATATCATAAATTGGACACATTTTACTTCTTTACTACAGAGGATTGAATCTGTGCACAAGACTGTCGCACAAATATCATAAATTGGACACATTTTACTTCTTTACTACAGAGGATTGAATCTGTGCACAAGACTGTCGCACAAATATCATAAATTGGACACATTTCTACTTCTTTACTACAGAGGATTGAATCTGTGCACAAGACTGTCGCACAAATATCATAAATTGGACACATTTTACTTCTTTACTACAGAGGATTCAATTCCATTCGACTGTACATGGCCAGACTGAAAATATTGCTCAGAATATCGTTCAAACGATATGATCCAAACGAGTTTGTTCGTGTGGATCAGCTTTTGGTCAGCCGTTTGAATTGGATTGTACAATTCAATACGGTCGTTCAATTATATGACCACATTCCAATAAAAGTAATAATTTTTCACATTAAACAAATTTCAATTTCTTTATTATTATCCATTTGTGTCTGATCTAAAATGAATGTTTATATTTAATCACCATTTGAATTGTTCTCATTAGCAGCGGAAATCCAGAATTTGTTCAATCAAGTCAGCTTGTTTGTATTTGATCTCTTCCTTCCAGCATTTGGTTTGCTTCACCTCTTTCCAGTTGTCCACGATGTACTCGATGCATTTCGATTTGAGTTGGTGAGCACTGTGCATGTCTGACAAGAGAAGGAAAAAACAAACTGATTCGGTTGCAATTGTAATTGAAAAGAATCTTGTGCCAAGTAATGAACGACATAAAGTAACAAATGGTTCGTCTTTATTAATAACATTACATACTATAGCAGCTATAGATTAATGTACATTGTTGATTTCATGAAAATATTAGATTGTAGATGCACGCTTATTGAAATGAAGGAACACAAGAGATAGGTTGCATAAAACGTTTATTGAGGAAACACAAGTTACAGAGAGTGGAGAGAGAAGAGGTAGTTGTAAATATAATGAAGTGAGTGCGAACACGTGCGCGCTTTTATACTAATCTGTGTGTACATCTAAAATGATCTAGATGTAATCGAATGTAATCGAACACAATCGAGATCACTTGAGCGCAATCTCAATTGTGCGCGAGTGTTCGAATGAGCTCTTGTACAGGTATCGATTCAGCAATGATGCAATGCAGAGAATGCATCTGTGATGTACCTGTACGAATGACTCTCCTGGTTATTTCTGGTAGTGCGCCGATTGCCATCGGCTGCATGCAAGTAGATGTACGATTGGCGCTTGCGTTGAACGATTGATCAGTTCACTGTGTGGATGTGGAATGCGAATGCGTGCGCATCCGCGACCACTACAAGATAAAATACTTTAACATTCATTTGATATACCAAATTTTTGCACCCTTTGGACCCGTATGATTCCAAATTGGTAGATATTGACACAAATGAAAGTGAATTACCAACTTGTTTTGCATTGATACATATTGTATTTTGAATATGCTTGTAAATGAAAATTCCCCTACATTTTTTTCAGTAAAATCAATTATCATCAAATAGAGTTTCGAAATAAATGTCTTGAAGACACATTGTATGCCATTGTTGGCATTATTGTAAAAAGCAATATACAAGTCACATTCGAATTTGAGTACAAACATGAACAGATAATTTCATTAGATGGTATAATTTGCAACAATTTGGCCCAAAATGGATATATTGGACAGTTTTGTGTTTACCATGGTAACCATGGAAATATTTGGGCCTTAAGAGAAGCCAAACTTGCAAACAAGCTCCGAAAAATGGCCATTCACGTCAAGCCTTACCTGGATCAATTGATAGTTAGCTGGCCAACAAGAACCATTTGAACGTCCTCATCGATGAGCTGTACCCAAGAATCATGAATGCTCTATAGTATTTTTCATTGTTTTTTGTGATAACAGAAATTAAAGCTTTACTTCGTACAAGTCCCGCAAAACTAACGTTTTGCATCTGGGACTTGTACGAAGCCGCTTGCAGCAAGCTGCCAGCGGGCCCCCTCAGCTTCAAACTCAATCAAAAAAAGTCAAGAAATTACAATCTAACTAACCCACCACACTACCTAACCTAACCTAACGTAAACCTACTAATAACGACGCCCAACACCAACCAAACCACCTAACCTAACCTAAACCTACTCCTAACGACGCCCAACACCCACCTAACCACCTAACCTAACCTAAACCTACTCATAACGACGCCCAACACCCACCTAACCACCTAACCTAACCTAAATCTACTCCTAACGACGCCCAACACCCACCTAACCACCTAACCTAACCTAATCTCAAAACCCATCCTCACACGGCACCTAACCTAACCCAACACAGCCATTCTAACACGGTACCTAACCTAACCCTACACACCCATCCTAACACTGTACCTAACCTAACCCAAAACCCATCCTAACACGGCACCTAACCTAACCCAAAACACATCCTAACACGGCACCTAACCTAACCCTACACACCCATCCTAACACGGCACCTAACTCAACCCAAAACCCATCCCAACACGGCATCTCACCTAACCCAACACACCCATCCTAACACGACACCTAACCTAACCCAACACACCCATCCTAACGCGGGACCTAACCTAACCCAAAAAAACTTCCCTGTACGACTCCGAGCGGTGTGGTGGAAGGGAAGATCATTGTCCCATTAATTTTGTGATTTCATTGGCACCAGCGCACCAAACTCCGAAAAGTCGACATCCAACAACACACGTACGCCCCCTGCACCTTTTGGTGCCGGGGGCCCCCAGATTCATGCAGATTTGAATGAGAAAGTTCCATATTTGCAAATCAACACCTGAAATACCATCAAAATAACTCAAAATGTCACGTTTCGCCTATTTGCGCATCGGTTTACCAGCAACTGGTGTGAAATTATTGGTTCCTTGGTTCACCATGTCCTTTCCCCACCATCATTGAAATTGTGACTATTGATTTTGTGTCTGATTGCCGATTTGGTCCAGAAACTCATTTGTTATTATTGAGCAGCATTGGCCTCGTGCAGTGAGTCGGGAGCATGCGCAGTTCGATCTCCTTTATTCTCTCCTTCTGCTGTGGACAGTGGCGTAGCCAGACCAAACTTGGTTTGGGTGCACCATAACACATTTCTGTATCATGGTTTCCAAATGTAGAAGGGTCCCCTCTGTGGCTTCATATGATTTCAAAATCCGTTTGGGTGCACATGCACCCAAGGCACCCCCCTTGGCTACGCCACTGGCTGTGGAGTGGTCACGATAGCCTTGAAGACATATGTTCGCCTCTCACCCTCTTCCTCACCCTCGAGCGTCATGCGTTTTATGTCTATTTGTGCCTGTGTGTGTTTTGTGTTCGCACACAGAGAGGGAGTAATTGTTGGCTACACAGTGAGAGTGCTGTCTGTCCGTCCTGTTGTTGTTATTGGTACTGTATAGTGTAATATTAACAACCCCTTCATGTATCATAGATTTGTCTCCTATGTTTTGGTTCGTTTTGCATCGGAAATGAACTCACCAAAATATGCCAATGCATCACATGAACTGTCTTCAGCACTCCTCGTCACACCAACGTAACCTGTCACCACGATGATCAGCTGGTCTCCACTACCATTGGAACACTCCGAACTCATCTCACCCTCTCCGAAACCTACTTGTTGACTCATCTCTTCAAGTGAACAACTCAATTCACCTAAGAAGCTCTGTGACCATGTTTGGGATACAAATGGTCCCTTTTGGTATTCTATCAAATCCCCCATTGTGAGTCACGGTGTGGCCACACCGCCGATACCATGCCAAGGCAACTCTGGTGAACATATCTCGATGCAGTTTTGGAACCCCAGTGGAACATCTTGTCGCTTCAACATTCATCACCTCGTCTTCACCACCCTCTCCGAAATTTGGTTCCTTCTCTGGGATCACTCATGAAGACAACCCTGATGGATACGAACTACTTGATGGCAGCGGACTGAGTGGATGGAGGAGAAAGGATTGCGAGCATCTGGACAACTTGGGCTGCCCTCCAACCACCAAAATACCACCTTTTATCACATTTCTCTGAAACTACAAACTATCAAACGCAATGCGTACTAAGCCCACCAAAATGAGGTTGAATTTATTTTCACCTCATATCATTTGTTATTGTTGTTGTCATTTTCTTAAATATTTCTCAAACCACCAAAATGTTGACCCCACCAAACACTCACACCACCAAAAGTCACTCATGATTCTGTCTTAAACTAATTTCTCCGAAACAAACCTAGGTTTGACCCAACATTTCTCCGAAATATAAATCTACCACAAATGAAAGCAATGTAATGTTGCACTCATGCGATGTGTTTTGTAATAAGATACATTGTACGATTAATCGATCAATAAATTTCTCTGAAAAAAAACCTAACCCAACACACCCATCCTAACACGACACCTAACCTAACCCAACACACCCATCCTAACGCGGGACCTAACCTAACCCAACACACCCATCCTAACGCGGGACCTAATCTAACCCAAAACCCATCCTAACACGGCACCTAAACTAACCCTACACACCCATCCTAACACGGCACCTAACTCAACCCAAAACCCATCCCAACACGGCACCTCACCTAAGCCTAAGCGGCGCCAAGGCCCACCTAATAATAGCTAAACTTAAACAAAATCAGAAAAGAAATTTTCTTTCAACAATCAAACTCATTTCCATTCTTGTAATTTCAACAATCACTTTCTGTTTCTTTGACTTTCACATTGTTGACAAACGCACCAACATCACAATTTTAAGATAAG